>CM029277.1:21233686-21303686 GCA_016920895.1 Vaccinium myrtillus
AGCAATTAATGGTCTCGGCGCCGCATAAAATTAGTCGACTTTTGAGATTTGTTCGGCTCGTCTTTGGTTGGCTTTGACTGGTGCGGTGTCATCCTCATATTTTGGGTAAAATGCACTTTGCACCCCTACTCTTTACACTTTGTATCTATGTGCCCTTTATACCAAGGATGGAGCCAGGGGGGGCTAGTAGGGGCAGTCGCCCCCCCTACGTCTTAAAAAATTCGTACTATAACATTGAAAAAATATATATTTATCATCAAACTATATAGTCTGTCCCCCCTCCGTTTTTCGTTAAAAAAAATAATTGTAACAGCTTTAATATTTATCAAGCTATGAAGCAACTTTGTACAAAAAATGGTTTTAAATGAGGCTTAATTACAATTCTTTTAAACAAAACAACGCCCAAAATTTATAACACAACTCACTTCACGGCCAGACTCAAGGCCCCATTCACTTTTAAAAACTAAGGCTCGATGAAATTTCGGAAGTCCAAAACTATTTAACGTGGTCTGTGGACATCAAAGTGAAGGCGAAATAAATTGAGAGCTCCCAAAACAGTCGATTCTCAATTGCAAGAATTGAACACTCAATTTAAGGAAGATACAATGCTCATTCTCAGCACATCTTTAGATCACCGCGATGGCTTCAGATCATTCAACATTGAAAATACTTGCAAGCTTGCAAAGAAAGATTATCCAATGGATTTCACTTAGCAAGAAAAGTACCACTTGAGATGCAAAATTATAAGCTTGATGTGTCTAGGCATCCTGAGTTCCAAAATCTGTCAACGATTTCAAAGTTGAGTGATTGTTGGCGAAGACAAGAAAGTGCACAATATATCATCTTTTCGATAGGTTGATTCAGCTTATATTAACTTTGCATGTTTCAACAGCTACAACGGAACGTGCATTTTCTGCTATGAAATGTGTGAAAACAATACTTCACAATAGGATGGAGGATGATTATTTAGCAAATTTCTTGATTACTTCTATTGAGAAAGATATTGCTCGAGGGTTGGACACAGACTCTATCATTGGTGCTTTTAATAACAAGAAAGAGAGTCGAGCACAGTTCAAGATGCCTGATTTCAGTAAACACTAGATAGGATTACATAGACGTTA
Organism: Vaccinium myrtillus; assembly: GCA_016920895.1. Classification (NCBI taxonomy): domain Eukaryota; kingdom Viridiplantae; phylum Streptophyta; class Magnoliopsida; order Ericales; family Ericaceae; genus Vaccinium; species Vaccinium myrtillus. The sequence goes on from CM029277.1 coordinate 21,234,808, forward strand.
ATACATTTTGCAATCTAAGTTGATATTAGAAACATGTTTAGTTTCACATGTATTGATGTTATTTCGTATACATACATACATATATATTTTGAGTTAGTAAAAATTCATATCGTTGTCTTAATTTTAATATTATTTTTTTTGAACGATGAAATTTTTTATTAATCTCTGAGTGGTTACAAAGATTAAAAGGGTAAGAAGCTTATGATCACTTCAGACCCCGGAAAAGAAATAAACGAAACAAGTTGGCAAGGTGCCAACGAAATAAGGACAATTTTAATTTTTTTTATTGTATAGATTCGTCCCCCCTATGCCAAAATGCCAAAATACCTTCAATTTCGTTTATCAAGCCCCGGTCAAGTGTCAATGGTTGTGTTTTTTGGACAAAAGTTTTGATGATGTAAAAAGATATAAGAGTGTAGAGAGACGACATTGCTAATTTTAGCAACATCTAAATGGGTAACTAAAAAAATTGATGTGACAAATTTTTAGTATTCAAGTTTGATTTCATACCATTGGTGATGGACACCTAATTATCGTTTGTGCATAAAAATAGGGAAATGGTAGATCGACAAAATCGAGTTGGGATGGAGCAACCAGATTACTAGGGTTAATGCCAGGTTACTAGGGTTAATGGGGTTAGGTTGTGGTATATTCAAATGGAAAATGTTGGTAACGTTAGTAATGACAAAAATTTACAATGTTCACAATGGAATAAAAAGTATTTTCAAAAATCAAATTTTGGCATTTTGATACTGCTAACTAAACTTTTTGACATTAATCAAACATATGTACTCAGGTGCCACACTCATCATTACTCAAAACCTCCACCTCTCTCTCTCTCTTTTCTCCCCATCTCTCTCAACAATGTAGATAAAGAAAATGTTTTTTCAAAAAGTTTTTTTGAATTTTTTACAATTTTTATTTTGTTTTCCAAAATTGTATTTAAATTTTTTTTTTTTTTTTTGACAAAATGCAAGGTTTTTTATCCAAATTTGAAAAATAATGGGGAACCTTTGCTTTGATTATTTTGTTGACATTGCTAATTTTAGCAACATCTAAATGGGTAACCAAAAATTGATGTGACAAATTTTTAGTATTCAAGTTTGATCTGGTGATACACCTAGACTTTAGGATGGAAATGGAGTGTGTGGTACCATTTTTATCCCAATGGTACCCCAACGCCTATCACCACCGTCCAAAAGTATTTTGGACAAAACGCCACATGGTTCAAAACCAAGTTTTTCTCAGGGAAAGTAGATATATTATATTTATTTTCACACGGTAGTTTCGGACAAAAATGTTTTTAACACTTCAACCGATATTTTGTTGGAATTAACTAAAATTCATTTGTCTAAAAGTGCTAAAAGTTTGATTTTTATCCCCTTAATCGAAGTGCTAAAAGTCAAACTATATTATAAAAATGACTTTCCCGTTTTTAACACTTAGCTTCTTTTATTCATTTTTAAAAGTGAAAAAATGAATTTTAATAATGAGTGCTAAAAAAACAAAAAACTTAAGCAATTTTAAAAAGTCATTTTTATTTTTAAGCTAAAAAGTCATTTTTATTTTTTAAGCTATAATGAATTATATCTGCAATATGGATTTTTTTTGATAAATTTTGCTTAATTTTATTAAACAAAGTCTATACAATACATAGATGATTTTTTAAGGAGTGTGAATAGTAATTTTGGACATCTAGTTTGGGATAGAGGGAGTAATTTTCAAATCCAACATTTCATCTGGCTAGCCATTCAACGTCTCAACACTATTGATAACCTTATGCACTACGACATCGTCCAACACAAAATTTGTCCAGTTTGTACAACCATGATGAATCAGCCATACAGACTCTTAGGCCTCGTTTGATTCGCGGACTAAAATAGGTGGGATTGGTAGTCCTGGGATTAATAGTCCAGGATTATTTGTCCTGGACTAATTTAGTACTGAATCTCACTCAATCCTTTGTTTGATTCGTGTATGATTAACATCGGAATATCCCGTGTTTCGGTCAATCCCATGTTTGGTTCCCCAAACTAAATTTTGGGATTAATTTTTGGGCTCTCTCTCAATCCAGAAATCAACCCAGAAATCAGAAAATCAGAAAATCGAAAATCGACCATCTTTGAACAAACCAGAAAATCGACTCAATCGAACCATCTTTGAACAAACCAGAAAATCGAAAATCAACCCAGAAATCAGAAAATCATTATACCCAGAATACAACCATGTATACCCAGAAAATCGAAAATCATGTATACCCAGAAATCAAAAATCATGTATACCCAGGCTCGTCGATTTTGTTGGGAGACGAGTCCCTGACGGTGGTAGGAGGTGTTGGTTGTTGAGGCGGTAGGAGGTGTTGGTTGTTGAGAAACGAGTCTGTGACAGCGGTAGGAGGTGTTGGCGGTAGGAGGTGTTGGTTGTCGAACTTGTCCAGATCCACCTCTGTTTGAGTCTCATTAGGATTGGTTTGCAAAATTGGATTGCAGGGTTCAATCCTAGGTACTTGAGGTGATGTCCAGAGGTCTGGTGAAGAGAGAGAGAGAGAGAGAGGAGCGGTTGAATGAGAAAGGAAGAAGACGATGGCAACTTTGTAAATATTAGCCGACAAAGTAGCGTTCCAATAGTCCGGCCTTATTTAGTCCCCCGGTATTGTGTAATCCCATACGTATTGGACAAAAAGTGTCCCGGGATTGTCAATCCCATGCCATTTTTCGGGAACCAAACAAGGGATAACGCGGGATTAGGCAAAAATAGTCCCATCCCACCCTCCTAATACCCGAATCAAACGAGGCCTTAGGGATTTCACAGTGGCACGACATTTTTAGAACCTTACTTTTATCCCCTTGACATTTTTCCTTAATTCAACTAATGAAGGAGTTTCAATTTTTGAAAGATTTTTGATAAAATTTCTTCCATAATTTAGAATTCCCAAAAGACTTTGTAATTGAGTCTTGTTTTCTAATACGTCTGGGAAATCTCTAACTTTTGAAAGAATATGCTCCCATCCTTCAATGTCGATTCTGACATTGCTTAAAGGATGAAAACAAACTCTATCCCGTGTTGTTCACACGTTTCTGGGGCACATTAGAATGTCATTTTCCTCCTAGTTTGGCATATTTGGCTAAATAGAAGCTCTATAATCCATCAAAACAACTAACCTCCACTAAATGCAAAAACAATCTCCACCATTTTTTTTTTCCAAATGGGAATATGTGAGGAGTGCTTCTCCCCGCCAAAAGGTCCACTATTTTTTCCAAAGCTATTGAATGGGAATATGTGAGGAGTGCTTCTCCGCGCTTAACCTTTGGACCTTCTGAAATGGGGTAAAGAGTTAAAGAAATGGTTGGACCTCGCCTGAGCCCTAGTATGATCGCTTGAGAAGATGAGTTGCACGAGTAACACCCACGTTAGTGCCTAACCCGGACGGTGGTGGTCCGGGAAGGCACTCTGACGGTCTAATGAGAGATCGAAAGTGGTGATAGTAACCGGGAAACTTGGAGAGAGAAGTAGTAAGTGGAGTGAGAGTCGAGAGAACAAGATCCCGGATGAACTTAGTGAGCTCTCCTTTTATAGGCAAAGGGAGACTTGCTCGCTAAGTTATCCGTGTTTCTCACGCGCACCAATCGGGCAGCCCGCTGCTTCGGCAGATGTCATCCCCTGACACGTCCGATAAGTCAAAAAACCTGGGGAATACTCCCCGGTCCGTCACGTGGTCCTTCAAACCCCACAGACACATCATCCAAACGCCGCCTGACACCACATTTGTCATCAGTCGGTCTCCTCGGCTGAAGAGCAACAGAAAGCCCAACGGCTCGGTGGGAACCATGGTCCCCCACCCATCGGTACTACACCGCATGGGGGCACCGTCGACACCCATTGGCTCGGCGGGTATGCTTGCGCTGTGGTTATCATAGTAACGAGTGCTAATTGTCTTCTCTTCAGTGAGGCCCATAGTCGGAGGACCTACTTCGGACAGAGACTCCATTTTCGCCGAGGCGAACAAGAAGACCACTCCTTCGGCAATGCCACTTCGGTGGGGACTTTGAAAAAATTGGCTGGCGCACCTGCCAGAGCGTGCAATTCCAAGTTGTGTGGTCTGGCCCTTGGCTATTCCGGGCCAACTTGTCCATTGAGGGTCTGGCATGAGCTGAAGGCTGGACCCATTGACCTCTTGTGATCCTCGGCCACTACAGAATACCCTATCCAACCTACACTACCCACAACCTGTACTCAGCCTTCCGTTATCCTCATTTGCTAGAAACCAACATCGGTTGGAACCTTCAAACTAAACGTTGATGGATATGGTAGCACAAATAGTTCGAAAGCTTGTGCAAGGGGTTTAGTAAGGGACTAGAATGGAAATTGAATCGCCGATATTTCTTGTAAACTAGGTTTCATATTTGGGCTAGGAGCAAAATTAGGGCCCTTCTTCACGGTCTCGAACTTATCAAGCAAAGAAACGTATCAATGATAGAAATTGAAACGGATGCTTCCAACATTACCAAGCTTCTTAGCTTCGATACACATGACTATCAATTTTATAATCTGATTGTTGCTTGCAGATCTCTTCAACAAGACACATGTCAATTGTCAATTAAGCACATCATGCGGGAGAGCAACAAATGTGCTGACTTGCATGCATTTAGTTTTTTTGGGGTAAATTTTGCTTATTTAGTTTATATTTCAATGTTGTATGGTATTAAATTTCAATTGCTAGATGACAAGCGGGTACTACTTACCCGAGGACAATGCATTCCTAATTTATGCAAGTTTTTTCCAATTTAAACAAAAATAAAATAAAATAAAATAAAAGACAGTGGCGGAGCTGGAAATCAAAATTGGATGGGGGCGAATTGTGAAAGAAATCTTTGCACGATGATTTTTCCAAGAATAAATCCAGTTATTTGAGTTTTAATGAGATAGTTATGATAAATTTTAAAAAAAAATTAATGCTGCATAAAAATAATGTTTCTAGACCCTGTCTTGGTTTGGCTGGTGAAATGGACTGGATTTGCAATAATGAAGAGGGTCTTCTTGTTTCTGCACAGTGTGCAAGCTCTCCTTAGCTGCTGCTATATACTGGGTTTGGAAAGAAAGGAACAATAGACTTTTCACGACAAAGCTATGTCTGCTTGGTTGCTTTGCTTTGGGCCATCAGGTTATTGATGAGGCCCGGGCATGTCTGTGTTCGTGGAGGTGCCTTAAGTCAACAGATGCAAATCATCTGCTGGCTAGAGATTGGAATCTTAGTCCCAGAATTTTTGGGTCGTAGTTGTGTCCGTTGTAATTTTCGAGGTTGGTTTCTTTTGTTTTTTTCTTGATGCTATTACGTTAAAACGTCTTTTGTGTTTTGGTTTGTAGCTTGATAGGAATTCTAGTCACGATGTTTGTAGGGTTGTTTTCCCTCATGTTTTTGGTTTGTTTACTTAATGAGATCTTAATTTACCAAAAAAAATTTGAAAACTAATCTAGAGTATTTTTGCTATTGCCTAACTCGACGAACGCAATATCATTATCTCAAATGATTATTCACCATAATTTAGTGTTCTCGAAATGAAAATTATTTATACTTTTTAATTATTCTCTAAATTTTATACTATTTTTTTAAGAATATCTATAAAAAAATTAGGGGGTCGGGATAATTCCGGCCCACATGCCACTTAGTAAAAAACAAAAGCCCGAGGGAGCGCAGTTCCAAAAAAAAATCTCTCCCCGTCACTCTCGCTTCTATGGGACCCGCTTCTATTTTTTTTTCTTTTTTTTTTGATCAACCAACTCGCTTCTATTCTCATTCTCATAAATCCTCTCCATCTCTCTCTCCCCTCCACCCCACATCTCACGCTTTCTCCCTCTAGAATTTTCTTTGCATTGGTTCCATATCTCCATCTCCATCTCCACACCACCCAGATTCTCTCGTTTTCTCTCACCCACCACCTTACATTTTCTTTCATTTTTCATTCTTTTTCATGTCTCTACTAATAATTTATCTTAAAAAAGCAAAAAACTAAAATCACAGATTTTTCTCCGTCTAGAAAATTTGTCATCTACCTTTCTCTCCCACTATAAAATCCTCCTCTCCACCCCACCCCACCCATCATCTACCCCACTTTATCCCCACACCCGGCCTAATCTTTTTAATCTCTCTTTTTCTAGGAGGTCTCACCTATATAAAAACGTCACACCTTCCCCTCTTGCGTACTTAATTTTCTCTTTCTACGTGTACTATCTTTTCGTCGATGGAAGAATTGAGCGACGGAAACAACGGGCAGAAGCGAGTCCGAGACAACTCGGATGTTCACTTGCCCGAGGAGAAACGAGTTGACTCGGAGAACTCAGACTTGAGCTCCCAGCAACCCAAGAGGGCCAGGAAGGACTCAGAGCTCAACTCGTACGGGTTCTGTCGAGTTGAGTCGGACGAGTTGAGAGTCTACTCTCCCGAGCCAACCCGGATCCCGAATGACATCCTTGACATCCTCAACGAGCCTGACCCGGCGGCCGACTGTAAGTCGGCGTTTCAGGATCTTGACTCGGTCATTAAAAGTTTCGAAGAAGAGATCCTCCACCCATCCCCGTCGCCGGCGGATTTCCCGATGAACTTGCCTGAATACTGCGAGTCTCAGGTGGATCTCGGGTACCTTCTAGAAGCCTCAGACGACGAGCTCGGCCTGCCGCCGACAGCCGAGCAACGTATAACGGAGACCGGTCAGACCGATTTGGCTACCGCGGGGACCGGTTCGACAGAGAACGGAGACCGGGTCGAAATTTTGGGATTAGAAGGCGAGTTTTCGAGTTACGAGCCGTTCGGTTTTGGAGTCGGTGAAGATGATGATATTGTGGCGGTTGGAGGTTTGTTTTACTATGAGTCGGCCGATCTGTCCGAGTTTGTGAACCGGCCTGAGTCGTTACATGTGTAGCTGTGTAAAGACTCTTAACAGATTTTTATTTGGGCGTTTTTGGCGGCCGGGCCGGACACTGATGATATTGACATCTAGGGCTGTAAATTAAGGAAAAGTTGTGTAGAAACGTAGATAGGAAGCTAGGATGTATGGAGAAATTCTCTGTTGTTTGTTGGAAGAAAGGTTGATTCTTTTCATTTCCAAAATTCGAAGTTTGTCGTTGAAAAGGAAAATCCATTGCTTTTGATTTTGGCAAATACAGTTGATAAGCTGCGATGTGAATTGTATGCAGCGTTTTAAAATTGAGGGGGTGTCCTTCTTCCAATAACTGAATTTTTTTGGCTTATTATGAAAATTCTCTTCACATACATCAATGCAACAACGCCAAAAAGCCACTTACACCTTGATTGATACTTCCTCCATCTATATTTGTTGGTCTTTTTTAGGAGTTTGTATCACTTTTTAATTATTTATATTTTCGATAGGTCTCAACAAATATGCAATATATAGTATCTTGTTTCATAGGAGTAGATCACAATTAGTTCTATTATTCTGTTGGGAAAAATATTTTGAATATAATATTTTATTTAAAGTGTGAATGAAAATTGAATTGATTTAGAGTTATGTCTTTTTAGTGGCACTTGTTCGCTGTAGACGGACGCGACCTTTCGTGTAACGGATGTGTCTCTTCACCCTGGTGACTATATATATGTGCCCTTTCGTGAACGAATGTGTCCTTTCGTAGAGTCACCAGTTTGCCTACATATATGACATCTTTCATTCATTTCAAGAGTTGATTTTTCTACACTTTCATTGAGTCAGAGTATTTTCATTGGAGAGAGTACAGACACAAGTCTGGTTCAACAGACTCATCGATTGTAGTGCTGCTTCTGTGGGGAGTTCGATCAAGTAGTGTTGAGAGATAGATGTCCATGCAAACCGTAAGCACCGTAGCGGGGGCAAATCTTTCTTAAATACAGAGTGTTAAGCACTCGCCTTGATCACCATTTCATTTCATTGATTTCCAGGTTTCGCATTCCGATTTTATTACGTTCGTTGATTTCCAGGTTTTGCATTCCGATTTTATTATTTGGAAAAATTATCGAAATTGTCCCTGTAGTTTCACCTGAGTCTCGATTTAGTCCCTCTAGTTTCAATTGCACTCCAATGAACCCTGTAGTTTCAATTTTGGTTGAATTAGGTCCAATCGATAACGAACGTTTGCGAATTAGACGGAAAACTCAATTTTGGGGTTTTTTGGTGGGCAAAATTGACTTTTTGACCCTCCTTCTTCTTCCCCAATTTGAAACCCTAACCCCAAATTGACACAGCTTTCTCAACCTTCTCCCATTCTCACATTCATCTCTCACACGAAAATCTCCACACTTTCTCTCTCCTCCAAATCCTCACAAACAATGGCAACTTTGTCAACTTCTGCTTCATTACAGAGAATACAGAGACGAGCAAATCCTACTTAAAGGATTGTTCAAGAATTTTACATAACGAATCGATGTTCTTACATGGAACTTCAGTGGATCTCTAAATTCGAATTGCAGACAAACAAATAGAAAACAACCAAAACAAGATTGTTCATTACAGAGAATACAAGCTTTGTTTTGGTAACCAACATTTTGTTTTGTTCTGACTTCTGATTGCAAATTTTCTTTGGTAAGTCCAATTGCAAATTTAAACAGATAAACACGCATGTATTCTTCAACATCATCACTCAAGATCTGAATCCATGTCCTACTTTTGGCTAAGTGTCTCTCAAATTTGTAATCGATGCACTCGGCTTGGGCAATGATCGATCCAACCGTACATGATTAAACGCTTCATCTTATTCAGCATCTTCCGTCCAATCGTACATATGGACTTTGATTTCTTGCACCCAAGTTGAGATCTGAACCAAGCTTTGATTTCAATCAAGCAATTCTCAGATTTTTGGTCCATACGCAGATACACCCGACTCGGCCATGGATGGACACCAATTGCAAATTAAAAATAGAAAAATAGGCCCTAGGCTTTGATTTCGGGAGGAGAGAGAGAGAGAGAGAGAGAGAGAGAGAAGATATCAACAATCTATTTTGATTTTTTTTTTTTTTTTTGCAAGGCAAAGAATTAGGGTTGGGGTTTTAAATTGGGGAAGAAGGAGGGTCAAAAAGTCAGTTTTGCCCCTCAAAAAACCCCCCAAATTAGGTTTTCCATCTAATTCGCAAACGTCCGTTATCGATTGGACCTAATTTGACCAAAATTGAAACTACAGGGTTCGTTGGAGTGCAATTGAAACTAGAGGGACTAAATCGAGACTCGGGTGAAACTACAGGGATCATTTAGATAATTTTCTCAAATTATTTGATAAATTCTGAACTGATTTCAAAATTGTGGGGGGAGCAAATAATTTCCACAAAAACTGTTTCTTGCACTTTTTGACAACTATACTTGAAGGATAAAGTATGTGTAGACACCCCGACTTTGACCCGGGATACTCACCAAGCATTCCCGATGATGAGAAAAACCACCCGTAAAAAACCTTAAGGTTAAGAGAAAAGCTTGAACTTGTCCCAAACCACCTCAAACCATTCACAAATAACCTACACCAATCCAAATGACCAAAATACCCTTCAAAACACCAACATAAACCAGAACCAGCCACAAAGCTCAGGGGAAGGTTGAGCGCTCAAGGTCCCCCCTTGAGCGCTCAAGCCCTGTCCAGGCTGTCGGTGGCAGAGTATCTAATGATGAGATTCCAACTGAACCACTGCCACCCAGCCGTTTTTCTGTTGCTCGCATGCAACTGATAGACCTCAGGTGAGCCTATATTACTCTCTTAGGCCCCCCACTTCAAATCAACACACTTCACCCCCCATTTCACTCTATAAAAGAGCACCTTCTACACCATTTGAGAGGGTTAGATACTCTCCCATCATCTGAGTCATCCCTCACTCACTCTCAATCTATATTTCCAGAAAGCTCTCAACCCATTTGATCCATCATTTTAAGCTTAATCCTTTTCACCCATCAAACCCCCCTTGATCATCCAACTATCTCACTAAAATACACCATCATTAACCTTGAATCAACTCAAGCCACTACACACCTATCACATTCTGTCCAAAACAACCCACATTGTCTTTACAAACCCATCTACAAATCAATCATCCACCAAAACCTCAAATTCAAGCTTTGATCAAAATCAAAAAAGGTAGAAATCCATGTGAAAGTTACGGGTTGGTACTCTTGAGGGAGACCAGTGGGTCCATGGAGGTCTTCTATGCCTTTAATGGACTCACAAGGTCTCAAATATGCAAGAAAACAAACTTTGAAAACCCCAGCTTCAAGTAGCTTGAGCGCTCAATGCCAGTACCTTGAGCGCTCAAGCCACTCGAACACCTTCTGTGTTTTTATGGTTTCTGATCATGTTTCATCTTGTTGGTATCATCCTTGTGGTTGTTTGTTAGTTCAAAACCTTTAAAATCAGTTTATCTCATCTTTGATCATTGATCAATGAACTCAATAACCATAAAGATAGTATATCGTCTTCCTTAAGCCTTGGATGACCCTATTTCATAAAGAAAACAGTGCACCTTACTCTTTCAAACCATGATCAGAAGGTTTTAAGTGTATACCAACATCAAAGGAAGATCAGAAATCACAAGAACTCATAACCCTTGAATGGGGCTTGAGCGCTCAAGGTCATCACTATGAGCGCTCAAGCCTTGCCCATTTTGGATTTTAAATCTTGTTTATCTTGGGTTCTGCCATCCTGTTTCCAGTTTGTTGAGATGTATGTATTGATGTTTGGCTGTGCCAACCTAATATCAGAGTGTGTGTGTTGAGATGCGTGCGTTGATGTTTGGCTAAGCCAACCTAATATCGGAGTGCGTGTGTGTGTTGGTGTGTGTGTGTGTGTAGTGATGTTGGCAAAGCCAACCTGATCTCCTCTCTCACTCCAATCACTCTCATTCTAATCATGTTTATGTGTGGCCCGATGCTCTTTATCCATTTTCATGAACACCTCAAGTTTATTTTATCCATATTTGGAGAGTTTCAATACATTATGCATCATCATATACCATGATTGAACCAGCTTGTGGTCCAGAGGGGAGCTATATGTTGCAAAAACACTCAAATCCAGAAGATGGCTTGAGCGCTCAAGGTACTCCCTTTGAGCGCTCAAACTGCCTTCTGAATTAATCAAATTGTTCTCTCATTTCAGCTTGTTTTTGGCATCTTGAGTGTTCTGCAAGGTTTTAAAGCATTGATCCTCCATTCTTCATATACTGCTTCCCCATTTTGGTCCATGAATTAGTTCCAAACTCATGATCATGTGATTATGTCATTCTGTCCAGTGAGCTACATGATGTTCTTGAATGAGTAAATGTGGTCAGAATATGTTCCCATCAAACCAGAGTCATCAAGAGCAGCAGAAGCATGCTTGAGTGGGAGGGATCTTGAGCGCTCAAGGCCCCCTCCCTGAGCGCTCAAGCCCTTGACAGAGGAATCAGATTGGTTTAGTTTTGTGTTGGCTAGTGGAGTTGTTTCTGCTTATTCTGTTGTTATTTTGTATACCCTGATGTTGTTACTGGCTGTTTGACGTTCTTATTTATTCATATTTGCATGTCATTGTCACTCATGTAGTCCATACCGCACAAGCATACACCGTAATCCATCGTTGTATTTGTTACTACCGTTATGTGGCTCCCATCCCCCCATTCCCCGTAATTGCTCAAAGTTGAATCATAAGCATTTCCCACAATCCCACAAAAGTCAAGTAGAGACCGGTCTTCGAACCGGGCGAGGGGGGTGTCGTAAAACCCTTCCCCTCTCGTAACTGAGCTCCCGAACCTAAGATAGTATGGTGATGACGGGCCAGTAATCCTTATCCATTGAATGAGGCACGAGTCAATCGATGTTCGGTTCCTCGGGGACAATCCGCTAAAACCCGGGTGGCGACTCCGAAATCGATCCCGGCTAGGGATCCCTCCGGAGGGGGCGTCCACAGTATGGTAAAATGAGTATCCAATTTAAAGTTTTAGAATCCAATGGTGGATTTAATTTTACAGTTGGAGTGCAACAATAATTTAGAAATCCTCATGCGTGTATAGCAAGGTCTACAATAGAGTCTGATCAACTCATTATATTAACAAAAGCTAATAAGTGGATTGGCTAAGCCATCTCTTAGAGGATGTTTCAATGTGGTTCAATTCTGTGCCAGGATTTATAATACGATGACCATCGGTAGTTGGAAAGGCATAGAGGACCACGAAGAACGGTAAGTCTCAATATTGTAGACATGCACCGTTAAACATTTATTTTCGCTACAGAATGAGTTAACGAAATAAATGTAGTGACATTTTTTTTTTTGTCACAAGTATGTTTGAGTAAAATACAAGTATGAGTTAATAGTTGTCATATTGATACCTGTTCGGACTTAAAACAATCACGTCAAACTATAGGTGATTATGTGAATATTCTATATTATCATATAATTGTGGGGGAATTGGTGCGTTTTTGTAAATAACTCGATTTTTGCAAGTAACTCATACGTAGCCTTTTGAAAATTACTCATATGAGTAATTTAATTTTGCGCCAAAAGAAATTGCAGATTAGTATTCATAAGTTTGATTGGTATTCATAAGTTTGACACTCAAAGTTAGAACGGCACAGGATAGTATGGCAAGTCTTGACGTGATAATCGCAGACACAATACCATACAACACTTTGTTCTCAATTGAAATTAGCACCATTGAAGGTCAATAATGAAATACCGACCCGTTAACCAAATGGTTTTGACCAGAGAACAAATGATCATCGAGGGGAATGGGTTTAAAGCCTACCAATTAAAAGTCTCTATAACGACAACCCAACCTAGCTGACTGGAGATCCCAAGATCTAGGTTCAACGGGACAACCGAGTTATATGAGACTTAGGAGTATCATTGAGGAGATATATCTCTCCAACTCATTCCTATGGTGAAACAGTGATGCCTGCAACGATTTAGGTTACGTTTTAACTTTTAATGATTCTTATATCTGGATAAATCTAAGTGGGGTATAGCAGGATACTCTTAATAAGAGATCACATATGTGAGTGTGAAGTGGGTCGCTTCTATGAGAATTTTAAGGCTGAATTCTTTATTAAAAAAACACTCTCTGAAACCAGTTGCGTGTTCCAGGGCCAAAATGGGCACAACCGTAAGAACCAACTGTGTTCGGAAAGATTCTGTGTGTTGAGTATAGGCATCGTGTCCACTGGTTAGCTAGTAAGTCTGATAGTTATTCACAAGGCGAGGTTCAAAGTCAAAAGCTACCTAACCCCATGCAAAAAATTTCCACATGTACTCTCTCTGTTGTTTGCATTGTTTTTGCATTTGTTATCGAGTCAATTTCATTCATGTGGGGGATTGTTGGAAAAAATATTTTGAATTTAATATTTTTATTTAAAGTGTGAATGAAAATTGAATTAATTTAGAGTTGTGTCTTTTTAGTGGCACCTGTTCGCTGTGGACGGACGTGTCCTTTCGTGAACAGATGTGTCTCTTCACCCTAGTGACTATTCATAGAGTCAACAGTTTGCCTATATATATGGCATCTTTCATTCATTTCAAGAGTTGATTTTTCTACAATTTCATTGAATCGGAATCTTTTCATTGGAGAGAGTACAGACACAAGTCTGGTTCAACAGACCCATTGATTGTTGTGCTGCTTCTGTGGGGAGTTCGATCAAGTAGTGTTGGGAGATATACGTCCATGCAAACCATAAGCACCATAGCGGGGGCGAATCTGTCTTAAGTACAGAGTGTTAAACACTCGCCTTGATCACCATTTCATTTTATTGATTTCTAGGTTTTGCATTCCGATTTTATTACGTTCATATTTTCGTTGTTATCACAAAAGTAAACATATTTTCCAACATATTCTACAGTAATTTTTTTTAATATCATGGAAAAGCATTATAAATCGAAATATATACAATCTAAAAATGACACTGAATTTTCAAAATAGATCAACAAACACGGATGGAGTAAGCATCGTTCTAAAAAGTTGGTCTATTTTTCTTATTTGAAATGTCCCAAAATTGTTGTCCATTTTGATGAGTCAATGACAAAAAAGTAAGATACTTTCTTGTTTGCTTTTAACTTTCATATTCAAATTCAAATATGGAAGGAAAATGAATTCGAGTTTTTTTTTTGTTCCCTTCGATATACATCGGGGGTTAGCGGGGGAGTTAGTGAGTTAGTTCAGAGGGGGTCTAGAAGCTATCCATAGTCCTAAATCCCAAACACCTCTGCCAAGGCTCGCACCCTGATCTCTTTTATGGGAGAACCAGAAGATAACCGCTAAGCTACAAACCCTTGGTTAAACAAGCAATAGTTGCAATTTCAAAAAAGAGAGTATTTCGGAAAATTCATTTATTTGAAAGTGTAATGATTGTGTTATCTTAAAAAGTTAAATTTTCAAAAATAGATCAACTTTATAGGACGGAGGGAGTAAAATTGTGTGCAGTATTATAAAAATACTAGCGACTATGCCCGTGCCTAAAAGTACTTGCTCTTCAAAAAGTATTAATGTAAAATAATATAAACTTTCTTGCACCATCAACACTAAAATTGCTTATTCTATAATTAAAAGATATAACTCAACGAATCGAGCCATTACAGTTTGTAGGTTTAAACTTAAAATATTAGTTGATAGATAATTCGAGATCGTAGAACATATCACCCAAAAAATTTCTCAACTACAATTAAGAAAAGACATCCCCTAACAAATCATTTAGAACTACCAGTGGGGGCATGGCCCAGTGGTGGAGGCCTCTGCCACCCTCCCCGTTGTCCAGAGTTCGACTCCTGGGCCTGTACCAGGAGTTAAAAAATCGTTCCTGGCTCTGTGGGCGGGGGTAGGAGGCACTCCACTGGTGCCCCATTGGCAGGTCCCTTCCTTGGGTTGTGGTTAAATCTGGCTGGCAACTGGTGACCCCGGGGCCAGAGCCTGAGGGTGCAGTGACGTCCATTGCGGAGCACCTTTTTTTCCAGTTCAAAAAAAAAAAAAAAAAAAAACAAATCATTTAGAACTCGTATTTACATGATTTAGTGTAACATCCCGACTTTTTCCTTAAAAATATATATTGTTTTAATAGAAATAATTAATTCTTCCATTTTCCATTTTTCACACTTCTTTCTAATAAAAAAAAAATACAGATTATTATGTACTATATTTATTTTTGGTGTTCTTAAAAATCAAATAACTTATATTTTGTTTTTATAATTATAGTTGAGTTAAATTGAATATGGTTACACGAGCATATATATAATGGGCCGTTTATTTTTAGTATAGGGCCGACTATATTTTTGGTATGGGTTAGACTTTTGTTTGAAATTCTAAGTTGGGCCTAAATTAGGGATTTTCTAGCAATATAGATATTTTGATAAAAAAATAGAAGAGTGGGGTCGGGTTCATTCTTTGTTACAAGTAGAGAGCTCTAGGGTTTTTTTTTCCATTTTAGAGCCATAGGCAGACGAGATTTTCAAGGTATGCACGCCTCTTCTCGATCCTTTTTTGCTGGTAAGTGTTCATATTCTTGATTGTTTTAAGTACTTTACAATACACCACCGTTGGTCAGGGAGAAAGAAAGAGGTCTTGGGATTTACATTATTTTAGTGTATTTAGTTTGCTTTGGGAAATCAGTGTTGCGGTGCACGTTGATGTGTGTGTGTGTGTGTGTGTGAGAGAGAGAGAGAGAGAGAGAGAGAGAGAGAGAGAGAGGTAATGCGTGGCAGTGGTGGTGTTTTTGTGTGCCACGTGAACAGTGATGGCAATGCAATATATGGATTTGGGTGTGTGAAGTGTTGGTACCCATTATGTTTAACTTGTAGTTTCTATTAGGATATTAGAAATTTTAGAGAATAAGGTTGGTGGTGGAAAGTTTCAGTTGGTGGTTTATAAGATTAACAGGTGGCCTTATGCCCATTTGTGGTGTTGTTAAAGTCCACGTTGAGGACAACTTGTGTCTCTTGGGAAACAAATGGAAATTGAAGGTTGCACATAGAATAATTAAGGTTCTGATGGATTGTCCTAATTGACATTAGGCTAGATTTTTGGGGTTAATAGCATGTAGTTTTTTGACCTATACAGTTCATGTTCGAAATAGTTAATTAGTTATTCCATTTGTTCTATTTTATATTTCAGGATAGTCTCTTTTTGACGTGTTGGAGTTGCATTACTTGTGGATTCAGGTGAGTGGTTAAGCATGTGATCCCTTCAATTGGAATCCTCTTGAGCCTATCAATTCTCGACAATCCTTTATTTTGTTCTGATTCTATGAATATTAATTTTGCTTCGTTGAACTCAACTTATTTGACGATTGTCGTACCCTTTGGCATACAAGGTTTATTGATTATATTTGTGATTGATTGATTGCTCTTATTTCATTTGTTGTCTATCCATTGATTCCGTGATATATCTGGAATGTCGTTCTTTTGTGTTTGGGACCACATATTATATTGTGAAAGTCCAAGGAAAAGACCCGGGCGCCATCCTGCGGTGACTTTGGCCACTAGGGAAAAGACTTGTGAAATACCCTGTGACTCTAGTGCTCAACGGATAGGGAAAAGACTTGTGAAATACCCTGTGACCCTATTCCGGAATGGCTTAGGGAAAAGACTCAGGCGCCATCCTGAGGTGACTCTGAGTACGGTGTTGGATCCAACGGGCAAAGCTCTGAGAAAATAATTGGCATTTGGCGATGGTTGTTATTATTACAGTTCCCACATAATTTGGTTCAGACTCCTATTTATTATTGTTCGTTGTTCTGGTATATTTTGGACTGGCTGATTGGTAAGAATGCACATTTTGTGAATCAATTATCGTTCCTGTTATCGTTAATCAGAAATTCGTCTCCTTGATACCACTTGTTGAGCCACCGACCTTTGTTACTTGAAACCATTTCTTTGGAGCTCTCACTATCATTCCTTAAAATGTACTCCCTCCGTCCCAATTTAAATGCTCCCTACGGTTATGCGTGCCTTTTTAAAACTCTTGTAGTTTTTATTCTATAATGTATTATATATGCAATATGGATCTTATTTGATAGATCTCAATTAGTTCTATTAGACAAATTTTTTAAAAACTTTGAAAACATTACCAATAAAAAGATATAGACGTTTGAAAATGGCACGGATATTCGTAGGGAGCATTTAAAATGGGACGGAGGGAGTATGTCACGTTGTGTTCTAACCCATAGCATGCTTAACTATTCACTGAGCTGTGAGCTGACGGATTTATTCCGCATTCTTTTCAGGTTAGTTCGGGGAGCATCATAGTGGACTTTGAGACAGTGTCGGGACCCACCGTTTGGACCTCTAGGGAATTTGCATTTTATTTTCTTTTAGTCATGTCAATCAGCTTCCGCGCTTTTGTTTCTTTAGAATTTTTGTTAATAAATTTGGAGTATGGAGAATTTGAGATATTGTTCACTGGCTAGAAAAATGTTGGTTTTGGTTTCCAATTTAATTTTATAATTCAGGATTCAGTTTGATTTATTTGGGTTGTGAAAAATTATTATTATTATTTTTATTATTTTTGTTTAGGCTTCGTGTTCCAAGAATTATCTCTTGGTTCACGGCCGGTCATGCTTCTGGATTTGGGGCGTGACATTTAGTATATACCATCATCACATTCATTTAGACTCATTATGCCTAGCATTGAATAGACTGGGTATTCACCTTATCAATATCTCAAATCAATGATGGGCTATGTTTGGCACCTAAATTGAATGGGCACCTAAATCAGACCGGACCATTTGTCAGGGTATTGTTCTCTTGTTCCCTCAAAGTTATAGAGTAAGACATTGATTTTTACACGATCGTCTGAATTTTTCTTGCTCCCTCTGTTCGTAAATAAGAGCCTCACTTTCTCTCTCTTGTCATTTTTCAAATTAAAAAATTAAGTACATCTGGGTATATTTTTTCGAATTTTTTCACATCAAATTAAAGTACTCGACGAGTACTTTAATTTGGTGCTAAAAAATTCAAAAATGATTTACAGAAGTACTTTATTTTTTGACTTGAAAAATGACACGAGGGAGTATAATAAATTCCATTCAAAGAGAAACACTACTTGAAGCGATAGTCACAAGGCCCAAGGATCACGCCCCCAGTACTCATTGGGCAAGTATGAGGACCTAGACAAACACCACCACCACCAGGCGGATCCAAAAATTCTACATTGGGGGTCATTTTTTAAGCATAATTTTGATAAAAAAATTACAGTCCAACATATCGGGAAGATAAAATTTTGAATATTCTTCATTAAGCAAAATTATAGAGGGTTATTTACCGGGACACCCCCGTAAGTTCATGTTTTTCACCATACACCCCCTACAAGAATTTAACCGACCACAAACCCCCTCTATCTTTCAAAACTTTACCCCAAGACCCCTTCTGTCTAGAACCATCAGTTTTTTTTTATGATCCAAACCATTCAACTTGTTTAAAATTTTTTTTAAGGGTACTCGCGAGAAATTGGCTCAAAACATGACCGAGAAGTGCTTGATCCAAATAATTTTTCAAGCATTTTCCTATTATATTTTTAGATGATTTCTTATGAGAACCCTTAAAAATATGTTTTAAACAACTTGAATGGCTTGGATCATCAAAACATGACCCAAAACTTTGAGATTCGAGACCGAAGAGTGATAGAAGGGGTCTTGGGGTAAAGTTTTGGAAGATAGAGGGGGTTCGTGGTAGGTTAAATTCTTGTAGGGGATGTATGGTGAAAAGCGTGAACTTACAAGGGGTGTCTCGGTAAATAACTCAATTATAGATTTGATTGGACCTTTCAATTTTTCATAATGTTGATTAAAAAGTTTAATAATTGTGTGCCCAGTATCCTCGTGATAATTTTTTAAACAAATGTTTTTCTTAACAAGCCCTACAATATCTATGGTACAGATCACTACACAATTACCATACTTTTCTTCAAGATTTATTTAGTACTTAGGGTTATAAGTCCTGAATGAAAAATTAAAAGGTTCGATTAAGTACCAATGATTATATAATCAAGCTAATTTTTATAAGACCAATCGAAAAATTATTTTAAAGTTATTGAACGGCTCAGATTTTTTACAAATTCAAAAAAACTTAATTTCTAGAATTTCATGGGGGTCACGTGTGCCCAAGGTGGATTCGCCACTGACCACCACCACCTCTTGCTAGCACATATTGTGAAAAATTAACCAAAACTAATTAGGACATGTAGTGGACCGAAACATAACGATTAGATGGGTCACAACTTGGCTCAGATCAAAGGCCTAGGCCCCGAATAGGGTGAAGCCTAATCCTAAGCTTAAATGGGCTGAGTCGATATCTGAGCCCAATATGACCGTATTGAGACGGTACCAACCGAGCCGAGTCAATATGACCATACCGAGACGGTGCCAACCGAGCCACTATGACTGTGCCGAGACGGTGTCAACCGAGCCCAATATAACCGTGCCGAGTCCGTAACTTAGTTTTTCAAGAAGCGATTTCCGAGCCGAGTTCCGAACCGGCCATAACTGAAGCGATGATCCGAGCCTTTGAGCCGGGCGTAACCGAAGTGATGATCCAAGTTGAGTTCCGAACCGGCCGTAATAGAAGCGATGATTCGAGTGAAGTTCCGAACTAGCCGTAACCGAAGAGATGATCAGAGCCAAGTTCCAAACTGGCTGCAACCGAAGCGATGATGTGAGCCGAGTTCGGAACTAGCCATAACCAAAGTGATCAACGTCGAGCAATTCACCATTCAACAACTAACTTAGCGTTTCAAGGAGCGATTTTTGAGCCGAGTTCCGAACCGGCCACAACTGAAGTGATGATCCGAGCCGAGTTCCAAACCGGTCACAACCGAAGTAATAATCTGAGCCTAGTTCCGAACCAGCCATAACCAAAGTGATGATCCGAGCCGAGTTCCTAACCAGCCACAACCGAAGTGATGAACGTCGAGCTCAGTCCGAGCTGGATGGACAAGGCTCCAAGCCTAGGTCCGAACCGGCCATAACCGAAATGATGATCCGAGCCGAGTTCCGAACCGGCCACAACCGAAGTGATGAACGCCGAGCTCAATCCGAGCTAGATGGACAAGGCTTTGAGCTATGCCACAAATTGGAGCAAACTCAGCGTCATAAGGCGCGACAAAAAATGCCTCGGCATTGGCTAGGCACAATAAAAAATGCCTCGGCTTTGGCTAGGCGCGATAAAAAAATGCCTCGGCTTTGGCCGAGCTCAATCAACAACGCCTCGGTAGAAATACCAAACGGCTTCAGCTAGGCGTGATGAAAAATGTCTCGGCTTCGGTCAGGAACAATCAACAACGCCTCGGTAGAAACACCAAACGGCTTCGGCTAGGTGCGATAAAAAAAATGCCTTGGCTTCAGCTAGGCACAATAAAAAAACGTTCTCGGTAAAAATACCAACCGGCTTTGGCTAGGCGCATAAAAAAATCGGCAACTTGTCCTCTACATGTTCCTATATTCACTCGGTGGTAATACCAAGTGGCCATGTGAAGTAATTTTGGCTAGGCCACAAGTTTAAGGTCTGCTGGGGCTCGAAAACACAATCTGTAGCAAAGAAGCTTACCGAGAAGAAATAAGCTCGGCTACCGAGAAGAATAAAATGATACAACCCGTATTTATGTCAACTTCTCCCTCAAAGAAAACGCTTTGGCATGAGTTGATGGGCTATCATAGTGGGCCGAAATATAACGATCAGATGGGTAACAACTTGGCTCATATCCAAGGCCCAGGCACCGAACAGGGCGAAGCCTAATCCTAAGCTTGATCCAGACGATTCATTCGAGCCAAGTAAACCCGAAACGACTCACCGAGACGAGATTGATCCGGACGAGTCACCCGAGCCGGGTAAACCCGAAGTAACTCGCAGAAAATGCGGAAGGCAGTTCATCCAACACGTCATGGATGACATCATTCGAGGCGGTTACCGTGCGTGACG
Source organism: Vaccinium myrtillus (assembly GCA_016920895.1). Lineage (NCBI taxonomy): Eukaryota > Viridiplantae > Streptophyta > Magnoliopsida > Ericales > Ericaceae > Vaccinium > Vaccinium myrtillus. The sequence continues at coordinate 21,255,691 of CM029277.1, forward strand.
TAGTGTGACGTCATCTGAGCCAAATTACCGATTTGCACCTAAGCTTGGAGCCCAAGTCACGAGAGCCTACATAAAGGAAGAGGAGAACCTTAGGAGGTACACAACACATTACAAATCAATTCTCTCTACTTTATTTGGTACTTCTCTATCTAAGTCTTCTTACTAGATCGTCGGAGTGTCTTCCCTGGCCAACTTCCGGCCAGGTTGGATGCTAACAGCGGGCGCTTCTTATGCAGAGGTACCAGGAGAGACAGATCTTACTGCTACGGTGGAAAAGAGTCAACTCAGAAGGGTCATATATGAAATCTGGACACCACTGGACCTATACAAAAATTAATAACTTTTACAGGTAAGCAGAAAAAGAAAAAGGCTATGGAAATAACATTGGTATTAAATAAGAAATTTTTGATTCCGAGGAACCAAACCCTACGATTATTAACACTCATGTATGGTAGAAAACTTATTGAATAAGACCTGCTTTTATCTTTAGAAAGAGAATTACAAGATGAATAGAGGAAAGAGGAAGAGAAAGCAAGAGAAGTGTTCTGATAGTGTGCCCAACACTTGGCAGGGTACATGTCTCATAGGGAAACTTATGCTACTAGACTTCAAATTTACTTTTTCAAGTCCGGATGCCATGTGTCCAAGAAAATATAGAGTCGTACAAGGCATATTTCTTTTATTAAAGTCCCAATGTCTTGGAGAAGTTTTCCCTGATCGGAACATCAATGACCAAGACTGAGGAGCAATATATGCTCAGTTCTTTTCTTGAACCGAAATGCTTTTACCCTATGAACTCTCCATCAGAGCATCGGACGAGCAGGGGCTTTTGCTGCTTTTTCCATCATTTTACAATGATTTTTTTTTTTTGAAAAGTCATATATATTAGCGAAGAACGATAGAGCAACGGGGCAAGATCCCTTACAAGAACATTATCAAGTCCGGGCGGAATACAACCCGATTGAAAAAGAAGTCTCCTAGCTAGGCAATTTGTGGCAAGCCAATGGGCAACCCCATTTGCCTTTCTATTACACCAAACATACCTCAAACTTCTTGTTTCTGCCCATTCTCTGATATCTTCAAGAAAAGCTCGAATTTCCCACGGCCCCTGTGACTCATAAGCGTTCAAACTATTAATGAGGGGTAAGCAATCAGATTCAAATATGACTTCACGCAAATCTTGTTCCATAGCCACCACGCAAGCTATGCGCAAGGCCCAAGCTTCAATAGAAATAGCTGAGGATGCCACTACTCTTCCAGATCGCCAAATCTGAGCTGTTCCACTAGAATCTCTGGCAATGATGCCAAAGGCAGCTGAGCTGCGAGGGGAATGAAATGCTCCATCAACATTAAACTTAACAACCATGGGGGGTACCCACCTACCATTTGCTGGACCACTAACCGAATGACTCTGTGGCGGGGTAAAGATAGCTTGAAGATAGTCATTATTTGCCTTGGAAGCTTTGTCAATGGTGTCTTTTGGAGTCGGAGCATTGCCATTAAAAACATAGTCGTTCCTTGATTTCCATATTGCCCAACATATTTGAAAAATTCCTGCCACAGTTTCTCTATCAGTTTCCTTTGCCAGACTACCACAAAGCAATTCCTCCATCCATCGATCAGCTGCCACAACTGGATGCCGAGAACCCAAAAAGCCTTTCCACTTCCAAACCAGATAGCCCGCGTCTAAGGGCAGCAGAAAAGGGTGTGTTCAATGGTTTCACTTTCGGATTCACAGATGGGACACAGAGGGGTTATACCACACTTCCTACGGAACAGATTATGTTTACAAGCAACCCAATTCTTTACCACTTTCCACATAAACATGCATACCTTTGAAGCAGTAGGAATCGCCCAAAGACGAGCCCCCATGGAGCTTTGAGGAGAATAAGAGGAGGAGGGAGTTGTGTTGATTGCATGAGCAACCTTTAAAGCTTGGAAGTACCCTAATTTCACCGAATACTGACCATTTGACGTACGAGACCAGATAAGCATGTCCGGACCTCTTTGAATGCCGATTGGAACTTGGAGAATAGCTTGGAAATCAGAATCACTCACACAGTTTTTCACTCTGTTTTCATCCCAACTTCCATTATGCGATATAAAATCTGATACCCGGTGCCAAGGACATCCAGTAGGTAAATTTGGCACCCAATTCCCCTCCCAAAAACTGATCGATTCACCATTTCCTACTGACCATAGAAGGCCTTTCTCCAAGAGGGCTCGTCCCTCTAAAAGACTATTCCAGACCCAGGAAGGGGTGCCTCCCTTGTTTGCCTCTAAACACGAGCAGGTGGGGAAGTAGAGTCCCTTTAAAATTCTGGCCCACATAGCGTCCGGATTGTTGATAAGTCTCCAAAATTGTCGAGCGAGGAGAGCATCATTGAAAGCCCCGAAGTCTTTAAACCCCATAACCCATACACCTTTCTGAAGAGTCATCTTTTGCCACGCTCCCCAATGTATCCTCCCTCCATTATCGCCATCTCCCTACAAAAAATGACTGATCACAGAGTTTAACTGATTACAAGTCGCCGTAGGAGCTTTAAAACACATGAAGGGATACATGGGAATCATTTACAAAACCGACTTGATCAAAACCACTTTTCCTGCTTGATTGAGTTGTTTACTTCCCCATCCACGAATCTTTGCAACAATTCTATCTCTAATGTAACCCAGAAACTCCTTCTTTGATTTCCCCCCAAAAGATGGTAAACCAAGATACTTTGTGTTCGCGTCCATTTCCTTCATTCCCAGGATTCGCATGATATCATTCTTAAGGGCATCACTTGTATTCTCAAAGAAGCGAACACTGGATTTATGGATATTGATTGACAGCCCTGAAGCTTCGCTGAAACACTCCGCAATTTGTAAGAAGTTTGAGCAGAAAATGGGGTTTGCTTCCAGAAAAATAAGTGAATAAACAAAGTTTTGTTGTTAATAGCTTTGTTCATCAACAAGGAGAGGACATGAGCAACTATAAGAAAAAGGTAGGGGGAGAGCGGATCACCTTTGTCGGAGGCCCCTTCCTGGCTTGACATTACAAACTTGACCACCATTAACATTGACTGAAAATTGAACTGTAGAAATGCATTGCTTAACCCATCCCAACCACTTCTGATTAAAGCCCATCTTCTCCATCACTCTTAGCAAGAAATCCCAACACACATTATCGTAAGCTTTGTTGAGGTCTAGTTGAATTGCCACAGCCGCATTCGAAGCCCCTCTTCTTAAGCTTCAGAAAATGGAACACCTCGTGTGCCACAATGATGTTATCTTGAATTTGCCTTCCTGAGATGAAAGCTGATTGTTGTTCAGAGATGAGGCTATTGATAAAAGGTTGGAGTCTGTTGGTCATAATTTTGGACATGATCTTGTAAATGAACCGGCAGAGGCTAATTGGACGTAAATGGTTCATACTTTCTGGGTTTTTGACCTTGGGAATGAGAGTGATATTGGTGTGGTTGATCTCTTTCAAGATAACACCATCATGAAAGAAATTTTGGACAGTGCTTATCACATCAGATCCCACAATATCCCAATAAGTTTGGTAGAATAACCCGGAAAACCATCCGATCCCGGAGCCTTAAGAGGGCCCATCTAAAACACAGCAACTTTCACTTCTTCTCCCATAACTGGCTTTGTTAGGGCCTGATTTATCTCCGGGGTGATCACAGAGTCAATGAGCGAGATGATATCCTCATAATTCCTTTCACTAGGAGTATTAAAAAGGGATTGGAAATGGGATTTTATAACACTACCAAGGTCCTTAGGCTCAGTCCTCCAAACACCATGCACATCCTTCAATCTCTCTATTTGGTTTCTTTGTCTTCGTTGTAATGTAGTTAGGTGAAAAAACCGAGAATTTTTATCACCCATTTGGAGCCATTTAACCCGAGAATGCTGATGCCAAAACATGGCGTCCTTTTGCCACAGGTCTTCTGTAGACACCCCGATTTTGAACCCGGGATGCGCTCGAGCATTTCCAATGATGATGAAACGGACCAATTATGACTACCCGAAACTTGTGAGAATGACTTGAACTTGATCAAAATCAGCCAAACACCACCCTAAGCAATCAAAATAGCCCAAACCAACCCAAGTATTGTTGAACCAAGCCAAAACATCAATCTGCCACCAAGAGCCTTGAGCGCTCAAGCTTGAGGCTTTGAGCACTCAGCCCTGGGAAACACCTTGAGCGCTCAAGCCTACGGCTTTGAGCGCTCAACTCTGATCCAGTCAGGAATCTGCAGAGTATCTCATCATGAGATTTCATGCAGAGGGGAGCGTCTAACCGATTGTGTAAGTCTTGTACACGTATAATACACCCTACATTGCCCTAATCTACACCTAAAACTACCCCTAACCCATTTCAAATACAAAACCCACTTCCTCTCTCTCCTCTCTTCCCTCCCACTCACTCTATAAAAACCACTCACCACCCCTGGTTTCCAGGTTAACCATTCTGATACTCTAGCTCCCAAAATCCTCCAGAAAACATCATCTCTCTCTCTCTCTACAGAAACCACTCATTCATCATCCAAACCACCCACAAAAACCACTCTTCAAACTCTAAATTCGACCTTGGATTACTAAGCAACCACACACATTGTTTCACCCATCCAGAATACCAACCAAACATCTATAATCGCCCATCCCCAAGCTCAAAATCAAGTTCAAGCTTTCAACCAAGTTCAAAAGGTAGTAAAACATGTGAAATACTCACTGTTTTGATCCTTCTGAGGAAGACCAGTGAGTTCAAGCAAGTTCTTTATACTTGCATTGGACTCACAAAGGTCTAAAAGTTGTTTAAAAAGACTTTCAAAATCTGCAGTTACAACAGGGGTTGAGCGCTCAAGCCTCAGGCTTTGAGCGCTCAAGCCCAGTTCTGAGCAGTTTCTGTTTTGCAGACTCTTGTGCTTTCTTTTGGTTTTGATCATTATTTAATAGTTACCTGTGTTCATGTAACTCTCAAAACAGCTTATTTCTATCTTAAAATCACATGCATGAACATTGGTTAGCTATTTTATGATGATCAAACATCAAAACCTTTGCAAATCTCATAGTTAAGAGTAGAACAGTGACTGTTCAACTTCAAATACCTTTAATCTGTATTTTTATGGCCCTGAGGATCATCCCAAAACCTATTTTCAAGTCAGAAGCCAGAAAGCCATACTATGGCTTGAGCGCTCAAGGTCATCCCTTTGAGCGCTCAAGCTGTTCTATGGCCATTTGTTGGTTGCTGGATGTTTCGATGATGGATCAAGGGCTAATCCCTTTCTGGTGTGTGTGTATTGATATATTTGTGCTTGTAGTCCGAATCTCCCTCTCATGTACTCTTTGGGGTGTTTTCCTTTGTTAATTTGTGGTTCTCTTCTCTTATCATTCTTTGAAAGATCAAAACTTCATGTTTATGTCTATTTCTTCATCAAAATGGTTTATTAGTGATTGATCTTACAAAGAATGAGAAGAGAAGCCATAAGAAAAGGGTTAAACTCACAGGAGTCAGAAACTGGTTTGAAGCGCTCAATCTGTGAGCTTTGAGCGCTCAAACTGGTTTAGGAAGGTTGAGCGCTCAATCCATCATCTTTGAGCGCTCAACCCTCATTCTGGGATCCAGATTACAAGTTGATCCATTAAGCCTCATGTTTATAGTTTCTGGAATTGTGGTACAGTTTCTGTAATTTCCCATCTCTTGTAAATATTTGTTGTAATTTCCTTTGTTATTATCATCATTTCCCCATGTAGATTATCATGCACAAGCATCCACTTAGATTCACATTTTATATTTTCTCTCTATTTACGTGATTCCCATCCCCGATTCCCTATTGTTGTGAATAAATCGAATTTGAAATATTTCCAAAATTCCGCAAAACATCGAGTAGAGACCGGTTCACGGACCGGGCGAGAGGGGTGCCATAAAACCCTTCCCCTCTCGTAACCAAACCCCCGAATCCGAGAAATCTTTGGTTTCGCCATGACTAGTAAAATCTTTTTCAATGAGCAAACAAGTCATATTTTTATTGGTTTCTCGGGTTCGGACCTTAAATCCAGGTGGCGACTCAAAGAATCACAATCTTTTCGAACTAAAACCGCACCGTTTTCCATGGGCCGTCCATAAGCTGGCGACTCTGCTGGGGACATTGGTTAATATATATTTTATTTAATTACACTTGTGCAATTTTTGTTACACTTGTGTAATTTTATTGAAATATGTGTTAATCAAAGCGGGTTTAATTCGAAAGATGTTTTGTGGGATTTTTCAAATGTTTGAAATTTGATTTTGCATTGCACCTGCATAGTTCTTAGCCCCGCTGGCGTGTTTTGGCAATCCTGCCCGGCTTGCCGGTGACAGGGAATCCCGAAATGCCCAGCAGCCCTCGACCGTGATAAATCACATCGTCACTATCATTTTTAACGGTAGGAGGCGGTTTTGATTTTGAGTCCGGGGTACCCTTGGTGACCAAAACCAGCCTTTTGCATGTAATTAGCCATAGAACCCCACGTTTAGCAACCCACCTGTGCGTTAAGTTTACATGCTCCATCATGATAACATGCCATGTGTTACCACTTTCCTCGCCATGCCATACTGCATACATGCATACACTTGCATCCATACATATTCGTGTCTTACATGTTGTCAGTATAGCATAAAGTTAGGTTCCCGGCAGTTAGTAGAAGGTGCTTCGGCCCGATGATGAGTCGTGCATCCCATATGCGCGTTGTTCTTAGGAGTTACCCTTTAGGACGGCCGGACATGGGAAAATTTGGATCATCAAATTCCTAACACTGATCTAAACGGGTTTAAGGGACATTGGCCCGAGGAGGGTCAATCGCCCTTAGGCATCTGATCTTAGATCATTGTCGGAATTCGTGTGGATCAGAATTTCCCAAATCCGACCATCTGATATCAAGGACTTATCACTTAAAAGAAAACTTGAGGATTGAGGCAATCTTCCAAAGCTGTCGAATTCAGTCTAGGAGACTTTAAGTCCACGGAGTTTGAGATACCTCCGGTGTCTGCCGTGCCCGAACGGCTCCCCGTGTCTCGGGCTAGCCTTAAGTGCATTGGTATCCGGATTTCAACAGCCTTATTGCTCTGTCTCGGATGGTCTATAAGGAGATTGGCTCTGATTCCACGAAGCTTGGGATTTAACCTGCCTGTCACGACTTACCCGTGGTTGTTGTTTCAAACATCCGTGCAATGTCTTAAGTGAGACCGAGACCGGTAATCTAGATCTTAGGACGACACAATGCACGACATTCTCTTCTATAAAACTAGGGGCACAATCTGAATTTGACCTTTTTGCTTTACTGTCAGTCCCGAGCCATTGATCCAAGAAAGAAGCCTTACAACTTCCCGAGCAGAAGTTGACTCAACCCAAACCTCAAGACATGGATGTTCCAGCTGAAATCGAAAGGACTCAAGATGGCTGTGAACAACCTGGGCAATCAAATCACCCAGCTCATGATCATGGTGCAAGACGTCCGTGACCGTCTCCCAAAGTTCCAAGAGAACCTCCAACGACCTGGAAAAAGCCCAGAAATGGCTGCAGCTTTGGCCAAGATCTCTGAACTAGAGGAATCTATCATGGAAGGATTCAAACCTATAGAGATGCACCACTGGGGCGTTGAAAAGGAAAACCTCAGTCCAGAAAGCGAAATGACTTACTCCGAGAAGGACAAAACACCATTTACGAACAACAATGCAAAAGCCACCCCCAGCTCCACAAATATCAACCCCAACTTCACAACCAGCACCATCAGCAAAGCCAAACCAACCACAACCATAATCCAAATCAACCGGCCTAAAGACCAACCAAGAAAATTCTCTCAATTCCCCACACCCCTGTCCTTGGTCTATGAGGAGCTTCTCATGGCCGGTCTTCTTAAACCACTCTCTCCAACTCTTTTACCTCGAAAGCTCCCAGCTTACCACGACCCAAACGCCTTCTGTGCCTTCCATCAAGTGCCCGATCATGCTACCGATGATTCTCAACGCCTTCGTCATGAGATTCAAGATCTCATTGACGATAAAACCATCTCTCTTCTGCCACTCGAGTCCAACATCATATTAAACCCCATGCCTCAGCATAAACAAAACCTCGACATCAATCAAATCAGCCTCAATTCCACAAAAAATGCACTTTTGAGCTCCACCAACAATGATCCCAACCAAACTAAACCAGTCAACGAAGTCACAACCCAAATCAACTGCCCTCAAAACCGGCGAAGAGAATTTTCCCAACTCTCTGCTCCTTTGCCCTTGGTCTGTAAAGAGCTTCTCATAGCGGGTTTCCTCAAACCACTTCAACCAACTCCACCCCCACAAAATCCCCCACCTTCCTACAACCCAAATACCTTCTGCATCTATCACCAAACACCCGGTCACCCTACCAAGAGATGCCAATGCCTCCGCCACAAGATTCAAGATCTCATTGACAACGGATCCATCTCTGCACCACTGGCAAAACCAAATACCTCGCCAAATCAATGAACCAACAATGGCCATGCAATAACTCAATCTTCCACGAGTCTTGGAAGTCTTCAAGTGTCGAGTCAAGTTTTCACTTCACATTGAGTCAGTTTGCGTTTCGAGTTTGTTTATGTTTTGCTTTCCTCGTCTATGTGTTTTCATGTTCGAGTCTGTAATGTCTTGTTGTTATTGTCAAAAAAGAAAAACACCAAAAATAGAGTCAACTTTGTAGTCCCGAACTACGCACGACCTGATTCCTTGCAAAGGGATACGTAGGCCGCCCTTAGTGGTTCGGTCGCAACTATCAAAAATCAATGTCATGCTGTTGTGTTGAAATTGTCAATCATAAACTTGGGTTTTTGCAATGATCTCTCAACTTGGAATTGTCTTACACCATCATTTGAGAAACATGATAATCACTTCGAAACACGAGATGAAATTTGATTGAACCCTTGCCCCGCACAAGGAGGATTTCCAAGGAACCATTCCTCAGTGGCATCAAGAAGCAATGCTTTGGCACAAGAAAAGCCTGCTAGGTCGAAAACCTGCAAGGGAGGCCTAGGCAAAAGTTAAGGCAAAAAGCTCGCTAGATCAGACTTCAAAACGAGATCTAGGCAAAAGTTAGAGCAAGCATGAGTTCTCCCTATCAAGTTGCGCAATTCAAAATGAAGAAAGGCATTCTTTGTTTAAATTCCCACACAAATATCCATTGCAAGCCCCTTTGAGCCTACATCAATTTCTTTGAAAAAGAACCTAGCTAGGCAGCTATCCCCCACACTGGGGTGAAACAAGAAATATGAAAGTGTCAAACCCATGACAACCAGCATAATAAAACGTGCCCAAGATGTAGGTGCATGAGAATTCAAGCCATCACAGGAATGGAAGTCTCAAATTCGTTGGCACACGAAAATGCCAAATGCAAAAGACACAATAAGATGAGGAGCACTGAAGAAATGGAATAGAAAAGTCAAATGAAAAGAAAGTGCCAATAAAAAACAAGCACAAAGGAAAAGAAAAGGAAAAGAAGAAAGCTCCCATCAAAAAGCAAAAAGGGCATGAATGGAGTCCAAGATAGCTACTAGCTCAAACAACCCCGAGGAAAAATGAGATTTTTGAGCCTATTATCCTTCCTTTGTTAAGCCCATAACCTTGGCCCCATTACAGCCTAGATAAAGTCCTTTCAGATTGAAAAGTGCAACTTGATAGTGAGAGTCGCAAAGGGGACAGTTTAATCTCCCTTGAAAAAGTCAAAGCATTGTGCAAACACTGGCGTCATGCAAAGCAAAAATCCAAACTGGGGCATATCAACGAATGTTCATCAGCAGCCCTCTAAACTGGGGCATTTTAAAGGAAAAACAATGAGGCATCATCGGCAATCTGGGGCATGGGTTCTTGACAAGAAATCTTATGTTTTAAGAAGATTTGAATGAACATCACTTGATGGAGTGAAACAATCACAAAATAAAAATTCAATTTTATCATGACAATTTCGACATCAATGGTGAGGCATGTTTGCCATCTTCCAGAACTTCGAGTCAATGTAGTCTTCCATATCTTTTGAGTCAACACGTTCTTATCTGTCAGGTCAACATGGTCAATCAAAATTCCTCAAGCCTTGTCTGTCAAAGTCCGCCTTTCTTGTCCAAAAGGCCAATCAAATTCCTTGGCCTTATCAATCTTATCGAAGTCCATCCCTCTTGTCAAAAAGCCCAATCAAATTCCTTGGCCTTGTCAGTCATATCAATGTCCACTCTCTTGTCAAAAGGCCGATCAAATTCTTTAGCCTTGTAAAAATCCACCTTGTTGATCAATCATGTCGTTTTAATCTTGTCAATCCTTGACTCGTGGAAACGATTTCAATGCATCAAAGAACTTGTGTTTGGATACATGGTCAATTGGTCGCCAAAACCATCAGCGGAGGCGAGAAAGAAAATCAGAATTGAGGTTCATCATCTGTGAAGGCACGTCAAGCCGAAATTGGGGCATGTCAGCCTAATGCCATTTCTGGGGGAGGCATACACCCAGATCCGGGACTGGGGCATAGGAGCCTAAAAGTCTAAAACCAATCCAAAACCCAAGTCTTGCCAAGCTCAAACCCAAACCTTGGCCAAAAGGGAAAGACAGTAAAGCAAAAGAGCCACCTCATTGAGCCTCCTACTTTTTAAAGAAGGAATGTTGTCGTCAAGTATCGATGCACGAGTCATATGCAATCGTCCTTCGGGACAGTTTTTCAATTAATCGTCCTGAGGGACAAATTTTAAATCAAATCATCCTGCAAGACAGTTTTCAATCAATGGTCCTGAGGGACACTTTTAAATCAATCATTCTGAGGGACAAACAATTAATTTCAAGACCAGAGATGGTCACTTCAATTTCAATCAAAATTAATTTCAAGACCAGAAATGGTCACATTTTCAATAATGTCATTCAATTTAAAAATAGATTCATTACATGACGTGGCCACCAAGCTGGTGCATTCAATCATTTTAGCCGCCTAGCTGGCGCACCCCAATCATTTTAGCCACCAAGCTGGTGCATTCAATCATATCAAGTTGTTAGTTGTCTTAATCACTCAGTTAGTGCTTCTAATCCGTTGTTCTAAGTATTTGTTGTTGATGAAACGCTGTGTTGCTAAGTCCATCACATTTATGTGTTTGGTAGCGTATTGATTGCCTCTTTGCTCAGTAAGCAATCACATTTCCTCGATTGTCTCGTTGCTCAGTAGACAATCATCTTATCATTGACTATCTTGTTGCTCAAGGGATAGCCCCATTGGATTTAGCCTCCCCGTTGTTCAGAGGGTAGCTACGCTTAATCGTTTTAGCCACCTAGCTGGTGCATATGAATGAATCACAATCACAATCACAATCACAATCATAGTCACAATCATTTGCTTTTAGTGTTTCGACTTGCGAAGGCTTGTCGATTCACGTAAAATCATAATCCATTTGTTTGGCGTTTCACGACCCGGGAAGGCTCGTTGATTCGCATGGTTTCAATGTTTGGCATTTCACGACCCGGGAAGGCTCGTTGATTTGCATGATTTATTTGTTTAGCGTTTCACGACCCGGGAAGGCTCGTTGATTCGCATGATTTATTTGTTTAGCGTTTCACGACCCGGGAAGGCTCGTTGATTCGCATGATTTGTTTGTTTGGCATTTCACGACCCGGGAAGGCTCGTTGATTCGCATGATTTATTTGTTTCGCGTTTCACGACCCGGGAAGGCTCGTTGATTCGCATGATTCGTTTGTTTGGCATTTCACGACCCGGGAAGGCTCGTTGATTTGCATAAATTATTTGTTTAGCGTTTCACGACCCGGGAAGGCTCGTTGATTCGCATGATTCGTTTGTTTGGCATTTCACGACCCGGGAAGGCTTGTTGATTTGCATGATTCGTTTGTTTGGCGTTTCACAACCCGGGAAGGCTCGTTGATTCGCATGATTTGATTGTTTGGCGTTTCACAACCCGGGAAGGCTTGTTGACTCGCATGATTTTGTTTGTTTAGCGGGCCAGGAAAACCCGTTGAACTTGTTTGCATATGCCCTAAGAACTACGCTGGTCTGATCCCTACAATGGGGTACGTAGGCAGCTCGCAGAGCACGACCGATTAATCTTTAATGTTTTTCTTTGCAGCTTGAGATGTTCTACGGGGAATGAGTCGGGTTGTCTATATCTTGGAAGTCACTCATACCAAATCAATGGCATTGAGTCCCATCCAAGAGGGGCAATTGTAGACACCTCGATTTTGAAACCGGGATGCGCTCGAGCATTTCCAATGATGATGAAACGGACCAATTATGACTACCCCAAACTTGTGAGAATGACTTGAACTTGATCAAAATCAGCCAAACACCACCCCAAGCAATCAAAATAGCCCAAACCAACCCAAGTATTGTTGAACCAAGCCAAAACATCAATCTGCCACCAAGAGCCTTGAGCGCTCAAGCTTGAGGCTTTGAGCGCTCAGCCCTGGGAAACACCTTGAGCGCTCAAGCCTACGGCTTTGAGCGCTCAACTCTGATCCATTAGAATCTGCAGAGTATCTCATCATGAGATTTCATGCAGAGGGGAGCGTCTAACCGATTGTGTACGTCTTGTACACGTATAATACACCCTACATTGCCCTAATCTACACCTAAAACTACCCCTAACCCATTTCAAATACAAAACCCACTTCCTCTCTCTCCTCTCTTCCATCCCACTCACTCTATAAAAACCACTCACCACCCCTGGTTTCCAGGTTAACCATTCTGATACTCTAGCTCCCAAAATCCTCCAGAAAACATCATCTCTCTCTCTCTCTACAGAAACCACTCATTCATCATCCAAACCACCCACAAAAACCACTCTTCAAACTCTAAATTCGACCTTGGATTACTAAGCAATCACACACATTGTTTCACCCATCCAGAATACCAACCAAACATCTATAATCGCCCATCCCCAAGCTCAAAATCAAGTTCAAGCTTTCAACCAAGTTCAAAAGGTAGTAAAACATGTGAAATACTCACTATTTTGATCCTTCTGAGGAAGACCAGTGAGTTCAAGCAAGTTCTTTATACTTGCATTGGACTCACAAAGGTCTAAAAGTTGTTTAAAAAGACTTTCAAAATCTGCAGTTACAACAGGGGTTGAGCGCTCAAGCCTCAGGCTTTGAGCGCTCAAGCCCAGTTCTGAGCAGTTTCTGTTTTGCAAACTCTTGTGCTTTCTTTTGGTTTTGATCATTATTTAATAGTTACCTGTGTTCATGTAACTCTCAAAACAGCTTATTTCTATCTTAAAATCACATGCATGAACATTGGTTAGCTATTTTATGATGATCAAACATCAAAACCTTTGCAAATCTCATAGTTAAGAGTAGAACGGTGACTGTTCAACTTCAAATACCTTTAATCTGTATTTTTTATGGCCCTGAGGATCATCCCAAAACCTATTTTCAAGTCAGAAGCCAGAAAGCCATACTATGGCTTGAGCGCTCAAGGTCATCCCTTTGAGCGCTCAAGCTGTTCTATGGCCATTTGTTGGTTGCTGGATGTTTCGATGATGGATCAAGGGCTAATCCCTTTTTGGTGTGTGTGTATTGATATATTTGTGCTTGTAGTTTGAATCTCCCTCTCATGTACTCTTTGGGGTGTTTTCCTTTGTTAATTTAAGGTGGTTCTCTTCTCTTATCATTCTTTGAAAGATCAAAACTTCATGTTTATGTCTATTTCTTCATCAAAATGGTTTATTAGTGATTGATCTTACAAAGAATGAGAAGAGAAGCCATAAGAAAAGGGTTAAACTCACAGGAGTCAGAAACTGGTTTGAGCGCTCAATCTGTGAGCTTTGAGCGCTCAAACTGGTTTAGGAAGGTTGAGCGTTCAATCCATCATCTTTGAGCGCTCAACCCTCATTCTGAGATCCAGATTACAAGTTGATCCATTAAGCCTCATGTTTATAGTTTCTGGAATTGTGGTACAGTTTCTGTAATTTCCCATCTCTTGTAAATATTTGTTGTAATTTCCTTTGTTATTATCATCATTTCCCCATGTAGATTATCATGCACAAGCATCCACATTCACATTTTATATTTTCTCTCTATTTACGTGATTCCCATCCCCGATTCCCTATTGTTGTGAATAAATCGAATTTGAAATATTTCCAAAATCCCGCAAAACATCGAGTAGAGACCGGTTCACGGACCAGGCGAGAGGGGTGCCGTAAAACCCTTCCCCTCTCGTAACCAAACCCCGGAATTCGAGAAATCTTTGGTTTCGCCATGACTAGTAAAATCTTTTTCAATGAGCAAACGAGTCATATTTTTATCGGTTTCTCCGGTTCGGACCTTAAATCCGGGTGGCGACTCAAACAATCACAATCTTTTCGAACTAAAACCGCACCGTTTTCCGTGGGCCGTCCACATCTTCCAATTTACTTTTAAGCTCATTCTTAGCCACAACCAAATCAGGATTGAAACCAGCGTCCAATTGTTTTTGCACATCCATCAGCTTTTCCTTGGTCAGTGAAATCTGGAAACGAAGGTCACCAAATTTTGCCCGATGCCACTCCTTAAGTCTGTCTTTGCACCCTCTTAATTTCTTGCACACCCTCACCATGCTAGAGCCTTCCCAATCCTTCTGCCATTCTTCAGAAATAATCACCCTACAATCCTCCTCAGTGGTCCGGAGAGATTCGAACTTGAAAGTTTTCCCCACTTTCCTGAGGGGGGACTTAGTATTGAGAATAAGTGGGTTGTCTGAACCAATTGCCGCCTCAACAACGACTAAAGCTTGATCAAAGAGTTCTCTCCATTTTGGAATTTACAATGATGGAAACACAAAAATCAATGTCATCCTATTCGATGTCACTAATGACATCATTTTATGAATTTTGTGCTTCTCCAGCTAGGCATGCAAATTGACTTTGGCTCAAAATTTGCTCTGTTTTCTGGTGGTGTAGGTGATGCCACAAAGACATCACTTTTTACATCCGACTTTGAACAACTTGTTCTTTGAAGAGCTAAACTGATGTTTTATCATGTCATTAATTTGATATCCTGCTCAGCCTCTGCATAAAAATGGACCATTAACTTCGTTTGTTGGATGAAATTAACTGGACCTTCTGATGATGAAGTATTGATATTTGAACTTTGTAGCTGATCCTTGTAGGCTTGAAAGTTCTCTACGCTCATTTATTTCTCTAAGATTCACTTATTTATTTTTGGGTGGTTTCAGTTATAAAAAAAAAAAAAAAAAAACATCAAATGAAATTACAGAGGTTTCTTTGCAGTCTAATGGAGAGGGGAAGCTGGGTCATTTCTCTTATACACATTCAAAGGTAATGGACAGTTCACAAACATTGCACAAATTGCCAAATTGGTGTTGGGTTCACTCTAGGTTCCCATACAAATGATTTGAGCTGTTTATTAATTTTTAAATTAAAAGTTGTCTTGAAAAATTAAGCTCAATCAAATAACTACATGATTGATTCAATTATTTAATTATTCATTTAGGATGTTGAATTGTGAATGAATTTTTAAGAAAAATTAGACAATTAAATCAGACACTTACAATTATTCAATTGAACTTATTTTTTTAGAAAAATTATTGTAGAATAAATGAGGATCATTTTTATAAAATTTCAGAGTGAACCCACACTCCAATCGTGTGCATATGTACGACTTATTAATACCAAAGTAATACTCACGTGTTGTTTTAGTCCCCAACATATCAATTGTAAAAATTTCATCCCTAGCGTTTCAATTTTGCGTTTAAAAGGTCCATGTTATTGACCCCATCGCCTCTCTCCATTAAATTGATTGGAAAAATTTACAAAAAATAAACAATACAGATAAAAATTTAAATAAACCATACGCAAAATTGGCCAGGGGCTTAATTGTTTTGCAAATATACACCTATTTGTAATTTACTAATCAATTTAATGGAGGAACGCGAGTAGGCGACTGTGTCAGCATCGGGGACATTTTAAAAGCAAAATTAAAATTTTCAAAAATGATACATATTCATTCATAGCCACAGCCTTTCTTTCACACGCGCATGGGGTGTGATTCCCCACACCCTGCATGGCAGGAAGGTGTGAGAGAGGTGTGTGGTGAATGTGAAATGTATGTTTCGCCGTTCTAAAATGTTGGGGATGAAATTTTTACAACTAGTATGGTGGGGACCATAACAGCAAGGGAGTAATACTTTGGAGGTAAAACATGAATGAAATTTTAACAACTAGTATGGTGAAGACCAGTAGCACTACATACCCAAAAAAAAAAAATACTCTCAGAATTAAAAATCAATAGCTGAGACACACTCCAAGCTATTAATATTCACATTCGGAATAAATTAGCCTTCATAGCCACCTAGATTTTCTGGCTTTGTTATTCAAGGGTCCCTGCATTCAAAAGAGACTTTGGAATTTGGGTCACCCCGAATCCACTTCGGCTCCTCATCATTCATTAATCAATACTCCAATCCTCATACTAATATCCACTCCCGCCTCCTCCTCCTCCTCTCTATCTGCAACTCATCCTAATTGAATTTCCATTAACAGTCCAATTTGATCACTCCGTACCTCTCTCTCACAAGATGGAGGCCAGGTTAGGGTCATTCAGACACAGTTTCAAAGAGAAGAAAGAGAGGGCGAGGTTTCTCCCACCAAAAGGATGGTACTTTGACCTAGACGGCTTTCCAGACATCCAAGAGACGGGCGAGAATTCCTGGCTTCGTTCGGGTCGGTGGGTCCGCACCAAATTTGTTGAGTCATGGGGGAAGTTACGGGAGGTTTGTGTCACGGCTTGGGATATGGGTCGATCCGACCCACGAAAGATTGTGTTTTCGGCCAAGATGGGTCTGGCTTTGATGCTTATATCTCTCTTGATTTTCCTCAAGGAACCTGTCAAAGACCTCGGCACCCACTATGTTTGGGCTATTCTTACTGTCGTCGTTGTCTTTGAATTCAGCATTGGTATGGTCATTTTTCCCCTTTAATTTTTTTTTATAAGTAATATAAAAATTTATTGTGAAGGCATCAAGGGAGTTTACCCATGTACAAATTAGAGCGTAGAACAAAGGCCACAAAACCAAACAAATCCAAAAGGAGACCGAACCTATGCTCCTCTCTAGACGCCAAAAATATCTAACACATGAAGGAATTGATAAGGGTTGGTTTGCACTCCCTCAATTCCCACATCATTCCCAACTAAACAACTAGAAAGGACAAGACTTTTAAGCACTTTTAAGCACAGTGTAATTTTTTGCTTTTAATGCTCTATTTTTTTTTTCTTGTTTTTTGAATGGGTAGGAAAAATTTTACGGTTATTTCTGACAAGTTTATCAAAGTGAAAAACTAAAAACTAGTACATAGTCCAGCAAAGAAGAGAAACAAGCACCATGATATAATGGGGAAGAAACAATCAGTTCTTGCCTTTAATGAAGCATTATGCGGCATGGAATTTGAATAATTGCTTTTTGGATTGGTGGCCTGAGTTTGAATTTGGAAATTAAGGTGGTCCTAATTCCAATTCTTGAGTGGGGATTTGGACCATTTGGTGCTGTCAAACAGTTACTCTGTCTTGGTCTAATCTAGTCTTTGAATGCAAACTGGAAGCAACCAAATACAGCTTTGTACTTTGCTTTACATTCTTCAAATGATTTGATTTGTTAGCTATTCATTGGATTTCTGACCTTAATCAGTTGTGGCATAAGTATATCCCTAATATCTCGCGCTGATGCAGTGTGTCTGCTTTAAATTATTTCTTAACTGAGACATTGAAGACGGGTTGTTAATTTTATTAGGAAGATGAGGTCAATCTTAGAAGAGGAAAAAATGACTGAAATTCATCGGGGCAATTCTGGTATATAAAGTGCATGAAATACCTTCAACTAGAAGGGAAAACCAAACTAGCATCCTCCTTAAATACCAATATTGATAAGATATTGGGCATCTGATACTTGGAGACAAGCAAGGGGATTGGTTCTAGAAGATATATTCTGTTAATCACTTTATATATATATTGCTAAGTAACAAATTTGTGTTGAAAAGACATCAAGGGGTTACAACCCATGTAAAAAGAAAGCAAGGAATAAAAGAAAAGCTCAAACTATAAGCATCTCCAACCCAATACTCTTAAATAGAGGATCAAAATAATGTTATATATTCGAATAGCAAATTTAGAGGATGCTACTATTCATATCCACTCCAACCACACAACTCTATTTCCATCTCTATTTCATTCAAAACTCAACAAATTTTCATTTTCCCTCCAAAATTTGTATTTACAAACTTAATTGCTACCTCATAATTTATTTAGCATGGGTCTTGTTTTAAAGATAATGTTGAGACCTTTTCAATAATATTAATTTGGATAATATAAAT
The DNA here is from genome assembly GCA_016920895.1 of Vaccinium myrtillus. Classification (NCBI taxonomy): domain Eukaryota; kingdom Viridiplantae; phylum Streptophyta; class Magnoliopsida; order Ericales; family Ericaceae; genus Vaccinium; species Vaccinium myrtillus. The sequence goes on from CM029277.1 coordinate 21,274,033, forward strand.
TGTTGATTAAAAGTTATCTGCATTCAACATTTGGAGATTAATTAAAATCTTCATCCTCTGAAATAGTGGATCATCCTCTCCATACTCTAAATATGGAGGACCAAAACCCATCCTCTAGTTGAGAGGAGTTTTAGAGTATGTGTTTGACCTCCCCCATGCTCTCAAATGGACCTCCTCCATAAACCCCTCTAATACTCCAAAAAAAAATCTAATACGTCAAAGAATTGACTCAAAGTAGGGTTGCACTCTCTCAACTCCCAACTAACAAATTAGAAAACAAAAGGCTCTTGATTTTAAACAAAGGCCTATCCTCCCCGTGAAAATATCTGCGGTTCCTCCCTCTCCAGATTGACCACATCAAGCACAACGGGATCATAATCCATAGCTTCCGTCTTCTTCTACCCACTCTAGCCACAAACCATTCTTGAAAAAGCTCCACCACCGTCGCAGGGAAGACCCACGACATGCTCCACAAAACAAGAACTGCATTCAGAAGCTCCTTGGCGACAGGTCAATGAATAAAAAAATGGACCACTGACTCTTCATCTCTCAAGCACATGCAACACAGATTCACTGTACCATCCACCGTTGTATAAGATTATCTATAGCGAAGTGTCAATAAAAATTATAATATGCATATGGGTGTTTGATGCAGCTTCAGTACCACAACTGATGACTTTTTTGGCCTCGAATGTTATGCCTCTCTTTTGCCGCAATTACTGATTCTGAGTCAGAGTAGATAACTTTAAAAAGGTGACAAGTATGATTTTTTCGAAGCTCTGTTTTGATGCTTTAAGCGGCTTTTACCATTCTTTCAGTTGGTGTAGACACACATTACATGGAAAAGTAAATCATAAGTTCAATTTCTGGTTAATCAATCTAGTGAATTGGTGGTTACTAGATGACTATTAGTCTAATTCAATACAGCTCATGCTGGATTTTCGATCGTTGTCTCTCCTCGAGGGTTAGATTGAACATAAGCTAGCATCGACGAGTAGGCTGTAATTCATAAGGTTGGTACCAATTTATATAGTATTTGGGTTGATTGTTGATTACTCAGGTCTTAGAAGAATAGATTATCATTTAAATCCTAGTGCTCCCAGTATTTTGTGCTTTAGTATCACAACCTATGAAGCACCGACACTTTTAGAGGTAGCCGTATCGGCGTGTCGGACACGGGGACACGGCGGGATACGCGTGGCGTGTTCCCCAATTTTTTTGAATTTTTTGATGGGACACGGCGGGGACACGTGGGAGACACGGCGGGGACACGTGCGGGACACGGCAGGGGGCAAATTGTAATTTTTTAATTTTCAGGGGTCAAATTGTAATTTTTTAAATTTTTGGGGTCAAACTGTAATTATCAATCTTTAAATTTTTAAGGTTTTTTTTTAAGTTTTTTTATAACATACTCCCTCCGTTCCATTTCATTGGTCCCCTACGAAACTACGTGCAATTTTCAAACTAAAAAATAATGTACTTATGAACATAATTTGTTCAGCAATATGGATCTTTTTTGATAAATCTCATTGTGAACTTTTAAACGGTGCAAAAAAAATTCAAAAATTATTTTATAGATGCGTTATTTTTTAGTTTGAAAATTGCACTTTCTCGAGTAATTTATCTCCAAGCCAAAGATCTGTCCAGTGTCCCCATTTTTTCCGTGTCCCTTTTTTCCATTATCCGTGTCCCTATCCGTATCCGTGTCCTTTATAGATGAGTTGATCTGACTCACATTTTTATTAGCAAGATGCTTTCTTTTTTGGTGTGTAGAGCTCATTGATCTCTGACCATCCTTTCTTTTTCAGAATCCGGGAGCGGCCCCACAGCAGCTTTCTCGAGTAATTTATCTCCAAGCCAAAGATCTGTCCAGAAATCCATTTTTTATCCATTTCATACCATCTTTAATGAGTTGATCTCCTTTTTTAATCCACCTCCAAGTATAGGACACATTTGAAGAGCAGGGATCCCAAACTTTTCGGTTTCTAGTAAGGTACTTGGCCTTTACTGCCTCTGTCCATGGAGAGCCTGTTTCATGAGTAAGCCGCCATCCCAATTTAGATAACATAGAAATGTTAGTCTTCTGCATAGATCGTATCCCCAATCCACCTTCTTGCTTAGGTTTGCAAACATTCTGCCAAGCAACATAGGACATTTTGCTGTTTTTGAGAGTCACCACCCCAAAGTAACCTGAGTTTGATCAATTGCATCACAAATAGCTGCTGGAAGGCATGTGGATTGCATCGTATAGATAGGAATTGTTGACGTTACTGACTGAATTAAAGTAACTCGGCCAGCCCAAAGACAATTGACTGGATTTCCACCCAGCCAATCTTGCCCGCACTCTATCCAAGACATGGGTATACATATCCTTGGTGACTCTACCATGAATCAGGGGCACCCAAACGACCCAGATTTGCTGTAAGGGGAATACCAATCATGGAGCTGATGCTTCGAGCATTCCAGTGTTGAAGTCTTTCCAAGTTTGATCCACATCCCTTCCTATTTCTTCCCCACCAGCTCTTCAATATGCGCCAGTTGATTCGTCTCCAATAACTACAGTTGATCCGTTTGATGAGACCCTATCAATATCGTTGCTTTTACAGCTTTTTATCCCGGGCATAGTGATGCCCTAACGAATACACTTTGACGGATCAAAGGCTGTTCAATGAGCAGCATCTCCATCAAAGTGAGGTTCCCCCGGGATCCGGTGTATCCTTGTGAAAAGAAAGATTGGACTCAGATGTTGAGAGGGCCTTGTCTTTAGTGCTTCCTGCCACAATCGATCTCAGATACTGTGATCCAAAGAAAGCTTTTGCAAAGCACACCCAGCGACTTAATACCCATCCTATACGATTAGAGGCAATCTGTTCAGTATTTTTGTACGGAGTACTTCTTTCAAAAAAGTTGGAAACGTGCATAGGTTGTCTGATGTATTTTTGAGAGTATAGCACCGAGATCGTTTGTGACATTGTACACATAGATAGGGATTCCAAGATGCTTGTGTTAGTCCATGTGTCTCGTTGTTTTTCCTTTCTTCTTCTTCTTCTTCTTTTTTTTTTTTGTTTTTCATGTCCTTGGTTTGGTTTAATTGCTCATAACTACAACAGCTTAGCCAATTCTTTTACATGACGGAGACAGACGACTTCTGCCGTGTTTATATAAGTTACTGTCCTGTCATTTATCTCAACAGCCTTGTTTTTGTTAATACTTGTTTTCTGCATGTTTTCTTTTGATCCAGCAGATGATTTATGAGTATGCACGGTATGTATCGATAGTTTGTTTTCTAATTTCGATGGAATAAGTTCTTCTTCAGGTGCAACACTTAGCAAAGGGTTTAATCGTGGATTGGGGACATTATCGGCTGGAGGGCTTGCTCTCAGCATGGCAGAGGTTTCTAAATTGGCTGGAGAGTGGGAAGAAGCAGTTATTATTCCCAGCATATTTATCACTGGTCCGATTTTGCAGTCAATATTCTTTTTCACATTTTTGTACGGAGTTTGAACTTTGAATAGTAGTTTGTCTGCATATTTCTTTTGAATTCTTATCTCACTTCCATTTTATGTGGTTTTCTAGGGTTCATCATCACTTATGCCAAACTTTACCCCACTATGAAGCCGTACGAATATGGATTCCGAGTATTCTTAATAACCTATTGTTTCATTATGGTATCTGGGTATAAAACGAGAGAATTCATGCATACAGCTGTAACCCGATTCCTGCTCATTGCACTGGGTGCTGCTGTCTGTTTAGCAGTGAATATATGCATTTACCCTATCTGGGCTGGTGAGGATCTGCACAGCTTGGTGGCCAAAAATTTCATGGGCATTGCAAATTCCTTGGAAGGTTGACTAAATTTCCCTATACAACTCTTTTGATTTCTGAGAAAATATTCCTCCAGTACATTTGTGATTTTATTGTTGTTCTGTTGAAATTATTGAGGAAATTCTTTGAACTGCTCTCCAGGTTGTGTTGATGCGTATTTAAAATGTGTTGAATACGTAAAAGTTCCTTCCAAGATTCTCAATTACCAAGCTTCTGAGGACCCGCTATATGGAAGCTACAGAGAAGTTGTGCAATCTACTAGCCAAGAGGATGCTCTGGTAATCTTTTTAAGTCATTCTGCTCTGTGTACGTAATTCCAAGACAATTTTTTTCCCCTGTAATTCCAAGCGAAGAATCAACTTTTTGTTAAGGTCAATTAGTGGAATCTCTGCAGGTAGGATTTGCAATTTGGGAGCCTCCTCATGGTCGTTACAAAATGCTTAAATATCCATGGAGAAACTATGTAAAAGTGAGTGGTGCACTCAGACATTGTGCGTTCACAGTCATGGCATTGCATGGTTGTATACTCTCGGAAATACAGGTGGCCATTCTTTTTCCATATTATCTTTTATTATAGAGCTATTTCTTGTAGGAGTAGATATAAATGGTTTTTTATTTTTCACTCCTGAATCCCCGATGCCTTAAGAATGATTTGCGTTATTGGACAATTACTTTGGGGAGCGACAGTGGTAAAATTGGTTGATACTTCAGCAGAGTGTGTTAGATTGTGGTAGAAGTTGACAAGATTTCATCGGAAAAGTCTGACGGAGCTAAACTTTCTGTGCCACAACTACAGGGAACCACAATTTGGAACTAATTTGTGTACATCACCAGTTTTTGACGCTGTAGCCCTTTTTCTTTTCCTTTTTTGGTTTCGCTCAGCGGATGCTGTGGCCCTTAGTTGGCCAAATATTTTTTCCAACGACCACTTATTTTGTTTATCTTATTTAGTTTTTTGCTTCAGCACCTACATCATGAAATGGATACAACCCGTGTGTTCCCACAATAATCACTGGACGGGTTGATTCGCATAGTTTGGTAGTTCAGATGCACACGGAAGTATTGGATGACTTCTTTTTATGTATCACAGTGGGTGCTAAATTGCTAATATGTTGTGGAAACAAGTGATCAAAGGTGTTTAGCATACATAAGGAGTTAAGTGCCTGGCAGCTTCCATGAGGGATGCTATCCAGATAGTCAACAATTCAAGCAGTACATATATTTTCTGCTACCAAATCTTCTTTGGCTATTTGTGACAACTTACATCCAAAACTATATTTGCCAAGGGTGGCCCCAAAACTGTGGGCAAGAGCAACACATAGTTGAGCTTGCTTACCATAGTACAGATTATAAGTATGCATAGTTTACCACAGTATAAATTTCGCTATTCAATGTAAGTACGGTACATTGTTTTTCTTATGATTTTCTTCTTCTAGAACCCTATGCAAAGTAACTTATGGTTTCAGTACTTGTATATAGGCTCTACCTGAAAAAAGAAAGGTCTTCCGAAGTGAACTTGAACGAGTTGGCAATGCTGGGGCTAATGTGTTACGTGAGCTTGGGAACAAACTAAAAAACATGGAGAAACTAGGTTCAGTAGATATATTATGCGAAGTACACGAAGCGGCAGAAGAGTTGCAAAAAAAGGTAGATCGGAAGTCATACCTCCTTGTCCATGCGGAGAGCTGGGAAATCGGAAGCCGTTCAAAGGAGTTTGAACACCCCCAAGATTTTGTAACCTTGGATGTGTGTGATGTTGAAAATAAGGTGAATAAATGGAAGTTATGTAATGAAGCCGTGCCTGATCAGGGATCACTTCCCATTTCAAGGAGTCGGGATGTTGGGAATGCTAACATGGGCATAAACTTCACCCCAACTGATGCAGTGCTAGAAGAAGGAGAGTCAAAGACGTATGAAAATGCCCGTTCGTTGGCTTTGGCTACATTTACTTCCCTACTTATTGAGTTTGTGGCAAGGCTTCAAAATCTTGTTGATGCCTTTGAGGAATTAAGTGTGAAAGCAAACTTTAAAGATCCAGTTGAGCAACCACCAACTTTAGAGGCGTTAGGGTTTTGGACTAAGCTAATTGGGCGTATGAGGTCTGGGAAGAAAGAGGGGCAATTGCTTGGATAGGAATAATTTCATTTTATGCACACGAGTTAGAGGAAAACCAAAATCCTGCATAAGGTTTAATAATCGGAGGCACATCAAGTTGTGGCAAGTCTATTTAAGTCTCAGAAGATCCCGTGACAGATCGGTATCCTTTTGATGATGATTTGTACTACTTTCTATGTCACGTTGCCGGAGCTCTGTAAGGCTAATTTGGAGGAATGAATTGGATTTGCATGACGAACTCTAATGCCTATGAAGAGTTATCCTGGAGGTGGAAATAAGGAACTCGAGGTGGGAGTGGAGAGCAGATTCGATTTACTGACAGTTCTGAATTTTATGGGCAAGTATATATGACATTAGGAATGAGATGCAAATTCAACTGATGTATAATATAACTGAAGCTATATATGGATGTTTCGAAATAATTGGCTACGTTTCTGTATGGAGTAATATTTACTGTATTCAAGAATTTCTCTCATTCGGGTTACTCTGAACCCGTTTGGTTGATTTAGTTTACTTGTCCACATTCCTTGGTCACTAGTGAGTAGCCCTGTTTGGCCACTCCAGGAGCAACTGTTAATGGTCATAATGGGAAAATCTTTTACAAAGGAGATATTTTGCAAACATTTCTATTATGAAAATCGAGGATATGGTGATATAAAGGATTAAACAGCTTTGGGTAAGATTGCGCATATCAACTGGTGAATGTGAAAGCAGCCTCTCCTGTTATGGCTTGAGATGATTTTTTAAGACTTTTGAGTTGCCTTAACTGTGTATAATTTTGATATCAACTGGAGCTTGGTGTACAATCGAATCCGTTGTAGGATTGTACTTCAGTTTTTGTTGGCTATGGATAATAAAGGAGGCGAGTTGATTGATGTGTTTCACGTGTGAGGGCCCGATTGGCTATATGGGTTTAGAAGCGGTATAACTTATACCCTAAGCTTTATCCCGGTCCCACCACTCAGGACATGGTTTGGAATTTTTTTGGAAAGGGTATGAGTTATACCCTCTCATATTAATACCTCTCAATTAGAGGGGTACTAATTAGTAGTAACAGAGGTGTTATAATTTAATACCCCTCAATACCTTCATTAAAATTACAATTCTCAAATTTTCTTCAGATAAAAAAATAAAATACTTTTGCATTTTTTTTCACCAAATTAAACTACTAATCGAGATTTTTAATTCGACACCAAAAAGTTAGAAAATTTTTATAGGAGTACTAATTTGATATCGGTCCCGTTAACGGGTGCTATATAGCACCGGATAACCTTGTCAAACGTGTAGAAACTGTACCGTGTTTCTTTTCCTTCTGCCAACTTTTTGATTTTTCAATTAATTTTGGTCCTCATGCATTGCAAAAATTTGAGAGCCACATATATTATTTTTATTTATTTCTTTTCCAAATTTACCCTTTCAAATCTATCCAATCCCTTTCTCTCTCCGCCCTCTCTTCTGACTCTCTCTCTCTCTCTCGTCCTCTCACTTTTTATTTTTTTTAAATTAATATGTTTATACTCCATCCGTCCATTTTTAATTCAAACCTTTAGAAAACATGTATTTTGTGGACGTTAAAAATTGTACTTTTGTAGAACATTTTTAAATTTTTTGCACCAAATTAAAGTATTCAATGAGCGCTTTAATTTAGTATAAAAATTTAAAAATTATATAAATAAATATGTTTTTTAGGGGTTTGAAATTGCACGTATTCCGATAAGGATCACTTAAAAAAGGACGGAGGGAGTAACTTTTTTTTTCATATCCAATGTTGGAAAAAAAATATTTTTAAAATTTATTCGACGACATCAATCAAACAAGACCAATATTAAATATGTAAACATGAATAGGAAAAAATAATTTTTTTAAGTATAGGCTCAAACAAAGTGAAATTCATAAGCTTAAATCCAATGAAATTTATAAGCTCAAATCAAGTTAAATTCACGAGCTCAAAGTTAGCGGAAAAAAAAAGCCTACACTTAAAAAGTCATTATTTTTCTACACATAATTGCATAATCAATACTGGTCTTATTTGATAGATGTCGTCGAGTAGATTTTAAATACATATTTTTTTCCAACATCGGACATGAAAAATAAAAGTTATAAACATTTTAATTTCAAAAAAATAAAAAGTGAAAGGAGGAGATAAGAAAGCAGGGGAGAGAGAGAAAGTAAAAAGGAGAGGGAAAGAAAAGTAGAGAGAGAGGAGGGGCAGAGAGAGAGTATGGGATCGGATTAAGGGCAAGGGAGGCTCTATCCGCTACCCGTTTTGGACTTCATACAACCCGGGCAAATTAAATACCAAAACCTTCCTCACAAAAAGACAATCTTGTCCTTTAAATGACTCATCTTCTTCTTTTTCCCCCTCTTCTTCACAGCCAACCATTTTCTTCTTCCTCCCTTTAAGTTTTAGATCCTTCATTCTCCTCAATACTTAATACCAATCAAAACCAAATACATTCCTCCTCCTTTCTCATCTCTCTCAACAAAAAACCCAAATCAATCTCATTCATTACTTTTTGAATGAATTTTTCTGGAGAAATGGAGGAACTTTAAACTCCACCAATAGAGAAAGTTCGAAGTGATGCAAGAAAGCATGGAAGTGGAGAGTGAAGATTTTTTTACCAAAAAACGAGCCAAGAGTTATCCCATTAATTTGTAAGAGAGGTCTGTGTTCGCTTTGTTTTCAGTAGCATAATCCCGAAAAATGTCTATATTTTCAGTAATTAACTGTCGAAGTTGTACACAAAATTCGGTAGTAAAAGCCTGAAATATATATCAAATTTCGGGAGTTAATGTCTGAACCATGTTTCGACTTATAATTGCTGACAAAGGTTACGTTTTTTGGGAATTGTTTACCGAATATGGCGAAGAAATTCAAAATTCAGTTCCCGTTATAATCGCGTTCGGAATCTCGGGTGGCGTTGGTGATGGGGGTCGCTGGTGATGGGTGTGGGGTGGGATGGATGCGGAAGTTCACTGGTAGGAGGGGAAGAGGAAAGGAAGAGGGAGTTCTTTTTCAAATTTGGGTGAAAAATTAATCTAAGAGTATTTTGGGAACTTAGCCGGGTTTTATGAAGTAAAAATGTATATTTGCCACATCAACTGGATTGTATTTAGCAATCGAGCTGTATGAAGTCAAAAACAGGTTGCGAATAGAATCACCCTAGGGGTAAAAGTGTAAAGTAATCAAAAGTATTGTTGGAGTATTACTTTATGTCACTGTGAAAGAATTTGTCTTGGTTCTGGAGTCGAGTATATATATCTAGGTAACACTTCTTATGCGGACCTCCCGAATCCAGACCTCCATGATCCAAACATTTTTTTGACGATCGATCCTGTAAGGACCCGAAATTTTGCATAATATTTTCCGGAATAATGTTGGGTAAATGTGAGGAATTGAATTTTGATTAAGAGGGGTCAATGTCTACAAGAAATTTGGTCATTGGAGACGAATGAAATCGTCACCAAAAGCATGGTTTTTGTCTCTGATAGTCTTGGTGACGAAAAATAGTTTTGTCACCTATAGGTTGTCTCCGAAAGTCACCTGGTGATGAAATTATTGTTTCGTCACCTATACTAAATTTTGGTGACGAAATTTTTCGTCACTAACGTGACAGAAATTGGGTGACGAAAATATTGTTTCGTCACTAACTGTGACAGAAATTGATGAAGTAGCGGCTGACATGGCGATAACGTGGCGCCCAGGTGTCGCTGATGTGGCGGCTGGCGTGGCGCTGATATGGCGCCTGCGTGTCGCTGATGTGGCAGCTGACGTGGCGCCGCTGAAAATTGTGAAGTCTGCTCCTCCTGGGAATCGAACCGGAGACCTCCCCTTTGCGCGGGCGCGCGCGAACCAACTGAGACAGGTAAGCCATCGTGTTATGTAAGCACCTTTTTAATATTTATACTATACAAACCGGATTAATTCATTTATATTACTTTAATTACTTTATTATTTATATTAATTCATTTATATTACTTTAATTCCTTTAATTACTTTAATTTATTTATTTATATTACTTTAATTCCTATAATTACTTTATTTATATTACTTTATTTCCTTTAATTACCTTATTTACTTTATTTATATCATTTCATTTCTTTATATAAATTAAATTAATTATTTAATTCAATTCTTTAATTTAATTCAATTTTTATTTAATTATTTATTTATCTCTTTCATTAATATCTTTTTTATCTTTTAAATAAGTTTTTTTATTTCTCTTTCAATAAAAATAAGTTTTTTTTTTTATTCCCATTGTTTTATGCTCCCTATTTGAACACCCATTATACAAACACCTACTAATATCACTACTTTAATAATTTTTTAATTTTTTAACACAAAAAATTTTCTTTTTTAACAAAAGCCTTTTAATAAATTTTTTAATCGAGTTTATACTTTCAATTTTTTTTTTATTCCGATTGTTTTACACTCCCCATTTGAACACCCATTATACAAACACCAACTAATAATTTTTTTAATATATATTTTTTCTTTTTGAAAGAAAAAATTTCCTTTTTTAACAAACGCCTTTTAATAATTTTTTTAAAATCCATTTTATACTATAAAAATAAGTTTTTTTATTCGCATTGTTTTATGCTTCCCATTTGAACACCCATTATACAAACACCTACTAATATCATATTTTTAATAAATTTTCTTTTTTAACATAATCCTTTTTATAAATTTTCTTTTTTTAATCTTGTTTATACTATACAAATCAGTTTTGTTTAATTTGGTTTAATAGTTTGTTATAAATTACATTTAACATATATATTTTAAATGTAATTACAAACTCCATATTTACAAGCGTCGATTTAAACCGTTGGCATTTCACATCTCGTCATTGTCACCAAAATCGAAGTTCGTCGGGTCATTTTTTTAGATTGCAAGACTCGACCCCACACTTGAGTCATTTTTTTCAATCGAAACCATCTATCTTTTACATATTAAAGAGTACATAATTAATTTCATACAAAAAATAAAGTTAATCAGCTATCGCAACACAATTTTTTTTTGATCGGCAAAGAAGAATTTTATTTAAAACGGGGGAGCTATCGCTACACAATTGATCAGACAAAAAAAAAAAATTTGTTAATGAAATTGTGTCTCGATAATTAAGAAGCTTTCTAAACCCGATCGAGGCAAATTTTTACGAGAAAATGATTAAATAAATAAGGAATATTAGTTTTGGTGGAGTAAAGTTAATCTACTAACGGTTAATAAAACCGTCGCTATAGTCCTGTTTCTAGTAACGACTGATGAAATTTAGGAAGCTAACTTATTCAGAGTTAGAAATTTAACTATGGTTGGGTTGGGCCCATAGATTTGGTGACAAAACAATTCCTCTCCTATAGTTTCATTTCCCTCAAGATACACTTTCGGGCCCGCCAAAAAAAAAAAGTAAATGGGTGACGAAAAAAATATGTGGAGGGAACATATTAGTGACGAAAGAAATATTTCGTTACCAAAAAGATGTGGAGGGAACATATAAGTGACGAAAGAAATATTTTCGTCACCAAAAAGATGTGTATGGAACATATTAGTGACGAAAGAAATATTTTCGTCACCAAAAAGATGTGGAGGGAACATATTAGTGACGAAAGAAATATTTCGTCACCAAAAAGATGTGGAGGGAACATATTAGTGACGAAAGAAATATTTTCGTCACCAAAAAGATGTGGATGGAACATATTAGTGACGAAAGAAATATTTTCTTCACCAAAAAGATGTGGAGGGAACATATTAGTGACGAAAGAAATATTTTCGTCACCAAAAAGATGTAGAGGGAACATATTAGTGACGAAAAAAAAAATTCGTCACCAAAATAGTCAATAGGAGACAAAATTAATTTTGTCTCAAAATAGTCATATAGGTGACAAAAATAGTCCAATAGGAGACAAAAATTAATTTCGTCACCAGAATTTCGTCACGGTTTATCATTTTTGTTGTATATGCATTTGGGTGTCTTTAAAGTACATTAGAAAGTCTAGGGGTGAAATTGTAAAGGGGTGTGAGTATATAAGACTTTTGGTCTTGCATTTTTTTTAAAAAAGAAGAAAAAAACAACCCCCTCTCTCTCTTGAATCTGGCGACTCCTCCCTCTCTCCCCTTTCCTCCATTGTTGCAAGCTCCAAACTCCAAAAATCCACAAAACCTCAAGACCCCTTCATAAACCCCACCTAAAATCACCTCCTCTACGCATTTTGAAGCTTGGGTTGCACTCATTTCGCACCAAGAAATCCCATTTCGGGTTGGAGCAAATTGGAAGCTAGGGTTTTCATTTACCCACTCATTTCAAGCTCAAATCTTGAGGTAGGAAGACAAATTCTACTCCCTCTAGTTGTATCTATATGATGTATTGCATATATCTTGTGTTTGTTGCTCCAATCCATCAAATTCATGCTTTGCTCCCATAGTTTGTTTGTTTGAGCTAAATTTTGTGATCTATGATTCGAGAGCTTGTTTGATGCAATTGATGATTGATTTGCACTCCCTTGAAGTCCATTAATCACTCTACATGTCCAATTTTTGACCCTAAGCTTCACATTTATGTTTGGGTTGAAATTCCACATCACTAGGGTGAAAATCTGCTTGCTGCCCCTGTTTTAGGGCTGCTGCCCCTGTTTTCCAGAGGCATTCCCCTGTTTTTGGAGTGGTTTTAGGCCACCCTTTGATGCCCGTTTGGTCCCCGATCGTCCATATCTTCGTGTTTTTTACCCAAACCATCATTTTGAACACCGAATCCACCTTGAATTCATAAAATTAACCATTGGACACGTGAATTAACAAATTTTATGTTTGACGTATCGGACATGTGCCGGTTGACACATTTTTTGCGAAAATGGTGAACTATTGAAAAATGGGATTTTTTGGAACTTTTGAAAGACAATGGTTTTGAATTGGCATTATTGAAACAAAATGAACTCTAGAGATCACCCGTTTGGTGTCCCTAGCCATGGGTGCACGGAGCCCGCGAAATCCGGCAGGGGTGCACGGAGCCCACGAAATCCGGCAGAGGGATACTTCTCTATTAAAATTTATGAACATTTTTCTTATGAAGTGACGGTTATGATGAATTTGGATAAATTTGGCGTATTTGGTGGAATTTGGCTTTCGGTATGTGAAAATGAGGATTTTGAGAACGACTTGGACTTTGGTGGGATACTTAAGGTTATTTTGGGACACTTGGACACATTTTGGACACTTGGATACACTTTGGTTACTTTGTGGTCGAATTATAGCCTTCCGTTCATTCCTAACTTTGTACTTTGGTCGTGCCCATCATCGTACTCATCCATTATGCATGTATCATGTTTATACACCTAGCGTTGGTAGAGTAGTTTTCCTACTGGGGTAGTGAGCTCAACCTATCAATTTTCAGGTTCACGACATGGAGCATGAAGTTTTTTTTTTTTTTTTGAGGGTATGGAGCATGAAGTTGGATGCGTATGGATTGACATTTGCTTGGAGCTCACACATGCATGAAGTTATTTTCCCATCTTGTATTATATTTTTGGAAAGATGGTTTTGTAACTTCTATAGTTTATCTTTTTTACTATTGGCAATGTAATAACTTTTAAAATGTTGTACTCATGCATTCGGGCTATGGTCGCTAGTAGTTGGAACTTGTTATCCGTAATGGTGAGACTTTATCTTGTTGACTTTGGCTATTCTAATAGAAATTATGAGACTTTGACTTGTTCCACATGGATTTTATTTATTTTTGAGTTATTAAATTTGAGGGCGTGACAGATCCGTCCAATGTGTTTACAGTTTTTGCGAAAACTGCTTGGATCAAGCCCTTCCCGGTATTTTTTTTTTGAAGATTTCCCGCGTGGACCCTTGAAAACACCTTCTGAACACATTGGACGGCTCGGGTTTCCAAAAACAATTTTTAAAATTGAAAAAATCAAATTTTTCTTATTCTCGGAAGGTCCGGATAAGAAGTTTTTTATATATATATATATATATATATATATATACACACACACACATAGAGCAGATCAAGTCAGGACTCCTTGACTTTGTTAAAATACGGACCTCCCCTCTCCCAGTTAAATGGTCGGGATCCAAACCGTTAGATGTGTTTAAAATGTGTTTTCAAGGGCCTACGCGAAGATTCGGCAAAAAAAATGACCAAGAAGGGCTTCATCCGTGCAGTTTTTCATGAAATATATATCCTACGGTTTGTATGAAAAACTGCTCGGATGAAGCCTTTCCCGGTCATTTTTTTTGCCGAATCCTCGCGTAAGCCCTTGAAAACACATTTTAAACACATCCAACGGTTCGGATCCTGGCCATTTGGCCGGGAAATGGCTGGGAGAGGGAAGGTCCCGATTTTTTTAAAGTCAGGGAGTCCTGACTTGATCCGCTTATATATATATATATATATATATATATATATTAACTTGTATTAATTTTTGTTTTATATAAAATTATTAATATTAGTTATTATAAGAAAAAAAATGTATAATTAGAAAAAAAATAGCAAAAAATTAGGTGGTATGCAACATTATTAAAATGAATAATTTAAAAAATAATAATTAAATCTTTTAATTTTAGATATAATTAATAAAAGGAATTATTTTATCATATTTATTGACTAGTATAATTAATTTAATTAGTCTTGTATTTATGTATTTATTTTATCATAAAATCTAATATGACCTATGCACAAGGGCAAATAAGTCATTTGTCAGGTTTTTATCCACCCAACTTTATTCCTTTTTATCACAAACTCATCCAAACCACGTACTATTTAATCTCTCCTTCATAAATGTCACATCAATGTGGGTCCACCCTTACTAAATAATACCCCTTACTATCTTATCCCCCTTACTATTTAATCTCACCAAAACTTATCTCGCATCCAATCGGCCCTGAGTGTATAAATCGTTGGAAGGGTAGGATTTTTTAAGGTTTAGTTTGACAAGATTTTGGAAGAGGGAGATTAAGACAAGGTAAGGAATGAGAGTATTTCTATAACAACACTTGAACTCAAAACTTTTTTTTGGCTTGGTACAAAATGGTTAGATCCGATTCCTATTTATACTACTCCATTGAAAGCTCTAGTATAAACTTTGAGATAGATTCTAGAATTACACATTTGACTATCAAAAAAATATTTATATTTCATAATGATATTCTAGAGCTTCAAGAAACTAGATATTTATATATTCTTCAATAATATTTTTCATCTTTGAGCTTTTTCAATAAGACTTATTTGGACTTTACTTTTTTTGTGCTACAATAATAAATCTTGTTTATGCTTCAAAAATGTTAATCATATTGAATATACAATTGAAAAGTTGTTATACTTAATAACACCAACAAACCATGCTTATATTCTTAAAAGAGTTATTAAGATGTAGAATTTCAAGTCTTTCAACTAGGGTCTATAACATTGAGGTTTTATGTTGCCTTAGTTATTGAAAACAAATTAGAGCCCTTGTAGGATTCGGGCAAAACACGATCAAAATATGGTTATTTCTTCTATTCAAGCCCTACATTTAGGTTCAATTTCTATCAAATGTTTTGAATGTCACCATAATTAGATCAAACGGCTTTGATTAATGCATTTAGAGTTCCGCTTTTTAAAGTAAGGTCCGATGTTTTTCCAATAAGTAATCATAAGAAAAGTACCGAATCAGAATACGCGTAGGATACTCCTATGTATCGTAAGATTTCTTTACAAGAAGGATACAAAGTGGAATATGCGTCTTGTATCATAAGTTTTTAACAAATATGGTTGTTACTGAATCAAAAAATAGACCAATTCTTAACACCGCTTCCAACATGTTGTTTGTTAAACCGCTCTCCGACACGAAGTGTTTGCGAGGAGACTCTGCAAGAAGGACGGAGCAGAAAAAAAAAAACGGGATCCATACTTGTGAAATTTTGTTAGAATTGTCTATGC
Organism: Vaccinium myrtillus; assembly: GCA_016920895.1. Lineage (NCBI taxonomy): Eukaryota > Viridiplantae > Streptophyta > Magnoliopsida > Ericales > Ericaceae > Vaccinium > Vaccinium myrtillus. Next base: position 21,289,893 of record CM029277.1, read on the forward strand.
TCAAGAGCCAGAGCAAAAGCGGACAAAGCTTGACGATAGAAGCGGGAAATATGTCTCTTTCGTTATGACTCTAAGTTTGAAAGCGTACCAGTTAGAAGGTGATCTCATGCCGAGATGTGGTCTTTGGGGAAGAACATTGGGATATTGAGACTCAAGGAGACAAGCAATACGATTTCCTTCCCTCGATTGAGAAAGGTGGGGAGCAAGACTAGAGACTGAAGAGCCCATGTCTCCATTTCCATCACCACCTCCTCCAATCGTCCTTATCAAATGAAAGCTTAAGCGAAAGCCCATGTTGCATAAGAAAACCTGTGAGAGCTTTATGAGGTTATGGAAAATCAAGAAGATCTCAACTTATTTTCTCTCTTTTGCCGACTATGAACTAAATAGGCTTCGAAGAAGCAGTACAAAGCAAAATTTTTAGAAATGAAATGGACGAAAGAGCTTTAAGCAATCAAAGAGAATATAAATGGGAGCTACTTAATCTTCCAAAAGGCAATTGGCAGAACACAGGTGTACAAGGCCAAAAAAAAATGCCTAAGAAAAATGGAACACCACAAAGCTAAGGTTGTCGCCAAAGGACAATCAACAAGCTCGCATTGACTATGATGATATATTTTCACATATTGCTTATGTATAAACTATTAGTAGGTTGCTCATTTCTTTAGCAACTCATTAAAAATGAAAACTTTATTGAGTGGACGTTAAAGCCGTTGTCCTAAATGGTTTTCTTGAAAAGGAAGTTTACATAGAGGAACCGCGAGCTAAGGAATAAAAAGACAGGAAGATGAAGCCTTAAGCCTCATATGGTTTGAAACAAGCACTCTAGGCATAGAACAATAGAATTGATAGATATTTTCCAAAAAGTAAGTTTACTAAATTCCCTCATGAGTGTGCCCTTACACTAAGAATATAGATATTCTGCTTTGTAATGATTACTATTTATTGGCAATAATCCTAAGATAATTTTAGATTTCAAGAAAGTAATGGTTTGAGAATTTGCAATGACGGATATTAGGATCATGTCATACCACTTGGAATCGAGGTAAAATAAAGAAAGATGGCATTTTCATCTCTCAAGAAACCTATTCAAAGGAAGCCTTAAAAAGATTCATCATTGGGTTGCAAACCAATAAGCTAGCTGTAGGAGGCGGAGTTAGGTTGTCAACGCTGGATGATGGAGAAAAAGTGGATCCAACATATTTAAAGAGTTTGGTGGGATGCTTGCGATACTTGCATTTGCAAGAGATGGGATATACCTTTTGGAGTATAACTTTAGAGTAGACTATTGAAGATACCAACTACGATGTGCTTCAAGTAGCCAATAGAATTCTTTGCTATAAAATGTACACTTGATTTCAGTCTGTTTCATTAACTATGTAACAATCTCTTGGACATATTAGTAGCGCTTGAGACGGTGCAACCACCTTCTTATTTGTGGATACCCGCTAGTTGCAACGCAGGACCCACATGGCTGTTTTGATCATCACAAACTCACAATACCAATAGCGCCGTATTGTTTAGACAGATATCTATCGCAGCGTATCTTTTGATTTTGGGGTCACCACATGGTTTTAGGAACCAAGAAACCATTATGGAGACTCTCAAACTCCGGGAGCTAGGGTTGTGAAAAAGGAAATGTGTTGGAAACTCATCTTCGCCCAACCAAAAAGTTGACCTCTACTTCTTGACAAAAAATACCAATGTGCGACTTGACATTGCTAGTTTTAGCAACCTCTAAATGAATAACCAAAAAATTATGTGGCAATTTTTGGTTATCCAACTTTAGTTAGGCCATTGTGGATGTTTTAAGAAATTAACTATACAAAGACATTTTGATTCACCTCTTTTAAGGACGAAAGCACCAGAAAAAAAAAATTAAAAAAATAAATAATAAAGGGCAAGCAAGCAGTAAACAAGTACGGACATGGCATAAGAGCACGCGATTGATAGGAAGTTCAGTAACAAATACAAAGTCAGCCTCTTTCAATTTTTGTGTGGCTAAATTTGGACCACCCAAGTATTTTAGTTAGGTAAGATGGGGGAGATCCAGGGGTTAGACTTCTGGGCACCATTAACGTCTGGAAAGTCTGATTCTTATGTTTTTATACCAACTTATTCAACTGTTCTCTTGATTTTGGGGATCAACATGGACTAATATTGTTGGTAACATCAATCGTGTCCACCAAAAGCACCCCTCAGAGACCCTAATCAAGTGGTTTACGTATCTTGAGTTATGCAAGTAACCATGAAACCATGCATTTTTAGAGAGGGAGGGAGGGAGGGACTATACTACTAATTTGTTCCTTATATGTGAATGTATAAGTGTACATACTGTGCTGAATATTATGTTACGCGTCCAAACAGCATCAGTAACTGATGCAGCCACATTCCCTCCAAAGCAAAATCTATACAGACATCACATAATGCAGGATACAGAAGGTTCTCAGAAGAAGCAGGAACTGCTGTCGATATTTACAAGGGAAAAATTGTACTGTCGTCAACTCGGAAGATCCATGCCTCCGAAAGATGGCAGACTGTTGAAACTGTGTGGCTTGACACAATCTGATTGTGCCCACCCAATTTTGTGGTTCACATTGTCATATACCATCAAGTGTCCATGGAGTGAGATGTCTGCAAAAGGTAGTGCAGTTCACAAGCAGATGAAAATGAGAAAACAATGTTGAAATGAAAATCCTGTGTTAAAGGAATTGGAAGGAGCAAAGAAAGTTCTTATTATATTCATTATCGCCCCAAAATAAAAATAAGTAAACAAGCAAAAGAGAAACAAAGAGAAAAATGTATTTCGGTAATCTTGGTCATAATAGAGCAAATTAGATATGCAATATGATATGCTCACGTGGCATGAAACCAGTGGTTTCTCGTAGATTGAAATTGTCATGTTTTCATCAGGACTGAGGACTCGCGAAGGAAGCCTTGCACATGCATGTCTGCTAGCCAAACATGTTGTAAAACAATTTTGGCCTTTCTGACATTGAAACTTGAAATTGTAAAAAAACACAGCGACACCTTGTATTAGTACAACATAATGGGGTCTAATAGAGTAATTAATTGGATTGTTTGTGGATTCATTTTGGTATATGTTTTAATCAAGCTAGGTAAGTTCTATTTTTTGTATCCCCTCCGTGTCTATATCTTGACCTTACTTTTTATAGTTCCGAATTAGCGTGCCGCAGAGGGTTGTGGGGCCCACCCTATTCATGCTTCAGTGCACCAGTTTCGGTTCTAGTAGCACAGTTCTATTTTCAGATCCCAGGTTATTTGTCGTGGCCAATAAAGGTTCAGCTAACCCTAGATCAATGTCGTTTCCTGTCAGCCTTCAGTAAAAGCCTAACCTTGGGCCTTAACGAAAACTCGCAGATGGAAAACTAACAGATTGAAGAAAAATTGCAGTACCTCCAAGTATAAGAGTAGACCCATCATGTACTTTGCTTCCATCAAGGATACCCAAGCACACATTGCCTTTGTTCTGCAGTAACGTAGGCTTCATCACACTCTGCTTTTGCAACTTACGATACTGGAAGCAAAACAAGAAAAAGAGCTAGAAATACTTACGCTAATGATCAAGTAACCCTCCGGCAAGATATGAAGCTTTCTAGAGATGATCCACCACTGGCTTCCGAATTGAAGAGTCAAAGGTTTAAAAAATTGCTTGACATCTGAAACAGAGCTGCAATCATAAAGATGCACACTTTTAGACTGGTGGTCAAATGAAACAGCCATACCATAAGCGATGTAATTGAATTACGTTCCCTATGCTCGTAGGGTACCTTATTGGGAATTTAAATCGCCAACAAATAGGTAATGTAGGGTCGGACGGATCCTGGACGAGACCTTTGCTAGAAACATCTCCAAGCTGTAATCAATAGATATTAGACATTTGACGTGGTGTGAGTAACATAAATGAAGAGATTCATGACTTATGCAATTAGATGTCTGTAGAATACTTACAGCTACAAGCAAATCAGAATACACTTGTTTGGTGAAATATGTGTAAGAACTTCCACTATCAAAAACTACCCGTGCTAGTCCATCATCCTGGCCACCTAAACTGAGTTTCCTATGTCCATAGCTCATTTTGATGACCTCTGTCTGATAAAAGTTCCTGAATGAAAGACATAAAAGACAATAAAAGGAGAGAAAATAAAGAATGCTTCCAAAGTCAGCAACGGCAAGATAAGTACATGTATCAGTAATAATCTAACATCTGGTATGATATCAAACAGAGTAAGGTGAAACATTATAACATTATGGCAAGATGATGAAACAATTAAAGAAGATATCAGGGATAAGAAGTAAGAACCAAAGAAATTGTACCACCTCTGTCCCCAAATGTTTGTACGGTCCACAAAACGAGGACCTAAAAATAATATAGTTTTTTCAAAAACAAATTCTAACTTTTTCCATAAATTTAAAGAATTCATTGATATCTAGTAAGCTGATGAATTTTTCCAGAAAAAAATTGTTAAATTCTCGTTTCCGGGACAGAAATATTTTGGGACAGGGGAATAAGAAAAATCAGGACCAGAGGAAACTTTATAGAAGCATTTCTAACTGAATAAACAAAAACATCCTCAAGAAAAGTTTCGGTCATAACAACGGCAAGCGAAAAACTGATAATAAGAATTAAAAACACATGCCATACGTTCCTCAGTCAAGTGAAAATCTTGAAAACTTCTTTTCCCCATATTCATGACCACTTGCACAGAAGTTACCTGAAATTCATTTCTATCTTCTAAATTTCTTTTTTAACCAAAAAGTTTACTATTCCAAGCTACCACACCACATATCGATAACTTGCAATTAAGCATTTGTCAATAGTTAACAACGAGATGTTTAAAAGCCAAATAAGAAAGCTTCCAATAGTTCTACGCTCACGTGGAAGGACTGTTAAGCATGGGGACCCATGCCATCTGCCTGTAATTGACAAAGCCATCACCCAAGAACATATATCCACCACCTACTGCATCAGGGGTGAGACAATGGCCTATAACATTGTTAATGATTCCTTGACTTGCCAATTGAGAAGGTAAGCTGACTTTAGCCCTGCTAAGCCCAAGAATCCCATCCGTCGCTGCCAAAGCATTTAGAAGGAATCCTTGCTGATCATATGCACACCTAACAAATTAAATAAAAAACCGAAATCTTAGGCCTTGATACTTATTCACGCACCTTGCATATCGAGTTAATCATTTAAAAAAAAATGTACAAAGAAAATTATACTGAGAAAGAGAGAGTTACCCAAAAACAACACTTGACTTTGTAAATGATCCATTCGTAACCATTAGATGGAGATCATCCCTTGCAAGAACCCCCATGGAGGAGCTCTTGTCCGCATATTCTATTTCATAATCACACTGATGACACGTCTCACAATATCCAGTCTTCTGGTTTCTCTGAACTTCAACACACAATGAATCCTTGGCATGTATGATTTTGCCTTTCCTTGGATTATACAAAGGGTGTGCTCCCTGCATAATTTTTTGCATATGTTAGTGACCTCCACATGAATAATCTATGTAAAATGCCTTCAATCTATAATACTTTAACTCTCCATCGTGTGATATTTTGAGCTACCATTTTGCGGGGCTTCACTTTGTTATTATAAGATTACCATAAACCCCAAAAGAACACGCGCGCGCGCACACACACACACACAGAGAGAGAGAGAGAGAGAGAGAGAGAGAGAGAGAGAGAGAGAGAGAGAGAGAGAGAGAGAGAGAGAGAGAGAGAGCAATCTATTGAAAACATTCTTATACTTAGCTACGTGAACCCTGATGAAAAAAAAAAAGAACCACTGAAGAGGTCGTAGCAATCATGCATTAGTGGATTACCTTAGCACAACTTGAGCAGGGAGCATCACACTGGATCCATGTTAAGTCACTCCCAGTGTCAATGTCAACATAATAAGGTTTTGCAGGACTTCCCAAAAACACGATTGTGTAATATAATCTGTACCAAGATGAAATCTGAAATCAAAATGTATAAAAAAGTGATGGCTAAAATATAAGAGCTATGGTCGAGATTAGCAATAAATTTTCATGAAAATCATTTGAAAGGGCATATCATGGTTCTAGGATCACTAGTTATCCAGGATGATAACAGACCTTCAATCCTGATTCATAAGTAGTCATTTTTTATTTATTTATAGTGATCAATGTGTTAACTTATGCCTATATCATCTGAAATGTGCGGCATTAGTCAATCCGTATGTATTCATATGTTAAGATTTTAGTACAGTTCGTCATTACGTGATCAACAAGTGTGCAAAGTAATATTGACTTGGCTTAAGCAATTATGAGGTTACTGGGTTGTGCTTTGTCATAGTTACCAATGTGATTCTGTGCACTAGCCGGTTTAATAATTCACTGTGCCATGGAGATAAAGAGATTGGTTTTTCTTGGATTCTGGCTTTCCTTCCTCCTTGAAGTGGATTTCTCCTACCTCCTACCCCTCTGACAAAGAGACCGAGAAAACTAGCAACTATGTAAGTACACCATAGTCACTCATGATTATAAGCAGGAAGCTTCCATTCTTATTGGTACCACCTCTTTCGTCACGTATCAGGGATATTGGATAGGTTCCTAGATGATAATATAGTAATCGTACTTCAAACCTGGGGAAAAGGTTGGTTTTTCCTTCTCTTTTTTTGTGGTTAATGTGGTCAAAATTAGTTATTTGATGGTTAACAAGCGGATTGCTATGATAACATTGCTCAATAGCCACAGAGCATTTATGTGTTACACTAACTAGCAACATAATTGTATCTCTGTATCTAATTGCCTGACTATCAGGGAAAACACAAGTTAGTTTTGGCTTTAACTTTTAACCACTATGCTACATGGACTCATACACGGGAGTCGAATGGAAGTATATACCTAAGTGTGGTATTCATTTGATTTTCAACTTAATTTTTTATTCCCTGGCATAAATAATGTTTTTTTAGGTCCCAGTGTATTTTATGCATAATATAGGAATTTTGAGCGTAGTACACCATGAATTTTCAAAGAGCACAACATGCTTGTTAGCTGAATGTCCAACTAAACATAATGGACACGAATTTCCAAACTTGACCTCAATGTTGAGTGTCTAACACGGCTTCTTTTGTACATTTGAAAAGTTTTAACACAGAACATTTGAAAAGTTTTAACACAGAACAGAGGTTGGTTGTCCTTGCCTATTTGTGGCTTTTCAGGACTCTCGAAGTCGGCCGTTTATTTGGTTGATCTGACAGGAGACTCCAAAGCTTTCCTCCAAACAAATTAGAAGACATAACAATCGGGTATATGTGTACTTTGACTAATCTCGTGAGGCTACAAGTATACCTCGGCTAACCTCATGAGGCCCTAAGGGTCCTTTTGTTGGCAGTAGAAGTCAACTAGGAGCTCACGATGGTAAGCCCTTACTGCTTTTCATGCTCCCATTTGTAACAAAATTTCCGTAACCACCTTCCCTCGCCTTATTTACTACATTGAAATGCTAATCTAGTCAAGACTGCATTTAACTGGCCCACATTATCCTCTTTTAAACTGCATTTAATACTGGCCTGTTAGATTAATAAAAGATGAACTCCAGTTAGATGTTATTTTTATGTTCTTAATCACTTTGGGAACATGTGCGATCCTCCATATCCAACCATGTTTATTCTCAACGCTCAAAATTATCTTTCAATCACTTTAATATGCCTGATCGCTCCTTTTTTGGGGGGTACAAGTCTGGTCATGGTTTCTAAAAAGTGTGCACCAAAAAATGAAATAAATGTCTACATCAAAAATTGAAATACTAAAAGTGTGCACCAAAAATTGACATAATATGTGCATCACGCCATCACAAATTTTAGCACTGGAATAAAAGCAGAAGCAAGGAAAAACACATACCCATCAGGAAAAATATTACCCCTCACAGGTAAAATGGCAGCTGATTTGATTGAAGCCAATTTGTCTTGGTCTCTCTTTTCGAGGCGCATTCGATCATCCAACTGTGCCGCCAAAACCACCGAATCTTTCCTCACAAACCTCCCCAGTTTAAGCTGAACATCTCCTTTTGACATCTGCCTAGTACCCAATTTGGGGTACAGAGGAAAGACGAAGGAACTGCGTTCTCGATCATCGTTAGAATCGCGTAATTCGAAGTGGGTATTCGAGCATGAAGAAGCCCAAAAGGTTAAAGCAACAAGAGAGATACCCAGAAGCCCCAAAGTCAACCTGGGGTTGCCGAACAGGGATCTTCTCAGGGAGAATTGACGTTCACGATTTGGTGGTGATCGGATGGGAATTTGTGACTGTGATAGTTGAGATTCTGATTGGTTGGGTTGAGATGGGGTAGGAGGTGAATCAGAGAGCGTGAAAGCGGTGATGGTTTTGCCTAGAGAAGGGTTATCGGCTGGGGGGAGAGTGATAATGACGAACCCTTTCAGTTGAGGAGACTGGCCAGACTCCATCTCCATCTCTCTCTCTCTCTCTCTCTCTCTCTCTCTCTCTCGATCTCGAAAGGATGAAAGAAGATGGAACAGGAAAGATTTTTTCCCCTCTCTCTCTCCCCCCAGCTGTACTTGTTAATCCCTGCATCCCATGACTTGACCGGAGGACTCTCTCTCCACAGAAGTCAACGACGAGACCAAAGAGGTGGTAAGGTGAGGAGCGAAGAACTTTCCATATACGCGGGCAATGCAGTCCGTGTTTCCGGATCATAGCTGCGTCATATTTTGAGGAGAAAATTTTGGGTGCCCATAGGGTACCACGCTGTCACGCACACGTGGTACCCAAAGCCAATCACAAGCTGCCAACCAACTCTTGTGTCAGTTCCTTGTCCACTAAGCACCACCTATTTTAAAGTTAACGGGGACAAACGGAAAAAATTTCTCTCCTCTGTACTCAGTACCTCTTTTCTCTTTCCCCTCTCAAATTCACTCCACAAAATTTTCAATCCAAATTTGAAATTCAAAATAGCCGCCTTCACCCGTATATAAGATGATTTTTACGAAGTGATTGCTACTCAACTCAGCTCTTAATTTTTCAGATAAAAACAAAAAAGTCTTCTTATTTTCAATTGCTGTCATTAAACATTCTTACTTCCAAACCCCAATTACCTGAAAGAGATAGCACTAACAATTGTCACGGGGAAAGAGTTGTTGCCGACGCCCGGAAGCAGTGACGCGTGGAAGACGATTATTACAGCGGCGGAACTTTGATGATAGACCATCGTGCCCATGCTGGAAGACTAACCCCCAGATGATCGTGATGGGTAACGGATGACACCGCGATACGCCGGCGGCAATGATGCGAGGACGCCGACTGTTACAACGTCGGAAGTGCGATTATACACTATCGTGCAAACTACAAGTCTCGGAAGAACCTTTCCAAGAGACATTGATAGAAGGAAAACATATTTGGGTTAGTCCACGTTGGGGAAAGGCCTTTGCAGGAGATTACTTCGCCTTGTTCGGATAAGTACTGAAAAATCATTTTTGTTCTCAAAAAGAAAAAGGAACTAAGTGTGTCTCTGGAAGAACCTTTCCAAGAGACATTGATAGAAGGAAAACATATTTGGGTTAGTCCACGTTGAGGGGAAAGGCCTTTGTCAAAAAGGGGAGGAGATTACTTATTTTTCAAAAACGTTTCCGAACAAGGCCTTTGCAGGAGATTACTTATTTTTTTGTTGGATCTGGAACTTTGCAAGAGATTATTTATTTTTTAGGACAATTTTATAACAATCCCAACCCATTTTTGTGGTAGGAAAGAAACTCTTTCCCCTTCGATTTTTTTTAATTTTTTTGGTATGTGGAACTTTTTCCCCTTAGATGAAGTGACTGTTTTTTTGTTTTTGTTTTGGCGCTCCGCAAAATTGAATGCCAAACTGCAAAGAGTAATTTTCTGAAGGTATCTCCAACCATCATTATACATCTCCATTTACCTTCTTATGCACAATCGACTTTGAAAACATGGTGGATAATTCGCTTTTCCAAAACTATTTATGTGTCCATGATGAACCATTGAATCAAAATACAAATAACTTCATAAGACTTTTCTTTTTCCTGGCAGATGACTGACCAGATTTTGGTTTTCATGTAAATTCCTGTCAAATGAGCACACATAGCATACTAATTTCATGTTCTTGTACTTCACTTTAATTCACATTGCTTTGGAATAATTTTGACACAATATTTCCAACCACTGAATGGAGCGATATATTCCAACTATTAAATAACTATTGACCTTATATGAAATATGGTGGGAATACGTTAGTATAATACATTGATTAGCCCATGCATGCGCAAGGCTCAATCCGTGCGGTGTGACTGCATAGTCACTACAAGAAACTGAAAAGTTTGCGATTGGTTCTTAGCGACCAACAAAATCTCGGTCGCTTTTGATATGGTTTTGACGACGTCTATGAGCTTCCTTGGTCGCCAAAAGTATAAAGTTGTTACCAGGAGTGACTAGGAGCGTTGGTCACTACAAAGGAGTCGCCTTTTCTTTGGCGCCAAAAATTCCCGCTAGCGGGAAAACTTTTCGCGACCAAACACTAATTCATTTTGCGACCAAAATGTATGTAGTCACGTAAAGTATTGAATAAAAACGTATTGCGACCAACATATGATTATTTTGCGACCAAGAACAGCATGGTCGCATTTTAACTTTGTATTGAATGTTTGAGTGACTAGGATGCTGGGTCGCAAAATCTTCAAGTTTAGTTGCGACCAATTATGAGGTTACTAAATGCTACTCCCTCCGTCCCTTTTTAAAGTGATTCATATGGGAATACGTGCAATTTCAAACTCCTAAAAAACATATTTCTCTATATAACTTTTAAATTTGTTTTATACCAAGTTAAAGTGCTCATTGAGTACTTTAATTTGGTGCAAAAAAAATTTAAAAACGATATACGAAAGTATATTTTTAAATGTCCGCAAAAATACACGTTTCCCAAGTGGATCACTTAAAAAGGAACGGAGAGAGTATAATAGAACGTTTTGAGACCTGAATTATGATGTGACTACGTTTTAGTCAATAATAGAAATGTATTGAAATATTTCTTTACTAGCAATAATTTGGTCATATGTGGTTGTTCATGAACCTCTTTATATGATTTTGACCATTTTTTGGACGTAGAAAAATAATTATTTTCCGTAATAAGAAACTTTGGATAATAATTTTCCGTAATTTAAACATAATTAAGTATTATATATATATATATATATATATATATATATATATATATATATATGTATGTATGTACGTATGTATATGAATCATGATCTAATGAGGACTCTCTCACGGAAATTTCATGAGGACCTCATGCATCGGGGTCGAATCTCGACGATCCGAACCGCTTAATGTGTTTAAAACGTATTTTTAACGGTCATCGCGGAAAATGAGGAAAAAAAAAAAAAAACCGGAAAGGCTTCATCCGAGTAGTTTTTGATATTTTTGTATATGTATGGTTATTATAAAAAAGAAAGGCTTCGGATGAAGTTTTTTCGAGTATTTGTTTTTTTGGCCATTCGAGTATGTTGTTTTTGAAAACAAACACATTGGCATTGGAAAACACATTTCAAATTTTGGTTCAGATCGTCAAAATTTGGTTCGAAAAGTCGAAAAGAGGGTAATCCGCACGGAGGGATCCGTGAGGGATTCTTTAGGAGATCAGGATTGTTGTTGATTCACTCAAGTGGGTGAAGATTTACATGTGATTGACCAAAATAATTACCTTACTTTATTTTGGACTCCACTATGCACAGAGCCTTTGGCGGGAAAAAAAATGTATAACGGCCATTGGGCACCATTTTTGTGTCCCATATGAATAATTCGACAGTTCAATAATTTTAAATAATTTTTTGAATGGTCTTGCAAAAATCAGTTCAATTGGATATGTGTAACTGATTGATTCAAACTTCAAGTTGTCATTCAAGGTTCTGCCCTGAATGAAAACAGGATCAACTAGTTACATGTATCAAATTGAGTTGATACTTTGTAAGATCGTTCTAAAAATTATTTTAAAATTAATGAATGGTTCGGATTATTTGTGTAGGATCCAAAAGTGGGTCCCAAAAGCCGTTGTACATTTTTCTGACTTGCGTGCTTACATCTCTTCTTGGCGAGGTATCAAACGATCAGGCGATAATAGGCTTTTATGTCTTAGTTGGAATATCCCTCCTCTTTTTTTCCCTGCTCTTAGCTGACTTGGTTTTTTGCTAGGTGCCTCTATTGTTGTTTAGGTTTTTGCCTTGCTTGTGCTATAGGCTCTGTTAGCCTTGAGGTCTTGGCCTAGCTTGTTTTTGTTGTATGTTTTTAGGGGTACACCCCTTTGATCCTTGTCTTGGTGTTTTCTTTCAATGAAAGTTAAATTTCCAAAAAAAAAAAGGTTCACATTTTTTGTTGCCAAAGTTTGTACCCTTAGGCCCCGATTGGATGCGGGATAAGTTTTGGTGGGATTAAATAGTAAGAGGGGATAAGATAGTAAGAGGTTTTATTTAGTAAGGGTGGACCCACAGTGATGTTACATTTATGAAGGGGGGATTAAATAGTATGTGGTTTGGATGAATTTGTGATAAAATGGGGATAAAGTTGGGTGAATGATGTAAAAACTTGACAAATGACTTATTTGCCCTTGCACAGTCATATTAGATTTTATGATAAAATAAATACATAAACACAATACTAATTAAATTAATTATACTTTTCAATAAATAATTCCTTTTATTAATTATATCTAAAATTAAAATATTTAGTTATTATTTTTTTATTATTCATTTTAATAATATTTCAAAAGTTTAATTTTTTGCTTTTTTTTTCTTTCTAATTATACGTTTTTAATAATAACTAATTAGTAATTTTTATATTATTGCCCAACAATGTCAAATTCTAAAGTATAAAAAATTTTAAATTTTTTTGTATCGAATTAAAGATCTCAATTTTTAGTTTAATTTGGTGCCAAAAAAAGTAACAAATTTAATATGAAAATACTTTATTTTTTTATCCGAAGGATATTGCAAAGCAAGCCAGCAATGTCAAATTCTAAAGTATAAAATTTTTCAAACTTTTTTATAAAGTATCGAATTAAGGGGGGATAAATTAATGAGGGTTAGTGCAAGGGGTAAATTAATGAGGGTTAATTAATGAGGTTAAATTAATGACATACTAACAAGCCAGGCAAGGGGTATAACGGGGGTTATATGGGTAAATTGCCAGGGGTATAAGGGGGGATAAATTAATAACTGGGGGGAGGGGGTGTTATTATTTTATAACTAGGAGGGGTATTTTTTTTCTCGCAAAATAGAAAATGCACTTGCAAGCCCATTGAATGCACATATCCTCTTAATTATCAAGTTTTAGGAGTGAAAAATGAACGCCAATTATGGGGTCAAACAATGTGGTTACTTCAATTAACAGAGCTATGTGACTTTGTTAAGGTATGAATGGTAGCTAGACTAACAAATAGTTCAAGTATATTGCTTGGGTACCCTTGTACGTAATATAAGTATCCCTTGAACTTCTCCTTCTTATAGTCTCTCTTTTGTTACCGTACTGATATTCTATGAGAAGATATGTAATCTTGTCTTGTAAAGAGGATTAATGTGATTAATATTTTATGATAGTTGTAGTGATTAATAAGTTTCTGTTTCTTGTAAGATTTTTCACAGCTTCAACTACATTAGTTAGGTTTATTATTGACACTTACTTTCAAAAAAAAAAAAAAAAAAAAAAGTAGACTAGAGTAACTAAATGAGAGACTTGCCTCGTAAATGGACTTGGGAATTCACCTTTAAAACTG
>CM029277.1:21308686-21686186 GCA_016920895.1 Vaccinium myrtillus
TTTATTTAATTAATTTCTTTTATTTAATTAATTAATTATTTATCTCTTTTTTAAATATCTTCTTTCTCTTTTATCTTTCTAATATTCTCTAATATCTTGTTTCTCTTTTTTAATTATTTAATTATTTAATATCTTGTTTCTCTGATATCTTTTAATTCTCTTTCTTTATATATATTTTAATTCATTTATTCAATTATTTATTTATCTTTTTTTCTTTTTCTCTTTTATTTATTTAATATTGTTTATTTACCTCTTTTTCTTAATAATTTAATCTTATTTATTTAATTCGTATATTCAGATTATTTCTTATCTTCTTATCTTTAATTACAACTACTCATTCAAATTTTCTTTTTACCTTCTTATCTTATTATCTTCATTTATAAGCACTTATTTATCTTTATTCACAACCTCTCATTCAAATTATCTTCTTATCTTCATTTACAACCACTCATTCAGATTTTTTTTCTTACCTTCTTATCTATTTATACTACTTCATTCTTCTACTACTTCACACCTTCTTTTCCTAATTCTCCCACTACTCCATACATTCACAGAACATCTCCCACTAATTTTTTTTTTCTGTTTTCGTAATTCATCGAACAACATTATAGATGGCTACCACTTTTCAGATAGTTGGTCAGTTGAGAATAATGTTCCCAGTGAGGAGAGCATCTCCTACAACAGTCGCGAATATACAGCCGAATTTAGCACTGATCAGGTTAGTTAGTACCGTTGTTCTTATGCATATTCGTCATTTATTTTGAAAGTAGATAAAATATGTTAAGACTGGATAATGTTTTACTTATACATATTCGTTATTATTTTATTTTTTTTTATAGATTTTTGAAAGTAGAGAAGATATGTTAGCTTGGGTGCGGAGAGTTGGTCTCCAAAATGGCATTGTGGTGGTTATTAAAAAATCTGCTAATTTAAAAGACGGAAAGCTGCCGAAGTGCATCATTCTTGGTTGTGAGAGAGGAGGAAAGTACAAACCGCCATGGTATTTGGTTGAAGGGCAAACATTGCATAGGAATACTGGGACTAAAAAATACGATTGACCATTTAAGTTGCGAGGTATACCAATACCTCCAGACGGTGGCAAGTGGGGTTTAAGGGTTTCCTGTGGTTTTCATAACCATGAACCAGCAGAAAATATTGAGGGTCACGAGTACCCATCAAGGCTAAAATCAAAGGAGAAACAATTTGTGGTCGACATGGCCAACAACACCGCACCTCGTGAAATTCTTAGTATTTTGAAGCAAAAAGACATGTCAAACACTACGGGAATTAAAAGCATTTACAACGCTATTTTCACAAACAAGGAAGCCAAACAGGGCGGTCTAACTGCTACTCAGTATGTCTTAGACCAATTAATTAAGAAAGGATACCTCTATGACTTTATTACAAATCAAGACACCAACGAAATCACAGATATTCTTTGGGTTCATCCTATAAGTCTAGAGCTGTCTGTCAACTTTTTGTCCGTGTTGGTAATTGATGCCACGTACAAAACGAATGAGTATCAAAAATCACTATTGGAGGTCATGGATATCACATCCACAAATCAAACTTTATCGCTTATGTTCGCATATCTTAATAATGAGAAGGAAAAGCGACTGACATGGGCCTTGGATACCTTAAAGAAGTGATGGTTAGCAAGGGGGCATTGTTGCCATTGGTGTTTGTTACATATCGGGATTTCACACTTATTAATGTCATTGAAGCATGTTTCCCCATGATACGTCACATCCTATGCATTTGGCACATAAATCAGTGCGTAATGAAGAACTGCAGCGCTGTGCTTGGTCCGTTGTGGAAAAACTTTTTCTATTCATTGTAGTCCCTTATTCATTCATCGACACATTCGTCTTACTAGCAGAAGTGGGTTGCCATGTGCGAGGAGTATAGCCAATATCCGCGTGTCATAACTTACCTTGGGGATACATGGTTAAGGCCTTACATAGAGCGGTTTATTTTAGCATGGACAGATAAAGGTATAGTCACTTTATAACTTTACCAATTAAATTTTGTGCATTATATTCTACTACACTAAGGAATACTTTTTGTAACTTTCCTATTTAAACAAAATGCATTATTCTATTACAGGGTCGAGTCTGCACATGCGAGGCTAAGATGTATTTGGGGGATACTACCATGTCATCGCTCTAATTATCTTTTGACCGCATAGAAAAGATGTTGACAAATCAGTTTGGGGATATTAAGAAGTCGTTCGAGAAATCTCTCAACATTCCACGCCACAAACAATTACGTGACAACATTTTTGATAAAATAAGGTTGTAGACGCCCCAATTTGGGCCCACGAAAATCCATAGCGTTCCCGATGATGAAAATGAACTTTCAAACACTTTTTAGAGCTTAAAAGGGATGATTGGAATTGAACCAAAACCTACCGAACACTTCCAAACCAAAAACCAAAAGAAACCGTTGAATCCATTCCATACACCTGAAGCGGATTTGCATGTGCCTGAAGCACCTTCCTTCAGGCGCCTGAACCTTTCTCATGCACCTAAAACATCTCTTTCAGGCGCCTGAACCTTGCCCATGCACCTGAAACAGTGCCCTTTAGGCGCCTGAACCCATTTCATGCACCTGAAGCCTTCCCTTTAGGCGCCTGAAACTCTTTTCCATAATTTTTAAATTTTGAGTGGGAAAATCTGGATGTAATAATTATGATGCGATTTTGGGTTATCCTGCAAGGGAGGAGCGTCTAGGCCTAAGTGAACCTCTAAAATGACCCTTAGGAGGCCAAAACTAACCTTGAAAGCCTTATAAAAACCCCAACCCCTAATTTGAAGGGGTTCCATCATTTTCTGGAAAAAAAAACACAAAAACCAGCCACTTCTCTCTCATAAAAATCACAAAATAAGTCCAAAATCACCTCCAACCCACTTAGATTACACCAAAAAAACTCATTTCACTTGAGTTTTGCATTTCCCTTTCAAGAAATCTCCCAAAACTAGTTTATAATCTGATCCCAACCTCCATCATCCACCCAAAAATTTATTCTCATAGTTCAATCATCCATTTCAAGCTAAAAAAGGTAGTGGTTCTACCAAATCAATGTAGCAAAGTTTTTATTGAGGGAAGTCAGTAGGTCCATGTTGGTTCTTGATACCAATAATGGGCTTATCATGTCTTGAACACATCAAAAGAGCATTTTTGCTCGACACCTGAAGCAGGCCTGAAGAAGCAGCTTCAGGCGCCTGAAACAACAGCTTCAGGCCTTGTTCATTTTTATCTTTTTCTATCTTAAAATGCTTTCTCTTGGTCTATGTTTATGATGATGATGGTTTAAATCCTAGGAACAAACTGTTTGCTTTCTGTTTTCCACTCCAAGAGGTGAAAGTCATACTTTTTAAGGGGGAAAATGACCATCAATGTAGCCAAAACCATGTATTTATCACAAAATCTCTATTGGAGGTCATTTTCTTTGCATGCAAGAGTGGAACATCTCTGTTTTGCTATTTGAATGGTTGAAAAACTTGTTTTTTTTTATGAAGAATTAATGGTGTTTTATGGTGTGAATGAGTTTTTAAATGAAGCTTTCAAGTTTGTTTCCCTCATTACAGTGAGTTAACATCATTTTATTATCAGTATCAAAGGCAAAACAGAAGTCAAAGTGGGTTTGATCAAGCACCTGAAGCAGTAGATTCAGGCTCCTAAAGCCCCTTTCAGGCACCTAATCCTCTCAGCTCCAGGCGTTTGAAACATACTTTTAGGTGCTTGAAGGAAAGTAAAAGGATCAGATTGGATTTTCCAAAAAGGATCTCAAATAGTTTATTCTACCATTTTCAAAGGCAAAACAGTGGTGAAAATGAGTTTGAGTAAGCACCTGAAGCACTAGCTCCTGGCACCTGAAGCATTAGCTTCAAGCGCTAAAGCCCCTTTCAGGCGCCTCATCCTCTCAGCTTCAAGCATTTGAAATATTCCTTCAGGTGCTTGAAAGCAAACAAGAAGGCTAGATCTAATTTTGCAAAAGAGGGTTTCAAAACAAATTTTTATTTCATTTTATTCATTGTTTGTAGTTTCTGCTACTAATATTTATGTCATTATACTTTCATGTTGATGTCATCCACACATTCACAACCATACACTTTTCACATGATTAACCGTGATGATCTCTACATTCTTGTTTCTTCTATCTTGTTTATGTGGTTTGAGTTTAAGAAACAAATGTTTTCTAAAAATCCCTTAAGTACTTAGTAGAGACCGGTTTTCATAACCGGGCGAGGGGGGTGCCTTAAAAACCTTCCCCCCTCGTAACTTAGCTCCCGAACTCGAGAAATCCTGGTATCTATGTGCCGGTAAAAGCTTTTTCCAAAGTAAGGGCAAAAGAGTCATTTTTGAGAAACCGGTTTCTCGGGTACGGTCCATAAACCCTGGTGGCGACTCTAAAATCAAAATCACATTTTTCAAACCATTTTCGAAACTCGGTGAATTTTTGCGAGGTGTCCACAAGTTGGGGACTCTGGTTAATGTATATTTTTATTTAATTACACTTGTGTAATTACTTTGAAATATGCATTAATTTAGAGAGCTAGACTTGAAAAGTGCTTAAGGGATTTTCAAAAACATTTGTTTCTAAACTTTTGCATTGCACATGCATTGTTCCTAGCCTCGCTGACGTGTTTCGGCAATCCC
Source organism: Vaccinium myrtillus (assembly GCA_016920895.1). Classification (NCBI taxonomy): domain Eukaryota; kingdom Viridiplantae; phylum Streptophyta; class Magnoliopsida; order Ericales; family Ericaceae; genus Vaccinium; species Vaccinium myrtillus. The sequence continues at coordinate 21,313,349 of CM029277.1, forward strand.
GCCCGGCTTGCCGGTGACGGAGAATCCTGAAATGCTCAGCACCCCCCGACCGTGATAAGTTACAATTGTCACTATTACCATCACCTTGCGGGATCCTTGGTGGTGGGAGACAACTTTGGCTTTGAGTCCGGGTACCATTTTTTTTAAACCAAAACTGGCCTTTGCATATAGATAACCGTAGAACCCCACGCTAGGTGACCAACCCATGTGTTAGGATTATGTGCTCCCTCTTGTTACATGCTATGTGTTACTGTTTTCCTCAGCATGTCACACTGCATACATGCACGCACTTGCATCTGTACATATAACCGTCTGTGTCCCGTGCGTCGTTAGTTCAGTATAGTTTAGGTCCCCGCATTTAATAGAAGGTTGCCCTGGCCCGATGATGAGTCGTGCGTTCCAAATGCGCGTTGTTCTTACAAGCTAGTCTTTAGGATGACCAAACGTGGGAAAATTTGAACGGTCAGATTCTTAACAATAATCTAAACGGATTTAAGGGTAATTAGCCTGAGATTAGGGATAATCACTCCTAAATATCCAAATTTAGATTCTTGCCGAAAATCTGTATAAGTCGTGTTCTCCCAAATCCGTTTGTTCAATATTAAGGATTTGTTACTTAAAAGAAAACTTGAGGATTGGGGCAACCTTCCAAAGCTGTTGGGTCAAGTCTAGGAGACTTAAAATCCATGGAGTTTGAGATACCTCCGGTGTTGGTTGAGCCCGAACGGCCGCCGTGTTTCGAACTAGCCTTAAGACCATTAGTATCTGGATTACAACACCCAAATTGCATTGTCTCGGATGGTCAAGAAAAGCGATTGGCTCTAATTCCAACAAAGTTTGGAATTTAACCTACCGAGTAATGGCTTACCCGGGGTGTTGGAAAATCTTCTGTGCAATGGCCTTAAGTGAGATTCGGATCCGGTAGACTAACCTTAGGATACATATCAGTCTAGGAGACTTTAAATCCATGGAGTTTGCAATACCTCTGGTGTCTGCCGTGCCCGAACGGCTCCCCGTGTTTCGAGCTAGCCTTAAGTGCATTTGTATCTGGATTACAACAATCTTATTGCTTTGTCTCGGATGGTCTAAAAGGAGATTGGTTCTGATTCCACGACGTTTGGAATTTAACCTGCCTGACACGACTTACCCGTGGTTGTTGTTTCAAAACATCCGTACACTGCCTTAAGTGAGATCGAAACCGGTAGCAGAATCTATAGAAATAGATGTCAGTCTAGGAGACTTTAAATCCATGGAGTTTGAGATACCTCAAGTGTTTTCCGTGCTCGAACGCCTCCCCGCGTCTCGGGCTAGCCTTAAGTGCATTTGTATCTGGATTTAAACAACCTTATTGCTCTGTCTCGGATGGTCCAAAAGGAGATTAGCTCTGATTCCACGACACTTGGTATTTAACCTGCATGTAACGACTTACCCGTGGTTGTAGTTTCAAACATCCGTGCAATCTCTTAAGTGAGACCGAGACCGGTAGTCTAGATCTTAGAACGACGCGACAACGATGCACGCACAACATTTCCTTCAATAAAACTAGGGGCATAATCTGAGCTTGACCTTTTTGCTTTACTATCAGTTCCGTGTCATTAGTCCAAAGAAGAAACCTCATAACTTCTCGAACAAGAGCAGACTCAACCCAAAACCTCAAGACATGGATGTTCCAACTGAAATCGAGGGACTCAAGATGGCTGTGAACAACCTGGACAATCAAATCACCCAGCTCATGATCACGGTGCAAGACGTTCGTGACCGTCTCCCACAAGTCCAAGAGAACCTCCAACGACCCGGAAAAAGCCAAGAAATGGCCGCAACCTTGGCCAAGATCTCTGAACTACAGGAATCTATCATGGAAGGATTCAAGCCCATAGGCTCCGAGAATTTCCCTAGCACTAGAAATATGGAGATGCACCACTGGGACGTCGAAAAGGACAACCTCACTCCAGAAGGCCAAAGGGTTTACCCCGAGAAAGGCAACGCACTATTTACCAACAACAGCGATGCAAACGCCACCCCCAGCTCCACAAACATCAACCCCAAATTCGCAACCAACACCATCAGTAAAGCCAAACCAACCACGACCACAATCCAAATCAACCAGCCCAAAGACCAACCAAGAAAATTCTCCCAATTCCCCACACCCATGTCCTTGGTCTATGAGGAGCTTCTCATGGCCGGTCTTCTCAAACCACTCCCTCCAACTCCTCTACCTCAAAAGCTCCCAGCTTACCACAATCCAAACGCCTTATGTGCCTTCCATCAAGTGCCCGGTCATGCTACTGACGATTGTCAACGCCTCCGTTACAAGATCCAAGATCTCATTGACAATGAAACCATCTTTGTTCTGCCACTAGAATCCAACACCATATCAAACCCCACACCTCAGCATAAACAAAACCTCGACATCAATGAAGATAACCTCACCTCCATTAAAAATGCCCCTTTGAGCTCCACCAACAATGATCTCAACCCAACTGAAACAGTCAACGAAGTCACGACCGAAACCAACCACCCTCAAAGCCGGCGAAGAAAATTCTCCCAACTCTCTGCGCCTTTGCCCTCGGTCTTTAAAGAGCTTCTCATGGCTGGTTTTCTTAAACCACTTCAACCAACTCCACCTCCACAGAATCCGCCACCATCCTACAACCCAAATCAATTCTGTAACTTCCACCAAATGCCTGGCCACCTTATTGAGAGATGCCAACGCCTTCGTCATAAAATACAAGATCTCATTAACAACGGATCCATCTCTGCTCCACTGGCAAAACCGAACACCTCGCCGAATCAATGAACCATCGATGGCCATGCAATACTTCAATCTTCCATGAGTCTTGGAAGTTTTCAAGTGTCAAGTCAAGTTTTCGCTTTTGATTGAGTCAGTTTGTAATTCGTGTCTATTTATGTCTTTGCTTTCCTTGTTTGTGTGTTTTCATGTTCGAGTCTGTAATGTCTTGTTATTGTTGTTAAAAAGGAAAAAGACTAAAAAAGAGTCAACTTTGTAGTCCCGAACTACGCACGACCTGATTCCTTGCAAAGGGATACGTAGGCAACCCTTAGTGGTTCGGTCGCAACTATCAAAAATAAATGTCATGCTGTTGTGTTGAAATTGTCAATCATAAACTTGGATTTTTGCAATAATTCATCAGCTTGGAATTGTTTTCCACCATCATTTGAGAAACATGATAATCACTTTGAAACACGAGGAGGATTTTGATTGAACCCTTGCCCCGCACAAGAAGGATTTCCAAGGGACCATTCCCCGGCGCCATCAGAAAGCAATGCATGGACACAGAAAAGCCTGCTAGGTCGAAAACCGCAAGGGCGGCCTAGGCAAAAGTTAAGGCAAAAGCTCGCTAGATCAAACTCCAAAATGAGATCTAGGCAAAAGTTAGAGCATGCATAAGTTCTCCCTATCAAGTTGCGCAATTCAAGATGAAGAAAGGCATTCTTTGTTTAATTCCCCACATAAATATCCATTGTAAGCCCTTTTGAGCCTGAATCAATTTCTTTGGAAAAGAACCCAGCTAGGCAACTATCCCCCAACCTGGGGTGAAATAAGGAATATGAAAGTACCAAATGCATGATTGCCAGCAAAAGAAAGTGCCAAAGATGTAGGTGCATGAAAGTTCAAACTATCACAAGAATGGAAGTGTTAAACTCGTTATCACTTGAAAATGCCAAATTGCATCAAGATGAGAAACACAGAAGAAATAAAAGAGAAAAATCAAATGGAAAGAAAGCGCCAATCAAAAACAGGCACAAAAGAAGAAGAAAAGAAGAAGCATCCATCAAAAAGCAAAAAAGACATGAATGGTCCAAGATAGCTGCTAGCTCAAACAACCCCGAGGAAAAATGAAATTTTTGAGCCTATTATCCTTCCTTTGTTAAGCCCATAACATTGGCCCCGTCATAACCAAGATAAAATTCCTTTCAGATTGGAAAGTGCAACTTGATAGTGAGAATTCAAGCCACAAAGGAACAATCTAATCTCCCTTGAAAATTAAAAGTCAAAGCATTGTGCAAACGCTAGCGTCATACAAAGCAAAAATCCAAACTGGGGCATATCAACGGGTCTTCATTAGCAGCCCTCTAAACTGGGGCATTTTTAAAGAAAATTAATGAGGCATCATCAGCAATCTGGGGCATGGGTTCATGACAAGAAATCTTGTGTTTTGATAAGAAGATTTGAATGAACATCACTTGATGGAGTAAAACAATCACAAAATCAAAATCCAATTTTATCATGACAATTTCGACATCAATGGTGAGGCATGTTTGCCATCTTTAAAAACTTTGGGTCAACATAGTCTTCTATATCCTTCGAGTTGACATGTTCTTCCATATCAACCTTTGCCCACTCGGGGCACCCCAGTCAAGTCATTCACATAGTTGCTCCTATCCGTCAAGTCAACATGGTCAATCAAATTCCTCACGCCTTATCTGTTAAAATCCACCCCCTTGTAAAAAAGGCCGATCAAATTCCTTGGCCTTGTCGGTCTTATCGATTAAAACCCTTTTGTCCAAAAGGCCGATCAAATTCCTTGGCCTTGTAAAAATCCATCTCTTTGTCAAGAGGTCAATCATGTCGTCTCAGCTTTGTCTATCATCGACTCGTGGAAGCAATTTCGATGCATGGAAGAACCCGTGTTTGGATACATGGTCAATTGATCGCCAAAACTATCAGCAGAGTCAAGAAAGAAAATCAAAATTGAGGTTCATCATTTGTGGAGGCACGTCAACCCAAAATTGGGGCATGTCAGCCTAATGCCATTTCTGGGGGGAAGTATACGCCCAAATCCGACTAGGGCATAAGAGCCTAAAGCCCCAAACCAAACCAATCCAATCCAAAAGCCTGAAAGCCTTGCCAAGCTCAAACCCTGGCCAAAAGAAAAGACAGTAAAGCAAAAGAGCCACCCCATGGAGCCTCCTACTTTTTAGAGAAAGAATGTTGTCGTCGAGTGTCGATGCATGAGTCATACGTAATCATCCTGCGGGATAACTTTTAAATTAATCGTCATGCGGGGCAGTTTCTCAATCAATGTCCTGCGGGATAGTTTTTTTATTAAACGTCCCAAGGGACAACTTTTCAATCAATCGTCCTGCGGGACATCTTTGAAATCAAACCGTCCTGAGGGACAACTTTTCAATCAATTGTCCTACGGGACAGCTTTGAAAACAATCCTATGTGACAATATTTCAATTTGTTTCGAGTTAAATCCCTCACCCCGTTATCCAGTAGGTAGATTCGTCACCGTTGTTTTGGGCTCCCTCGCCCTATTGGCCGGTGGGTAGATTTCTCGCCGTTGCTTGGAGGTAGATTTCTCACCTGTTGTAGCCGCCTAGTTGGCGCACCCTAATCGTAGCCGTCTAGTTGGCGCACCCCGATCATTTTAGCCACCTAGCTGATGCATTCAATCATATCAAGTTGTTAGTCGTTTTAGCCACCTGGCTGGTGCATTTGATTGGTTCATGGAGTGGGTAAAATCTGATTACCCTAGAAATAGACATAGCACGTGCCCCAATCAATCACCACGAGGAGGTGAATAGCTCGGCACCACGTAGGGAGTCCTTGAGCCCTGTGCCGAGCTGGTTTGGCCATGAATAAAGCCTGAATAATAAGAGTGAATTAATAAAACAGGATGCATTAGCTCGGCAGGGATGCCCCTGATATGGCCGAGCTAGGAGGGCTACGTGCATAGCTTAAACAGCATTCTGGAATACGTAATTCAGCTCAGTGATGATGCTGAGTTATGTACGGGTTATTCCGAGCTACGTGGAAGCACGACACCGCCACGAGTAAGGCAGTGAGACATTCCAGAATCATCTAGGCGGTTCCTTATAAGATAAGGAACAATCCCATGAAATAGGGGATTAATATGGGAAGTCCTAACGTGATTAGGAGTGTACCCCATTGTAGACACTCCGATTTTGACCCGAGAAACTTATCAAGCATCCCCAAGGATGAAAATGCCTGTTAAGAGCACGCAAAGCTTGATTGTGAATTTGAAAACCTCTCCTAAACCTCTCCAAAAGAAACCCAATCCTACACCATCTTCTAGTACATTCAAAACCCTCTTTTTTGATATATAATATGTCCCAATCCATTTTGAAATGAGGGAGATATGCCCGTTTTACCGAAATGACTTATTTTCCCGACCTTATGAGGGTAAAATGGTCACATATTTTGATGTACAAATCATCTTGGGTTCAAACCACTTGGGTTAGAAAGTAGACTTGACAAGCTTTCCAACGATTCAAACCATGCACAAAACAGAGTTGGGTAGCACCCGGAATGGCCCCGCAAAGTTTCATATTTTGTGCAGTCTCCTAATCCAGGCGCCTGGATTCCCCTAATCCAGGCGCCTGGATTCCCCTAATCCAGGCGCCCAGACTCAATCCAGGCGCCTGGATTCCCCAATTCCAGGTGCCTGGACTCACTCCAGGTACTTGCTGCCCAAGGTCAAATGAGTGGGGAGGAGCGTCTTGGAGATCTTTTCTGGGATTTTTTTGCAGAAGTATAGTGGAGGGAAGATAGAGTGTCATAGTGAACCCCTTGGTTGACCCCTAAGCCATCTAATGGCCCATTTTGAACCTTTCTTTGCCTACATAAAGCCCTCATCACTCTCATTGAAAGAGGATCAGCTCTCACCTCTCTCCCTTACTGTTATTCTGCCCAAATATTTCCAGAAACTTACCCCCAACTGATCCCTCTCAATTCCATCCATTTTCAACCATCAAAACTCAATTTTCCTCCATCCTAACTCCACAAACTCACTTGATTCTACCAATTTTTCATCATCCACCATCAAACCCCCAATCAAACCACCTATAATCAGTTTGATACACCTCCAATAATCAAAATCCAGTCCACTCAACTTCCAAAAATCATCCCAAAAAAACTCATTCAAGTTCATCAATCAAGCCTAAAAGGTAGTTTACCTACCAAATTGTGTTCAAATGGCCCTGAAGGGGACTCAACCAAGTTCTTACTAGTCTTTCTATGCTAGTGGAGTACTTGGAAGAGGTTTGAAACATGTAAGGAAGAAAATCATTTTTAGCATTCAAGCATTTCTATGACATTCAAGCTCATTGTTAGCATATTCATTATACTAAAGATTAAGATCATTTTACATTCATTCTTTCTATTTTATGGTCATAAACCTGTTCAATAGTTCATCATATGCATAGAAGATCATGGTGCTTGCTAAGAATCAGTTTGACATGTTTCATTGCATCCATAAAGCATCTAAAATCAAGCCTCTTTTAAGTTCATATCATGCATTTGAGTTGAGCTTGTGGTTCATGCTTGCTATTGTGTTGTTAAACATCATTTAGAGTGTGTGTGAATCAGTTAAAACTATTGCATTTGGTTGCTTACTGTCAAAAATGGAGTTTTGAGTTTGCTGTCTGGTGGGCCATCCAGGCGCCTGGATCTGCCTAATCCAGGTGCCCAGACGGCAATCCAGGTGTGATTCGCACGATGTTTGTGGTTGAGTTTTGACATCTTTCAGCACAATCCAAGCATGTTTTAGTCAAATTTCAGTACCTTATGCATATAGAACATCCTCACATGACACAAGCACAAGCATCCACTTTCATTTCATTAATTTCCTTTATGCATTTATGTGTTCTTGCATAAGTTGGTGAATAAAGTCCATTCAAACAACATTTTCAAAATCCCTTAAGCATTTAATAAAGACTGGTGGTCTCACCGGGCGCGTGGGGTGCTTTAAATTCCTTCCCCATGCGTAACCTAGCTCCCGGACGAGGAATCCCATTCTGTGAGAACGGTAAAGCATTTTCCACTTCAAGGGCAAAAGAGTCATTTTTCAATTGGTTTCTCGGGTACGGTCCTCAGACCCGGGTGGCGACTCCATTCAATCAATCAAATCATTTTTCAAATCAACAACCGATTTCGTGGACACATCGCTCCGCGGGGTGTTCACACCCATATAAGAAAGAAACCTGTATGGAAAGAAGTACTGCTGCAAGACGAGATCTTGCAGCATTTGGAAGCACATGCCTAATAGGAAAGTCCTATTAGAAAAAGGATTCCTAAACCTAGTAGGAAACAAGGGGCACGAGATGCCTAAATCAACAAGCAATCTACACCTATAAATACAACAACATACCCATGAAGAAAGGTACGCGGTGAAACCCTTTCATACGCACTGTGATTTGAGAGTTTGTAGTACGAGATACTAACTTAGGCATCGGAGGGCCTTTGCCAACGAGAGGAAAAGGTACTCTAACCCTTTTTCTGTCTTGCAGATTTAGGGCTGAGTTAAGGAAGCACGTGATCCAGACTTACGTGGATTTATTCCCCGTACAATTGGCGCCGTCTGTGGGAAACGCTTACAAAAAGCCTTATTCCTTTGAAAGAAAGTCAACAATGGTGATTTCGGAACCTCTTTTGTGCACTCCGCGAAGGAAAGACATAGAAGACGATGGCGGAACCACCCTTGTGTACACTACGAGAAAGAGTACAAAGGTGGACAAGACTCCTACAATTCTTAGAGCACCACAGAAGAAACCCGCTGCTAGGAGGTTCAATATAGGGCATATCCCTGAGATTCCAAAATTCAAGGATACGCGCCTGGTAAACTATGATTCTCCGAGGTCAGGCGAAAAACAAAGACATTCAAAGACACCACCAAGAGGTGGGGAAGCCTCCAACCGACGAGAACGGAGGAGGAGCCCCCCGAGGAAGGAGGATGATAGACGCACGAGAAATCGAGAGAGAGAAGACAGTCTCGACAGAAAAGAGCAGGAAGCAGAAGAACTGGCCCGAGAAGTCACTCGACGAGAACGAGAGATTCAGGACCTAAAGAAGCAGCTCCAAAAGAAAGAAAAAGACCTACGCTCACGGACGAGATCCGTACAGTACGTGAAGAAAAGAAATCATCACCGTGACGATGCCTCCGCTGACCGAGTAGCCTCTCCACGAAAAAGGAGAGAAAGGAGCGTTTCCGTTGAAAAGAAAGAAAGAAGGAAACACGCTAGGCACAGGTATGAGAGATCTGGTTCCAATGAGCATATTCCTGAGCGATATGAGGGAAGAAGGGATACTGGCCGAGCAGATGGAGGTCATAAAACTGCACGAGAAGCAGCTAAGGAAACTCTAGGCCAGATCTCAAAATCACCACTGGCACACTGGATCCGAACTGAAAAAGCCCCAAGCAGGGTGAAGCATTCAGCGTTCATCCCCTATGAAACCAACACGAATCCCGTAGCCCATATTCAACACTACCAACAGGCCATGTTCATGCACGAGCAAGACGATGCCTTGCTGTGTAAGATGTTTCCGTCTAGCTTGGAAAAAGTAGCCCTGAGTTGGTACCACAAACTCCCAGAGGGGTCAATCCTGTGCTGGGCCCAACTAGCTGAAGAGTTTACTTCTCGGTTCCTAACAAGCCGAGCAGCCCCGAAGACTTTTGACGCATTGACCTCTATGAGACAGAGGGACGAAGAGACTCTGCGGCAGTATTCCAAACGTTACTGGGAAACTTTCAACGAGATTGAAAACTGCAGTGAAGAGTATGCTTTGGCAACATTCAAAACAAGCTTGCCTATGCATAGTAAGCTACGAGAATTGCTTACCATGCATCCAGTAAAGACTGTGGCCAAACTTATGGAGAGAATCCAGGAGCATGCACGGGTAGAGAATGACATCCTGCAGGCTGGGGGGAAGATTGTGGCTGGACAACCCCAGCTCTCAGAAAAGAAAACGGTGGAGTCAAGGGCGTACAAAAAAGATTACACAGCGGGAAGGAAGGACTACACGCAGCAGAAGAAAGAAAAAGCTGATCCAGACCCCAAGTCATACTTCAGCATCATGGCAACTTTCAACATCCCGACCTACAAGATGCTGTACAGGATCAAGAATGAGCCATGGTTCAGGAGACCCTAAAAAATGACAGGAAATCCAAAAAAGAGAAGGGCCACTAACCAACACTGCAGCTACCACAGAGATTGAGGGCACATGACAGAAGATTGCGTGGAGTACAAAAAATTCTTGGATGAAAACTGGAGGAAGGCCATCTTAAGGAATTTTTGGCTAATGAAAAGAGCGATGCCGGCCTGATAGAAGAAATGGACTACGAGAAAGGCCCAAAAGGGACAATCCATATGATACATGGACTGGTGGCCCCGTACACCAACAATGAAATCAAACACGTCCAAAGGGTCAACGGACAAGCAAAGCATGTCATGAAGCTCGGTACGAAAAGGCTGAGGGCTGAAGGAATGATGGAAATACCCATAACCTTCTCAGATGAAGATCTAGATGGGGTAGTGATGCCACATAACGACGCACTAGTAATTACCCTACGAATAGGGGAATATGATGTGGAGAAAATTCTGGTCGACCTAGGGGCAAACACAGAAATCATGTACTACGACACCTTCAAGAAGATGGAGCTCCCGTCAAGCTCATTACAAAAATGTCTTGTCCCTCTAGTCGGCTTCAGCGCGCAGACGATTTGGCCTATGGGAAAGGTCACACTCCCTGTCCGAGCTGGATCAGCAGTCCTAAAAACTGATTTCCTTGTGGTGGATATCCCTTCCTCCTATAACGTGATTATAGGAAGAACCTGGATGCACAAAATGAGGGCAGTTTCCTCAACTTACCATCAGATGATCAAATACCCTGGAGCAGATGGCATAGAGTGCATCAAAGGCAGCTAGAAGACAGCCGACCAATGCTTTAACATGGTCTTGAAAAAGTCCCCAGAGGCCGAGCTGGTCCAAACAGTCGAAGTTCCAGATCAGCCTACTTTGGAAGACGTTGGAGGTGATCCCACGAAAAAGATGGTAGAAGGGTTGAAGAAGATACAGATTCAAGAGGATGATACAGAAAGATATTTCCTGATCGGCGAAACCCTTGCCGAACAGGAAGAGAGGGATTTGGTGGTCTTTTTGAAAGATCATGTGGACTGCGTGGACTCCTGTGAGAGGATTGATCAGACTCGCTGTAATTGAAGAGTAGACGGTTACGTCAAGCAAATGCCATACGAAAGAGGTGAGCTCGATTGGTCAAGAAGAAAAATGGGAAATGGAGAGTCGCATGTGGATTTTACTAGCCTCAACAAAGCATGCCCCAAGGACATGACTTTCCACTTCCAAGGATTGATCAACTAGTAGATATCATCAAATAGCCATGTATGTACTAGATCAAAAGAAAACGTCTTTCATCTCACCAAGGGGGCTCTACTGTTACAAGGTCATGCCATTTGGATTAAGGAATGCTGGAGCAACTTATCAGAGGTTGGTCACTAAGATGTTCAAAGACCAGCTTGGCAAGACCATGGAAGTCTATATAGACGATATGGTGGTAAAAAGCAAGGTGAAGTTTGATCACCTTGCCGACCTGAAGGTGACTTTCAACATATTGAGAGAATACAAGTTGAAGCTGAACGCCTCAAAGTGTGCCTTTGGAGTCAGCTCGGGAAAGTTCCTAGGACACTTGGTGACAAAGAGAGGGATTGAGGCTAACCCAGACCAGATCACGGCTTTGCAAAACCTTCAAAGCCCAAAGACCACGAAGGAGGTCCAAAGGCTAACAGGGATGGCAGCAGCTCTTAACCGTTTTATCAGTAAGTCCTCAGACCGTTGCAGGCCATTCTTTCAACTTCTGAAGAAGAGAGAAGGGTATGAATGGGGAGCCGAGCAAGAACAGGCCTTTCAGGAGTTGAAAACTTACTTATCCTCACCACCCTTACTCTCTACTCCAGAAGCTGGGGAGCGGTTGATATTGTATCTAAGTAGTATCCGATCATGCAGTCAGCTCGGTACTCCTACGAATGAAGGGGATAGAGAAGGCTCCGGTCTATTTTGTGAGCAAGACGCTGCTAGATGCTAAGACGCGTTACCTACCACTGGAAAAACTGGTATATGCTCTCATCATAGCCTCAAGAAAACTACCTCACTATTTTTTGCAACATCCCATCACTGTGTTCACTGAATATCCACTAAGGGCCTTGCTTAGAAAGGTAGACCTCTCTGGACGAATATCCAAGTGGTCCATTGAGTTGAGCCAGTTCGACCTTGATTATCAGCCCAGGACGGCAATGAAAGGGCAAATCTTGGCTGATTTTATAGCTGAATTCACTCCAATAGTAGCTCCACCACCACCAACCCTCTTCGAGAAGGAGCAAAGTATTATCCCTGAGCAGCCAACGAGAGATGCCGAACTGGACCCAGAAGAGTGGAGGTTGTACGTTGACGGGTCAGCCTGCAACAAAGGATCAGGAATTGGAATGGTGTTATTCTCTCCAGAAGGATTGGTACTAGAGCAAGCACTACGGCTAGGATTTAGCGCCACCAACAACGTGGCGGAATATGAAGCCTTGCTCGCTGGGCTAAGGAGTGCCCTGGAACTCAAGGTAAAAAGTTAAGAGTATTTTGTGACTCACAATTAGTTGTTAACCAGCTTTCAGGAGAATATGCTACGAAAAGCGAGAAGATGGCTGCGTATTCAGAAGTAGCCAAAGATATACTTGACAAATTTGACAGAGCTCACATCTAACAAATCAGCTCAGGACAGAATGCACATGCAGACTCGTTAGCTTGCCTGGGGTCAGCGATCAAAATAGCCCACCGAGCAATATCCCAGGGGTATTGGTGGCCTTACATGCAAGAAGATGCAAAGGCCTTTGTCAAGACTTGCGATAAGTGTCAGAGGTTTTCTCCTCTAATACGAGCACCAGCTGAGGATCTGTTGCCTCTGACCAGTCCATGGCCATTTGCCCAATGGGGACTAGACATCGTGGGTCCTCTCCCTATGGCAACAGGGAAACGAAAATTTCTTCACATTGGCACGGACTACTTCACTAAATGGATAGAAGGAGAAGCTCTAGCCAAGATTACGGAAGCTATGGTGGAAAGGTTTGTCTGGAACAAGATCATCACACAATTCGGAGTACCTTACTCCATCATCTCAGATAATGGGTCCCAGTTCGGTAAAAAGTTCAAAGCATTTTGTGCTCAGTACGACATCAGAAACTACTATTCAACCCCAACTTACCCACAGAGCAATGGGCAAGCAGAAGCCTCAAACAAGACTATCCTGAAGAGTCTTAAGAAGAGGTTGGAAAGTAAGAAGGGGAAATGGCCAAACGAGCTACCAGTCGTACTCTGGGCATACAGGACCACCCCAGGGCGATCTACGGGAGAGACGCCATACTCCCTTGCTTATGGAACGGAGGCAGTAATTCCACTGGAAGTTGGCTTGCCGACCATCCGCACTGCTCTTGTGGAGTCAGGTGGCAATGACAAAGCCTTGGCCGAGCAACTTGACCTTGCAGAGGAAAAAAGAGAACGAGCACTTATTACGTTGGCATCATACCAGGAGCAGCTGCGGAGGAGTTATAACAGGAAAGTGCAGCCAAGAGAATTCAAGATTGGGGATCTAGTCCTGAGAAAAGTCCTGGCCAACACCAAGGTGTCTTCTGACGGAAAGCTTGGGCCGAACTGGGAGGGCCCATATAAGATCGTTGGGATTGCTGGCATTGGGGCCTATCGATTGGCCGACCTGGATGGAGACCCAGTACCACGGCCATGGAATGTCCAGAACCTACGAAAGTTTTACCAGTAATTCGACTCATGTGATTACGAATACAATCACATCTTTTTTTTTAGTATGGATAAGTTAACGTTTGTTTTTAACACCTAGTTGGGATTACGAATAAAATCACCAACATCGGTTATTTAGATTTTTTGATATTTCAAGCATTAATGAGATTTCGTTTTTCCTCATTGAAGTGTTGAGTAATATGAACCAAAATTGCTTCCAATTTGGATTCCTATTGGGGAGTAGAGAGTGTGTATATCCCAATTATTATTAAGTATGAATACACTTAGGGATTTGCAACGAATACTGTAAGAAATTTCTAAGTATGAATACACTTAGGGATTTGCAACGAATACTGCAAGAAATTTCTAAGTATGAATACACTTAGGGATTTGCAACGAATACTGCAAGAAATTTCTAAGTATGAATACACTTAGGGGTTTGCAATGAATAATGCAAGGAATCTCTAAGTATGAATACACTTAGGGAATTGCTACGAAAAGTGCAAGAAATTTCTAAGTATGAGTACACTTAGGGGTTTGCAACAAATACTGCAATGAATTTCTAAGTATGAGTACACTTAGGGATATGCAGCGATCAGTGCAAACATCCAAGTACGAGGACACTTGGTATGAACTTTTCTAAGTATGAAAAAACTTGGATTTGCAGCGAATATTGCAAAAATATTTCCAAAGTATAAAAGGACGTAGCATGCAACGAAAATTGCAGAAAGACTTAAAGAGCAAGAATTTAGTATCACCGGCCACATACGGCCAAACAAGGTCACACAGGACCAACTATCAGAACCAGTAACCAAGTACGAGAACACTTAAACAGAGTACCAACACCAAATGAAATAAGAGTGCTGGAAAGGCCACATCCGGCCAAGGAAAGCCTCGCAGGGCTGATCATCAAAGGCGTATAAGGGCATTAAGCCTCTTCACCGAGCCTTGCAGCATCAGTGGCAAGAGTGGGATCAAGATTACCTCAAACAGTGCCCTGAGCGGTGCCATCCACAGAAGCAGTGAGATCAGTTATGGCTCCATCTAAAAGGGTTTGCTCCAAATGGGGATCAGATTGAGCTTCAGGATTAGGAGGAGACTGTTTGGCGAGTCGATCCTGAGCAGCTGCCACCTCGCTCGGCAGTTCCATATCGGTCCAGTGAGGGGATGACTTGTCTACGCCGAGCTTGCTGAGGCATCTTCGCCAAGCCATCTCCCAGACAGCATCCTTCACTGCCGGCATCTGAGCTCGGTAGTTGTCAGTGATCACCACAACAGCTCGGTCGTACTCCGCTTCTGCCATGGCCTCTGCTGCCGCTAGTTGCTCATGAAGACCATGTTCGGTCTCCTCCGAGCTCCTTTTCAGATCAACATTCTCCCCCTTTAGCACCTTCGATTCTGCTCGGGCTTCTTTTAGAAGCTGGGAGTATTGTGCATTCTCCTTCTCAGCTCTCTCTGCTCTCTCCTGCTCTTTCTTCAGTTCTTTTTCAGCATCTTTGGCTCTCTCGAAACCCACGGATGCCTTTTGCATAATCTGCAAAACACAAAACAAGGCATAAGGAGGAATGGAATATAAGGTGCGACAAGAAGGAAGTAGGAGAATCTTATTTACCTTGGCACTCGATTGAAAGATTGATTTCATGAGCACATCATAGGAGCTACTTCTTTCTCTCTCTATGTCGTTGGGAAGAAGAGCGGCTCTGGAGACACCGAACGCCACATCGGTGGAAGAAATCTTGTCAATCATGTTTATAGGAGTGCCATCAGGGCATGCAAGCACTGGGGCCCAAGGCTGCACCAGAGGTGGTGAATCGGCGGAGGGTTGGCTTGAGCTCGTGTCCTCAGTCCTTCTCCTTTGATGGGGAGGCTGGGTGTGCTGAGGACTCTCAATCAGCCTCTTGTCCCTCTGATGCTCGGGATGAGAGGGGGACGATGTTTGAGATGGAGTAATGACACGAACGACTGGTGGAGCACGGGAAGCTCCACCGAGATTCAGCTCGTCAAGCAGGTTGATCGGCTGGCGAGGCATCTCTTCTCGATCTGGAGAAGGAGAATAACCCGGAGAGTCGTCTGAATCTGCAAGAAGGGCGCCCTACTCAGACAGGGATTGAACGACCGTGCGGAGATCGAATTCTTCTTCTTCTGCCTCTTCTTCTTCCTCGTCTATTGCCCTTCCGGATGTGCTAGGCTCGTCGTCGGTACAAGTGAGAATTGGGATGGCGGTGAGTATCTCCGGGATATGAGCGAACATGACTTGCTGCTGGAGATCCCTTGGGGCTCGAGACCGCGCTAAACCTCTTCTAGCTCGGCTTCTACGAGACCGGGTACCTCTTTGTTCAGCAGGAGGGCGTGTGGCGATCAACGGAGCAACTGGAGGCCAGGGATGTCTGGATCTCGACTCTCATATCCTTCGAACGTTACCCCAGTACGATGGGGTGTAGTCCAGTAGAAGGTGGGTTGAACGACCAAGACCAACGGGTGTGTGCTCGAATCCGTCGAAGTACAGAGCCCGGGCAATATCTTCTCGGTGGAGGTTGTCGTGGATCAAACGACCACCATGGTTGAGGTTGCTCGCTGCAAAACAACATAAAAGATCAAACAAAGTTCATGAAGGGGCAAAGAGTAAAAGAATAAGTGCAGGGATCGAATACTAACGTGGTCGGCCTGTAGCTGTAGGGCAGGAGAAGCCAATAGTGTTTCCTCAGCGTCCTTTGGCTCCCAATTACCGGTGACTACGAGAAAGTCATCGGCCTCGCCCTTCGAGGAATTGGGCAGGTCTGTGATGAGCTTCTGCTCGGGGTCTCTGGCCTTGAAGTAGTAATTAAGTTCTGCTGTAGGAACTACACTGTAAAGGTAGTGCAAGTCCCACCAATCCAAGTGCAGGCCGAGCAGCCTGTTCAGGGCAACTGTGCCCATGACCACCCTAACGAAATTAGGGCAGAGCTGCATAGGGTTTAAATTACACCTAGAACAGACCTCTCTAAAGAAAGGATGTAGGGGGAACCTAAGACCACCCTCCACTATAAAGATCAGGGGGACGAGAATTTTGTTGTTTTCATCCAGGCCTACTTCCCTCAGGTCATTGCGTTCGTTCAATCTGAAATGAACGTCGTTTGGAATTCCATATGTCCTATGAAACTCAGATATTTTCTGGGCATTGCTAAGGAGGACTCTGTGTTTCCCCATAGTTAGGGTTTCGCCGTTGAAACCCAAAGAGGTAAAAGACGACGATGAACAAAAGTCGAAAAGATAGGGATTTCGTCGAAAAACTGAGGGTGGAAATAGGAGACTTACGTGATAAGATAGACCTAAAACGAGGCTCTTCGACGAAGACGGAGAGTGTTTTCCGGCGAGGGACGGAGACGTTGCAGAGGATTTTTTCAGGGATGAAAGCTTCAACGGAGACGGAGATGGTGGAATTCTCTCTCTTCTACTTTTTAACTTCTTGAGAGAAATGGAAGGGTTGAGGGTTTTTGGGGGGATGGTATGATGATGATCCCGCCCAAAACCCCAAAAAGTGAGGCGTGACGTGTCCCAATACGTCAGCAAAAACCGTCCTTTGGGCTTATCCGGTAACCAACGGGTCACTTCGCATTTAATGCGAAAATAACCCTGTTCCCCACGTGAGGGGGAAGCGTGCTAGAGATGCATCAGGAGCCGTTGAAGCTCTGTGCACTACTGATGAATGACAGTAGTGACAGAGCTGGGGAGCAATTGGAGTGGGTAAAATCTGATTACCCTAGAAATAGACATAGCACATGCCCCAATCAATCACCACGAGGAGGTGAATAGCTCGGCACCACGTAGGGAGTCCTTGAGCCCTGTGCCGAGCTGGTTTGGCCATGAATAAAGCCTGAATAATAAGAGTGAATTAATAAAACATGATGCATTAGCTCGGCAGGGGATGCCCCTGATACGGCCGAGCTAGGAGGGCTACGTGCATAGCTTAAACAGCATTCTGGAATACGTAATTCAGCTCGGCGTGATGAGCTGAGTTATGTACGGGTTATTCCGAGCTACGTGGAAGCACGGCACCGCCACGAGTAAGGCAGTGAGACATTCCAGAATCATCTAGGCGGTTCCTTATAAGATAAGGAGCAATCCCATGAAATAGGGGATTAATATGGGAAGTCCTAACGTGATTAGGAGTGTACCCCATATAGGAAAGAAACCTGTATGGAAAGAAGTACTGCTGCAAGATAGCATTTGGAAGCACATGCCTAGTAGGAAAGTCCTATTAGAAAAAGGATTCCTAAACCTAGTAGGAAACAAGGGGCACGAGATGCCTAAATCAACAAGCAATCTACACCTATAAATACAACAACATACCCATGAAGAAAGGTACGCGGTGAAACCCTTTCATACGCACTGTGATTTGAGAGTTTGTAGTACGAGATACTAACTTAGGCATCGGAGGGCCTTTTCCAACGAGAGGCAAAGGTACTCTAACCCTTTTTCTGTCTTGTAGATTAAGGGCTGAGTTAAGGAAGCACGTGATCCAGACTTACGTGGATTTATTCCCCGTACAGTTCATGCCTTGTTTGTATCGTTGATTGTTGTGTCGCTAAGACCTTCATGTAAATGTGTTTGGTTGAATAGCGTATTGATTGCCTCTTTGCTCAGTAGGCGATCACATTTCCTCAATTGTCTCGTTGCTCAGTAGACAATCATCTTATTATTAGCCATCTTGTTGTTCAAGGGATAGCCACCATCAGATTTAGCCTCCCCGTTGCTCAGAGGGTAGCTCCGTTTAATCATGTCACAGTATGAGTTGTTTTAGCCACCTAGCTGGTGCATACGATTGAATAAGTTGGTTGCATTTAATTGGTGTTTGTTTAGCGTTTCATGGGCCAGGAAAACCCGTTGATTCGCGTGATGATTTTGATTGGCTTTTCACGACCCGGGAAGGCTCGTTGATTCGCATGTTTGTGATGGGTTTGTTTGACGTTTCACGACCCGGGAAGGCTCGTTGATTCACATAATCTCGTTGGCATTGTTTGGTGTTTCATGTGAATCAACGGGTTTGATTCACATGAATCTCATTGGTGTTGTTTAGCGTTTCATGGGCCAGGAAAACCCGTTGATTCACATGAATCTCATTGGTGTTGTTTAGCATTTCATGGCCAGGAAAACCCGTTGATTCGCGTGATGATTTTGTTTGTTTAGCGTTTCACGAGCCAGGAAAACCCGTTGATTGATACGTGTGTTTATTGTTTAGCGGGCTAGGAAAACCCATTGAACTTGTTTTCAATCGCCCCAAGGAAGTACGATGGTCTGATCCCTACAACGGGGTACGTAGGCAGCTCGTCGAGCACGACCATGTGATTTGAATGTTTGCGTTTGTGGCTTAGGATTTTCTAGGGCAACAGGTTGGGCTGTCTCTGTCTTTGACGACACTCGCATCAAATTAATGATGTCAAGTCTCGCCAAAGAGGGGCAACTGTAGACACCCCAATTTGGGCCCACGAAAATCCATAGCGTTCCCAATGATGAAAATGAACTTTCAAACACTTTTTAGAGCTTAAAAGGGATGATTGGAATTGAACCCAAACCTACCGAACACTTCCAAACCAAAAGAAACCGTTGAATCCATTCCATACACCTGAAGCGCATCTGCATGTGCCTGAAGCACCTTCGTTCAGGCGCCTGAACCTTTCTCATGCACCTGAAGCATCTCCTTTAGGCGCCTGAACCTTGCCCATGCACCTGAAACAGTGCCCTTTAGGTGCCTGAACCCATTTCATGCACCTGAAGCCTTCCCTTTAGGCGCCTGAAGCTCTTTCCCATAATTTTTAAATTTTAAGTGGGAAAATCTGGATGTAATAATTATGATGCGATTTTGGGTTATCCTGCAAGGGAGAATCGTCTAGGCCTAAGTGGACCTCTAAAATGACCCCTAGGAGGCCAAAACTACCCTTGAAAGCCTTATAAACCACCCCTCATTTGAAGGGGTTCCATCATTTTCTGAAAAAAAAACACACAAAAACCAGCCACTTCTCTCTCATAAAAACCACAAAATAAGTCCAAAATCACCTCCAACCCACTTAGATTCCACAAAAAAAATCCATTTCACTTGAGTTTTGCCATTCCCCTTTCAAGAAATCCCCCAAAACTAGTTTATAATCTGATCCCAACATCCATCATCCACCCAAAAACCTATTCTCATAGTTCAATCATCCATTTCAAGCTAAAAAAGGTAGTGGTTCTACCAAATCAGTGTAGCAAAGTTCTTATTGAGGGAAGTCAGTAGGTCCATGTTGGTTCTTGATACCAATAATGGGCTTATCATGTCTTGAACACATCAAAAGAGCATTTTTGCTCGACACCTGAAGCAGTAGCTTCAGGCGCCTGAAGAAGCAGCTTCAGGCGCCTGAAACAACAGCTTCAGGCGCCTGAAACAACAGCTTCAGGCCTTGTTCATTTTTATCTTTTTCTATCTTAAAATGATTTCTCTTGGTCTATGTTTATGATGATGATGGTTTAAATCCCAGGAACAAACTGTTTGCTTTCTGTTTTTCACTCCAAGAGATGAAAGTCATACTTTTTAAGGGGGAAAATGACCATCAATGTAGCCAAAACCATGTATTTATCACAAAATCTCTATTGGAGGTCATTTTCTTTACATGTAAGAGTGGAAACATCTCTGTTTTGCTATTTGAATGGATGAAAAATTTGTTTTTTTTATGAAGAATTAATGGTGTTTTATGGTGTGAATGAGTTTTTAAATGAAGCTTTCAAGTTTGTTTCCCTCATTACAGTGAGTTAACATCATTTTACTATCAATATCAAAGGCAAAACAGAAGTCAAAGTGGGTTTGATCAAGCACCTGAAGCAATAGATTCAGGCGCCTAAAGCCCCTTTCAGGCGCCTAATCCTCTTAGCTCCAGGCATTTGAAACATACTTTTAGGTGCTTGAAGGAAAGTAAAAGGATCAGATTGGATTTTCCAAAAAGGGTCTCAAATAGTTTATTCTACCATTTTCAAAGGCAAAACAGTGGTGAAAATGAGTTTGAGTAAGCACCTGAAGCACTAGCTCCTGGCACCTGAAACAGTAGCTTCAGGCGCCTAAAGCCCCTTTCAGACGCCTGATCCTCTCAGCTTCAGGCATTTGAAATATTCCTTCAGGGTGCTTGAAAGCAAACAAGAAGGCTAGATCTGATTTTGCAAAAGAGGGTTTCAAAACAAATTTTTATTTCATTTTATTCATTGTTTGTAGTTGCTGCTACTAATATTTATGTCATTATACTTTCATGTTGATGTCATCAACACATTCACAAGCATACACTTTTCACATGATTAACCGTGATGATCTCTACATTCTTGTTTCTTCTATCTTGTTTATGTGGTTTGAGTTTAAGAAACAAATGTTTTCTAAAAATCCCTTAAGTACTTAGTAGAGACTGGTTTTCATAACCGGGCGAGGGGGGTGCCTTAAAAACCTTCCCCTCTCGTAACTTAGCTCCCGAACTCGAGAAATCCTGGTATCGATGTGCCGGTAAAAGCTTTTTCCAAAGTAAGTGCAAAAGAGTCATTTTTTAAAAACCGTCCATAAACCCGGGTGGCGACTCTAAAATCAAAATCACATTTTCCAAACCATTTTCGAAACTCGGTGAATTTTTGCGGGGTGTCCACAAAGGTGTCGCGTTTCATTATATGCAATGGATTTGATTGATTTTCAGCTATAATCCGCCGAAGACGCCTCCCCCCTCCTAACCGGCTGTTGCGGCTGTTCGATCAAAACAACACACGGATTGCCATGCGTGCACGATCTTGCATGTTGCCGTTCCCTTTCCATTCTAATTCCGCTGTCCAATATCCACGTTCATTGGAGTAGGCTCTCTATGCACGCGCACGGGTTTAATGACGAGGGAGAACAACCCGACGAGACATCTCATGTGGTTGACATATTACAGGGGATGGATCCATGTATGCGAAAGTATATGATAGGCAGGATTGTTGATATGACAGATCGATCTCACAGCAGCGTGCGAGCCCCATCGTACAACACAGAACATAGAGGTCGACATGCGGGAAAATATGAGCAAAATGGATATCGCATACCTTCTTTTACAAAAACATCTACTTCATCATCTAGGGTTGCATCTACATTGAGAGGGAGAGGGATGAGGGGGGCGGAGAGGGAGAGGGAGGAGGTTGACTACATTCAGCATTTACCTGAGGCATTTCAGCAGTATATGTCCCACACTAAAGACGTCTAAGCTGATGGTCATTGTGGAATCAGGGCGATAGCCGCGCAAATCGGGTACACTGAGGAAGGCTGGGCTCATGTATGAATGGATCTTATTCAAGAAATTCATCCGAATAAAGATCTCTACGATGTGCTTTATCCACAACAGAATTGGGCATATGAGCTACTACAGTCACTGAACTATTTCCTACCTACGGCTCCACCAACAAATTAGATGGACTGTATGAGTTTGGGGGTAGTCATCGCATCAGCGTACATCATTGTACTACATACATTTGACAAGAATGTTGGAGGTTGTTATACTCACTTGCCCCTGAGATCCCCTCCAGCTCCAGTCCAACAGTGCCAAGAAATAGCTATTGTCCGTATTAGCAATCACTTCGTGCAACTTTTTTTGCACCCTCATTACCCTGTACCACTCTTCCCAACATGGTGGTGGGAGTATGCGTCGGCTGAAGCTAAAAGATGGGCTTTTAGTTATAATATACATTTTCATTTGTGGTTCCACATACTGGGCAACGCGCTGGGACCACACCGGGCCCATGATTTCACTGATGTTGATTAGCTGACAGTGAACATTGTCAACGTGATTGTAATATTTATTTACTTTTAAACGTGATTGTAATATTTATTCACTTTTAGAAGTTTTATTTATTTATTATTCATTGATAAGACAAATTAATTAACTAATTAAAATAATATAAAGTTTCTAAATATAAAGTCAAATTTTAAATGTAAATGTAAAAAAAAAAAAATCTTGAAAATGTATTTTGTGTAAACCAAATTAAAATTGAATAGGTAATTAAATAAATAAAATTAGATTTTAATATGCAATTAAAGTTATATTTGAATTAAATAAGGGGGTGGGGTCGACTGGGGCTGGCATGTCGGGAGGGTTGGGGGGTGAGAAGTTGCTCTCCCTAACAAAATATATCATCCTCTTTTTTTCTTTTTGAAAGGTACAATATGAAACTTTTCTTTATGAGATATTACGACTCGTGGTGCCCAAGCTCCCTTCTACCACACATTTAGCTAGGACCCATGCATTTATCTTAAACCTCCACAATGAATGCTTGGGGGAAAGAGGCCCGGGGTGCCCAAAAACATTGAGGCCTTATTCGTTTCCCTGTTTAGTTTTAGTTTTAGTTTTGATAACATCATCATTTCCATCATTTCTCTCTCTATCTCTCTCCACTCATTACACATGATGACATCATCAAAACTAAACTAAACTATTTAATCAAACACAACCTGAATAACTTTTTGCAAATAGGAGTTGTGTCCTAGATTTGTGCAGGTATTTCTTTTGTCAGTAGTTTTATCCAGAAAGAATGAGAGGATATCGGAAGTTATGCAACCAATTCTAAAGGTCACAGCATCTTGATGGAGTATTTCTATAGCAACCGTTCTATATGTACATACGAGATGCACCAATGGTGCACCGACTGGCGCGGGGACCTTCTTGTGGGTCACACACAATCGATCTGAGCCGTCCATTCATCCCAAAATAAAAATCCGAGGGGGCTTACGCGGAAATCACCTCAATCGGACGTTTCTAAGTGCTCAATCCAAAATCACCCACAAGGGGGTTCCAGCACCGGTTGGTACATGGTCTGTACCAGGGGGTCGGTACCCCTGGATTTACCGTTTCTCTAGCCATAGATTCACACATGTTGTTGTCTTCACTTGCATTGGTAGGACCACCCTAGATTCCTTGTCTATCATTTCATGCATGTGAACTGCAGTCTCCATTTTCTTCCTATCAAAGCAGATACTAATCTCTACCAGTAGCATCATTTCATGTCATATGAATACAAACCCGCAAATTTTTAACTACTCTACGAAAGATCATGCATTACTGGTCACGTGTTTTGATATTTGCACTTTATTTTGGCCTTTCACAATGCACTGTTATCTCATCTCTATCTTCACATTTTGTTATTCAATAGTGTAATATCAAGCAATGGGTAATGATTATTACTCAGGTTTGAATGGGCCGGAGATCCTCTGTTCCGAATTTCCTCTGTGCCGAGGAATTTCTGGTCGTTAGATCACTTAGAAATTAAAAAAATAAAAACAAAAACATACAATTTAGCGGTCAAAACTCGATCCCTCGGCACAGAAGCACAAGGAGTTTGGCAAGAGGTGATCCTGCACCATTTGAATGGATGTTTTACGTATCATCTCTTGGGCAACTGTTAAAATGTAAGAGCATATCCAGAGCTAATAAAATTTTACCTTAAAATCATCATAAATATAACAATTTGACAAATTAAAGAATCACGCACCTTACGAGACTCTTCAAAATTTCAGGGTCTTTTTACCCTTCTTTGACTTTAAAGATCAACCTTATCAAAAGTTTAATTACATTAACAATCATCAACCACAGACTAATGAAGTGTATGAAGAATTACTTTTAAAAAGAGAGAAATTTACGCCACATAATGTAACAAGTACAACCTGTTTTCCAATCATTAAAGTGCATTTTGCTACCTTACTTTTTACATAAGTATATGATCTCTTCCTCACTTGGAAATGTTCTAATCAATCTAGTTCATGGATTATTACTTCCATCCGTCCCATATTTGTTGTCCGTTTACGAGTAAGCGTGCCATTTTTCAATTACTTATATCTTTCAATCTATAATGTTTTTTACAATTTTGAAAATTTTGTTCAATAGTACTCATCGAGAACTATAAAACGAGATCCATATTGAATATATATAACATTATAACATTTACATTTATATAACTATTTTTTTTAGATATAGTGAATAGTGCAACTGGACAACAAATATGGGACGGAGGGAGTATTAGTTAGTGTGCAAATTACAGATCAAATAAAAATAGATTTCTAATGCGCATCCCTAAAATTAAAAATTTTGTACATTTCATTTAATGATTTTGAGAACTGATTCAAGAACCAGGTTTGAGAAATTCCACTTCTACGCTCTCTCTCTCTATATATATATCTATATATATATATATATATATATATAGAGAGAGAGAGAGAGAGAGGGGAGTTACCTAGTCCTGGGATCCCGGGTCCGGGACTCCACCTTCCCGATATTTTTTTGACGATCCGAACCGTCCAATGTGTTCAGAAGGTGTTTTCAAAGGTCGACGCAGGAAATCTCAAAAAAAAAAAATACTAGGAAGGGCTTGATCCAAACAGTTTTTCGCAAAACTGTAAATATACAGTTTTTGCGAAAAACTGCTTGGATCAAGGCCTTCCTGGTATTTTTTTTGGATGATTTCTTGCGGGGACCTTTGAAAATGCCTTTTGAAGACATTGGACGGTTAGGATTTTCCAAAAATAATTTTTAAAAGTATCAAAACATCGAAAAACCTCAAATCCGGGATCCTTGATAGGATCCGTGTCGTATATATATATATATAACAACAAGAAGTTTTCTATGAGGGCTCCCTCACAAAAAAAAATGCGGGAAAACAGTTGTGAACCATTGGCTCACGTGAAGGGCATAGGATCCAAACGACCCACAACTGTTTTCCCGCATTTTTTTGTGAGGAAGCCCTCATAGGAAACTTCTTAAATATAACAATGATCACGAGGCTTATGGAATCTAGTTTTTAGGAAGGGAAAAATAAACTCTGAAACACAAAGCGAATCGAATGCCCAAGCATTTTTAGTGATTTTGCTAAAAGTCATTTGTCAATTTTGTCCTCCTTCAATTTTTTTTTCGTCAAACTTTTATTGATTATTTGCGTTTTTCTCTCTTGCTTTCACTGACTTACGCGCTTTTAGTGATTATTTGCGTTTTTCTCTCTTGCTTTCATTGACTTACGCGCTTTTCTGATTCTTCTCTTCGAGACGAATCAATAATTTGAGTTTTCCTCTCTCGTTTTCAGTGACTTCCATGTTTTTTCCAATTCCTCTCGTCGAAACGAATCAATAATTACAAAAACTTCAACGCATAACAAATAAACAAATTTTTTTTTTTTTTTTGAGCAAGGACAAAACTAAAAATGACTACTAGCAAAATTACTAAAAACGGAAAACCCAAAAAAAAATCGATTAACTAGCATTTGTTCCCGTTTACATCTTCATTGTTTAATATCCTAAGATGCATGCCCCATCCATATAGGTACTACTACAATAAATCCACAATTTAAGACCCTACAACTGCATTAGGACCCCACATAACTTAATACGCTGGCCCTACTTCAACCCACTTGGTATCTATTTATCGCACACGGACACCCCCCTCTTCCCGCATAACTGTATCATAAATGTTCTCAACCGTCCTATACCAGTAAACCCAACCCACCTCCTTAATCAGGGATAATAAGGTAAATTAACACACACCCATTTCACAATCGTTCTCTTTCAACACTTATTGGGGCTGAACCCCACAACAGAGTTGGCCACATCATAACTGACACGCGTCTTCTGCTGCTGTATATTACCAATAATCGAGAGGGGCCCATCTGTCGGTGCAAACGCGAAGCACACTTTTCCGGCCGAATCCACCGGTATCATGTAATTCTCCGCCGGCAGCGTCAGCGACTTCCCCCCGGCGAACCGAAACGAAACCGTCGGGATGGAGACTTGCTTGAACGACGACAGATCGTAACACGTGTCGAAGATCGCGTAAGAACTCGACGTCGGGAGATTCTTCGTCAGTCGCACGAAAGCGTCACGCACGGCGTTGTAAGCCTCCGTTTTGAGCCGAGTCACGGCGGTACCCGAGTCTACGATGATCCCTCCCCGGCCGCTCTCGTCTACCGCGAACACCGAAGGCGAAAAAGCCACCGGCTGGCCGCCGACGTTTATCCCGGCTAGGCCGACGTAAAAGAACGTCTTGTACTTGGAGTTTTTTAGCAGGGGTGCGGTGATTGAGTCACCCGGTCGGGCCGTGTTGAACTCGAGAGTCGAGGACGCGGCCGAGTCACGGTTGACGAGGCAGTACGAGAACGACGTGGCTTTCAGCTGGGAGGGAAGAGAGAGGGAGCCACCGCCTAGCCCTAGTAGCCCTGCTGCCGCAGCGAAGAGGCCCTCGTTATCTCTACCGCAGCCGATGGCGACGTTTTTAACCGATCCCGAGTTACCAAACGACAGCGTTTCGGTGGCGAAGTCGCCTACGGTGAAGGAACCGTCGCCGTAGGACACCTGGTAGAGGCAAGAGTTGATTCGGCAAGCGGATACCTGCAAGGTTAGACTCCATCAGCAACGACAATGAATGAATTTTTTATTTTTCGGTATAGAAATTCTTATACTGGAAAATTCAAATTAAGCCCAAAAATAATACTAGTATATGAAATTCTAGTCTAGTCTGGTGCATTTAATACCTGGAGAGCATTACACTGCGGCGAAGTACAGGACAAGGTGTGGTAACTGGAGGATCCGGATGGGTCGAATATCGGGTCGGATTGCTGGTAGCAGTCGAGGCAGGGCTTGCATTGGAGCCAGCTGACGTCACTTCCGGTATCGATGACCATATAGTACTGCCTCGCAGGGCTGCCAACGCCGAGACGGGAGAAGTACTCGCCGCTTCCCAATCTCTCGCCGGAAGAGACAGGCGTTTGAAGTGCCTCTGGCTGAAACGACGACGTCAAATTAGCATCAACAACGACAGGCTTGAGGTCGGACGTTTTGACGCCGGTTAGGGCTCGCTCGAGATTAGCGTTGATGGATTGGACTCGAGCGGAGTCGCGGTTGAGGCGGGAGAGGGTCAGGGAGGTGTAGTCCTTGTGGTGAGACTTGTGGAGAGAGGAACGAGGGTGTAGAGAGACAGAGAACGAAGAAGAAGATGATTGAGTACTGATGGAATTTTGTTGTTGTTGCTGATGAATTGGGTTTATTGATTGAGGATCGAAGGAGAGGACGTCGAGAGTTCGTTGAATGGAAGCTGATACGTCTAGTAGAGTTGTGGCGTAGTGGGTACGGGAGATGGCGGATTGAAGGTTGAGAGAGAGAGCGATGAGGAAGAGAATGGGAAGCAGGAAGCACTTTTCCGCCATTTTTAGTGAGAGACAGAGAGGGTGCTGCAGGAAGGGAGAGTGGGGAGCTTGGGATTTTAAAGCGGATGAGAGACAGAAAAGAGAGGCAGATGTTCTTCTGTTGGAGATATAATCAAGTGCATGTAGCTTTTAGTACAATAACAATTGGGGTTGGATCAGATAGAAAAGGTTAAGGATCGGATGGTGATGTGTGCGGCTCACAAGTGGTATGGAAAAGATGTGAGAAGCAGTGAAGTAGAAGTAGTACTATGTCCGTTGGGCGTAGAAAACAAGAAGATGCGTTGTTGTTGTTGGTATAAATACTCCTAAAAGCAATTAAAGTGGGGAAGGAGGCATGGTACCTACTCGAAATGAAAAAGGTGGGGCTGCCGTCGTAACGTATTGCAGGAAAACAGTAAGAATACTGATCTTTTATTTTTTATTTTTTGAAGGGAAGATAGCAATATTTCCATTAAACAGTCAAGCAAAGCCGGGCGGAATACAAGAAAGTTACGATAACAATTTGTAACTAACCAATGAGCCGCTCTATTACATTCTCTTCCGCACCACACAAAACTCCAATTTCTTGTGGATGCCCATGACTTTATATCCTCCACCAGAGCTCTTATCTCCCAAGGACAAGATGAAGATGAGTTCTCAAAACACCTCATAAGCTCTAATCAATCAGGTTCAAAAATGACAGTAGGCATATCCATCTGACAAGCAACATCACAAACGATTCTCAACGCCCACGCTTCGATGAGAATAGGTGATGAAACAAGAACTCTACCACAACGCCAAATCAGAGCGGATCCACTACAATTCCTGGCGATAACGCCTGCTAGAGGATTTAAAAGCTCCATCAATGTTAAATTTGGTAACTAAAACCGGAGGAGGCACCCATCTATTACCTCTGTCCAGATTCGGAAGGCCATCCTTTACATTCGAAAACATAGCAGAAATATAATCAGCATTAGCACGAGAGGCGTTTAGGATGATGGTTTTTGGATTAGGTCTATTCCCATTAAAAAACCCATTCGTTTCTCGCTTTCCAAATAGCCCAGCACAATTGTAATAAATCACCAATATCCTCCTTATTAGATACTTTAGCTAACTCACCACACAACAAACTATCCACCCATTTATCAGTAGAATCAATAGATTGTTCCAAAGTCCAATAAGATTTACCACTGTCAAACCACACAGCTTTCGTCCATGGTCATCGAATAAAATGTGTTCAATGAATTCTACTTCATCTTCACAAATGGGACATAATGGGTTAGGGGTGCATTTTTTACGAAAAAGATTTTCTCTACAAGCTAACCAATTCCTCACAACTTTCCACATTAAAAGACGTACCTTAGGAACTGTTGGGGCTGCCCAGAGCCGATCCCACAAGTTTCAACAAGACAAAGTAGAGCGGTGACGAAGGACAAAAACAAAGTCCCACTGGAAATCGGGGCGGACAAAGACAGAGAAGGAATTTATGGATCGGGGACGGAGATAGTCCTATCCTATCCTATCCTATCCTATCCGATCCGTCTCCCCTAATACTGACGGCAGAAAATTAACTCCATCAGTGCTTCACCAGTGAGGAGTACTTCATCAGTTCTTCGGATGTGGACCTTTTAACAGTTTAGGTGGGGTGAACTTTTAGCACTAATTATTAGGTATTGTTTACGTAGTGTTTTTTAGGTCGCGCCAAGTGTCGTAGAAAGTAAAAAATATATGAACCAATTTCCCAGAAAAGGTTCACAAAGTCGAAATAAGTGAGATGAATCAGAAAAATAAAGAAAAGAAACAAATAACGTATTTTTATTTTTATATGAACTCTTTATATAAATATAGGCTAAAATTACTGAAATTTTTTGCAATACAAAAAGATTTACAAAGTTTCCTAGTTATGCCCATCCAAAATGTTTTTAAGTTTCGTTATATCAACATATCTATATCAATCTGTTATCTATAATCATAATCGCGGTTCACAAGATATGAAGGCTTACGGAAAAAATTAGTAGAAAAAAAGTTTAATGATTTAAAAAGTCAATCTAGTCAAACTATATATAAAATTGGAAGTAAAAGTATGGGGTTCATTTGTTATTTAATTTTTTTATATTATGCCTAAAATTTGAGGTTATACATTCATCGAGTACAAAAGGCAAACCTATGGTGAAGTATAAATTTACGTTCCCAGGAATCAATATGTGTTGGAGCAATAAATTAAAGAAATTAATTTTTTCACTTAGATTATTAACCACACTTGAAAAGGGAAGTGTTGGACTTGATTTTTTGGCACTCTTTTTTTAGAGTGCGGTTAGTAATTTGAAAAGTGGCAAAATCACTGTCTTAAATTAAGGATGAATACTAAAAAGTCGGTAAGGTCTTTACAAAAAGAAGTCAAGCAACTCACGTAAAATAATACTTTTTCCTATGTATTATGAGGTTATTTTTGTCTTTCAACCACCAAAAGTGACGGTGTTTACATCGTTTAAGTGTGAGAGGCAGCGGCAGAGCTACCATAGGGTTTGGTAGTTTGCCTTGAATCAAATAGTTATTGTTTTTAATGTATTTCAATCAACTAGCTCGCACAACTATGCGAATATGTTGTTTGAAAATAAGGTTAATATTATCTACTTTACATAGGGTAAATATGTAAATTTCACTGACCTCCCCTGAGGTTTCTGACAAATACATTGACCTCCCTTCTTCTTTATGAAATTCCACTGCCCTCCCTTGCTTTTGAAAATAATTGTCACTAACCTCCCATCCCGTTACTTTTCGCCTAACGGTGTTAATTTTGTTGGTGAAATGACGTTAATGTCCTTAAATTTGAAATTAGCTTTTTTTTATGGCTTGTTTGAGATATATTGCATAAAGATTTTGAAAGGCATGAAAAATAACTTACTTATTTACTTTTTTCTTAGAACTTTCTTTTCTTTGACACAAAATTATTATTATTATTATTTTTAATATTTTACTTCCCATTAGATATATTTTCACATTTTGATAATAAAAAACAAGAGTATCAATAATCATCTAAGCCCATTGCTTGCATTGATGGTTTTATTTTATTTTTTATTTTTTTAGGTTTCTTTATCTTTCTCTAAATCTAAAGCTCTAACTAGACTCATTTTTCTTCTTTTTTTTATATATATATTTTATCTAACCACACTCCTTTTTTTTCATTAGAGGTAATAATGGTCTAAAATAATATTTACCAACTTAAGTAGGGGCGTTATAGCATCATTTCATTTCTTTTAGTAAAGTTATTCTCCCTTTGTCCCAAATATGCACCCCTTTTTAGGACAACTAAGCATTTTGCACCAAAAAATAAACTATTAGCATAAAATTTTTTTGATTTTTTTTTTCAACAATTCAAGGATCCCATTAAGAAAAAAATTAGGGAAAAAAATACTCTAATTAGGTAAAGAAATGTTTTTTTTTTTTTTTTTTTAGATGCGAAATGCTTGTTTTTCCTTAAAGGAAAAGAAACGTAAAAAAGTAAAAATAAATAAAACCATCAATGCAAGCAGTGGACTTAGGTAATTATTAATATTTTTTATTATTAAAATGTGAAAATATACCTAATGGGAAGTAAAATAGTAATAATAATAATAATTTTGTGACAAAGAAAAAAAAGTTCTAAGAAAAAGTATATAATTAAGATACTTTTTTATGCCTTTCGAAATTTTTATGCAATATAATCTCAAATATGGGAAAAAATAAAGCCAAGACCAAATTCAAGGGCATTAATGTCATTTCACCAACAAAATTAACACTGTTAGGCGAAAAGTAACGGCAGGGGAGGTAAGTGACAATTATTTTCAAAAGCAAGGGAGGGCAGTGGAATTTCAGAAAGAAAAGGGGAGGTCAGTCTATTTGTCAGAAACCTCAGGGGAGGTCAGTGAAATTTACCCACTTTACATAGGATCCATATATAATAGGTTCCACTTCAATAATCAAAACCACTTTTTAATGTCTTAACATTTTAATATTTTTTGTAAAATAAATATCTCAACTAAATATCTATAATAATCAAATACCGGTTGAATAGAGTCATGAGATATGGCTTTAGATGGATCTATGGTAGAGGTCTCAACAGAAGGAATGGTTGCTTTAACACTCCACTTGGGAGGCAATCCAGCTTCAGAGGAAGTCATTGTCATATCTCCTTTTGCTGGAGGCTTCTTGATTGTGGTTTTGCTGCAAGGCTGGCTCCAACGTTCTCGCTTGTTTCTCTTGACTTCTCCCGGGATGGGACCTTTTTCTTCTTACTCTTTTGCAAATCTTTGGACTGTCAAGGGAAGAGGTCCAATATCAGAATAAATATATGGAAGGAGGAAATTGGTAAAATCCAATACCTCCTGTGAAGAGCCAGATTTAGATTTGTCTCCTGTCGTATTGGAACGGGTTACTTTTTAATTAACGACGGGTCTCCTGAAAAGAAGAGCCGTGATTAATAAAGACCCATATTGCACAAATAATGGTAAGGAGATAAAAGATACCTTCACCAGTTTCCGTTTTGGTTTCCTGCGAGGTGTTTTTCCTTCTTTAGATTCACTCTTGTCTTCTTCCATAGCTCCTTCTTCCTCAGATACAGATGCAGATTCCGCTTGGAAGATGCAGATGTAAGTAAGAGAAATGGTAAATGCAATAGATAAATGAATTTCACGATGATATGTTTCTAAACTCGTTGGGCACTATTTATAACCTTGATTGCCCCTTTCTTATAAAAATCTTCTATTTCCCATTAGGGGCATCGGTCTTAACAACTGTGACTCTTTTATTTTCTGGATATAACTCATACATGCCATCCCAAGCTAGGGTATTGGCAGGAGTGTCATGTCCTTAAATTTATAACATAATTAAATAACAATACTCTCAAAATAATAGTCAACATTCCCATAACTCAGTCCTCAGCCTTCTCATAAGTCAAAGTCTTACATAGTTTTAAGTCAATGGGTACCCATACCCCAAATACATAAGTGATAATCATGTCGAAGTTATTACACCACTGAATTGTCAAAAGATTGAAATAAATAGAGTTACAAAACCATTTACCCAAAATACGAATTTATAAAGATGATCAAATAACTCTTTTTCAATGAGCTTTCAAAAGTATGCAATCACACGCCATGCATCCACGTCATGCTCCTTACTGGTTACCTGGAAATGATAGGGTGAATTCACTAGCGCAGTAGGAAACATTTTCTACGAACGCTAAATGTATAGAGAATGAAATGTGCATAAGGAAATGACAATTTATGAACCAAATGACCAAAGTATACTACGGGTGATTAAACCAAGTGACATGTTTCCACGAAGTACCCAAGCGTTCAACTAACCCATTCGTCAACCTTTATCCTATCTCAAATGTGTCATGTGTCCAAGCTCACCAATTCTCCGTGTCATTCATTTATTTCCCATTACCCATTCATTCACAATAACAACCAATTATAATTATAGGGAATTGTCCCTCTGTCGGATTTCGCAGGCTCCGTTCACCCCTGCCAAATTTTGTGGGTTCCGCACACCCTTGCCGAGATTCACGGGCCTCATTACCTATGCCCAGGGATGTACTATGTCACGCCCTCGATTTTCAACATAAATAACAAACATTTTCTCTCCATGGAATACCTCAATAAAGCTCATATCTTAATCCAAGGTTATACACGGCCCTTCATAATTACAATAGATGACAAATTTAAAATCGGTATCCATATCCCACATAAAACATGTCTTAGAGGATTACATTCTTTCAAAAAAAAAAAAAAAAAAAAGCAATGGTTTTACAATGCTTCAAAAGATTCTTCATGCTATGAGAAATGCACGTCAAGCAATCCATCTCATACTGCAAGCAATACCTGAAATAGCAAAGGGGTGAGCATTCACTTCGCCCAATAGGGATCCCCTTTTTTTATACACATTCGTAAATACGTAAATGAGATATAATGAATAAGAGGCATAATATAAAGTTAATATTCCCAAATAAATTTCCAAGCGTATCATTTAGTCAAAGCAACAAAGTAATAACACTTCACGTGTCGCCCACGCACCCTTCTACGTCACAACTTTAGATAATTAACCATCGAACTTTCCTCTAAACACAAGATAAATCATGGTTTGACTAATCATCAAATCTTCGTACATTTTCCTTGAATTCTAATCAATGGAGTCCAACCATTTTCACAAAACAAGTTCACCTTTCTCGTTCGTTCATCATTCCCAATCTTGAAGATATTTAGAACCTTTTTTTCGAGTTTTTTGGGCCTCGTGCCCTCTTTAGTGTACAACGAATGTATTAGTTGACCCACAGATAGTATTATCACATACCCAACCAAGTATTTTTATCAAACGTCCACCGCATGTTCAATCAATTCACAAGCGTTCAAGCATTTCAAGCTCTCATGTGTCCTACACACCTATTCCACAACTATTCAACAAATGCCCTCGCACCTACAAGTACCCATGTATCCTACAAGTACCCAACCGATATTCCTCGTACCCTACTAGTACCCATAAGTCCTATAAGTATCTTACTAACAATCCGTGTCTCTCTAATATCCAAGTGTTAGCATCCCAAGTACTCAACGAATATTCTGACATATCCCGCGTGTATCACATGTCTCTCGAATGCCCGAGCATCCCTCAATATAACCCGAGTGTCCTCGTCGTTTAGATTCATGCCATTCATCAATATAACATTTGGGGTTCGAGAACCCCCTATCGTTTTGTTCATGACTCATGAGTTTTGTAAAGTTCTTTTTAATGACTCACCAGGTGTCGGTTCACGTATCTAAAGTGATTCATGTTTCTTTTCCCGTCTATATCCTTCCATCTAACCACATTTACATACGTTTCGTTTCGTTTCTTATCAAGTCAAGGATTTCTTTAGCGCTACATTCTCTGCGTGTTCAACGGATTTTTAACACTAATCCATTTTGACAACCAAATGTTCATTTTCATTAAAGTTCATCTAAATCCCCTTACGCGTCATTTCATAACACATGCACGCCGGAAGTTACAACTCCAACAATGTCACATGTCCATTACCTGACTTAAGAGCTTATCTATGGTTCTCATTACGTATCGTGTCCCATTTAAATAAACTACAATCAATAAAGGGGTGTCACATTCACACATGCACAACGTCATGTGTCCACACAAATGATGATTAGAAGAATTGGAGGGATGTACGAGACATCAAATGTTCATGGAGGGAACTAAGGATGAAAAATGCAGTTTTTCAACATTTCCCAGCCGGTTGGATGATTTAGCCCAACCGGTTGGGCCAAGGCAGATTCGAGGCCGAATTTCTGAGACTCCCAACCGGTTGGAGTATTTGACTCTACCTGTTGGGAAAGTCCAGAATTCACAGATTTTCGCCAATGCGTGGAATTCCAACCCAATACTCAAAACTAACGCTCAAACCCAGATTTTATGGCACAAATCAACAAACAAACATTAAGGGAGATAGAAACCTCAATTAGGCAAGAGATTTAACAACTAATTTCATGAATCCAAAGGAATTTAGATCATAACTCTAGATCAAGTGGGTTTTCAAGGAAATCATGAGAATACATGTTCAATCAAGCAATATATACCACAAACAACCTCAAAGTACTTAGTAATCAAGTAAGAAACCCCTACCTCAAGGTGTTTAAGTTCCAACCCAAGTTCTTGAACAAACCCTAACGTCCAACTTCTTGAACTTCTCCAAAAATCAGCCCTTCCAGGACGACAACTCGCAAAACTCGAGCTCTAAAGACATATAGATGAAGGATCTATGATGTGTTGGTGTGGGGTTTGAGTGAGGGCTTGAGTTTTGTAGAGAGAGGGAGAGAAAATTTCAACGTGGAGAGGGAGGGGTGAGAGCCGGCCTTCAAAATGGGGGAGGGAGGTGTGTTTCTCTCACCTCCTCTTCCTATTTATACTGCAAAAGCCCTCTAGTCACTTATGTATTGCTATTTTGCCCAATGTCACATAATATGATGCATTAACCCACTCTCCAACTCCAAAATATAATTCCATTTAATTCTCCAACATTTATTCAAAAAGATTTTACACAAATTTCCAGGTCTTTACACGCTGAATGGTGGCCCTAGTATTCACATTACCATATTCATCCATTTATTCCAAGTTCATTCATTAAACCAAAATTTAACCAAGCATGTATCTCATATTCGCCGCTATCGTCATTATATGCTAAACCAACTTCTCATAGTGCGTGTCCATCACATGTCGTTAACCTTTCAATCATACTAATTGTCATAAATCCCAATGTCACATTGGAAGAAGGTACGAAGGGTTTTCCAAGGAAAAACATCAAACACATGAAGATACGAGCGAACAAGGACTAATCAAGCATCAAGGAATAGCTCATAACAAAGTCAAATTTTGGGGAACAAACTAGAAATCCCATCCGGGCGGGTCCCAAAACCGCCCGGCCGGAAATTATAGATTGGGCAGTTTTGACAGATTTTGCAGATTTTTTCCAAAATGAGGGGATTTCAACCTAAGGTCAAATACAAGGTCCAAACTCAAATGTGATGCTTCCAAACAACAATTAAGCATAGATGGATAATAGAACATCAATCAATTGAGGGGTTTAACAATCAAATGTGTAGATCAAACGTCAATCAACATCAAAACCCATTTTCATGATAATTTTCAAAAGTTACTAGAAATCTATGGGCAAGGCAAGGAATATATCAACAAATCAACAATATACACTTAGAGAGGGAAGAAATTTATTCCCTACCTCAAAGATCAAGCTTCAAATGGGTGAAAGAAGAAAACCCTAGCCCTTTTTCTTGCACCCTAACCGAAATACACCTTCTCCAAGCGAAACCAAAGAGATCCGAACTCTAAATAGCGCGTAGATGATGGATCTTGGGGTTATGGAGTGTGGGAGGTAGATTTGTGGAGGAGTTTGAAGAAATTTTAGAGAAAGGAAAGGAGAAAGGGTGCCGAACCATATATATAGAGAGAAAGAAATAAAGTGTTTTGTTTGAAATTTTTGCCCTAACATGTCCTTATATACATCTCCCTATTGCACACACACACACCCTTGTGTTTAAAATGTGTTTCACATGCACCGAAATGCTATACCAAACTCACATTGGCCCCCATTTCAATTTTTAAATCATTTCCTCATATTTCCCCAACATTATTTTCGGAAAAACATTTAAAAGCACGTGTCCTTACAAGGAGCAAATGAGGTATTGGGTGTTGGGGGTATAGGTTTCCCATATGGTTTTTTGAGAGCTTCAAGAGTAGGCATATGGTGCCTTGATGGAGTGGATGTAAATATTTTCCACCAGGCAGCGGCTGCTAAATCATTTCTCCTATTCTCAATCTCAGACATTCGTGTTTTCCTAACTTCTTCCATGGCTTCAAGATTACGTGGGTTCCATTTGCATTTAAAGAAAGTTTCAAATTTTTTAATGGATTGATAAATGTCAGAGTGGGAAGGCATACTGGCCTTTTTCTGTGATAGGGTTTTAGTTTTTGGCTTCTCCAGAGCTTTAGCTATTTTTGCCAGCTTTTATTTCTTCATCTCCTTGCTTTTAGCGGGGTTCCTTGGTGGTAATCTCCTCCTCGTCTTTAGAAGATTCAACCCTTTGAGGAGAGATATTTCCCGGAGATTCAGACATCTGAGGGAATATCTCCTCCTTCCACCAGGAAGCAAATTCGAGAGAAGTGACAGGAAATTCTGGGAACGGCACCAGCTTGAATGTATCAATCATTAGCGCTTCATTCTTCTTAGCAAGCTTCTTTGTTTCTACTGTTTCCAAAAGCATCCTTTCACTCAAAACACTATTCATCGATTGGTAAGGAGGCACAAGGATGAACTGGGTCAAGCCAAATTGTCTGGCACATTGGGTTGGATTGTAATATTCTGCTCCACACTTGTTGTTTGGTGTCCAGAAGCACATTCCAAATGGCAAATCCCTCGCCACCAGAAAGCTAGCCCATATTGCTCGCTACAATGGGTCATCAGTAGATAAATCCTCTTTGGTATGAAGCCACTCTGGGCAAGTAGAATATCTTGCAAATGGAGTCCAGAAATCAAGGTGTAGGTCATCCAGCCAACTGGTAAAAGTAGGCGAAGGATTCTATAAAGTATTGATCTTTAGGAGATAGAGATTTCAAGTAAAACCCTCATAATTCATTTTCTCCTCTTTTCTTCTTCTTTTGTTTCTCAGATAAAGTAGGGGCAAGAGGAGTAAAATATGACCAGGCCCAAAATTTGAGTAACCAAAAGGGACCACTACATCCTGTCAGGTCATGGTTACATAATTTTTTCATACTTCTGTCAGGTTATGGTTAACTAATTTTTTCATAGTTCTGTAAAAGTGGGTTATGAATATGGGAGTGTAATAACCCGAATTTTATATAACCCGATTTTCGTCATAAAATTTGGGATATTATTTTCAAGAATTTTCCTCAAAATTCTGACGCCGCAATCAATCTTAAAATAATTTTTATAGTTAACATTAAATTTTTGGGATTTTTCTGAGAACGAATCCCGGACAGTGTAACCGGGCACGGACCGGTTACACATCGTCGATGAGATATTTCCTTTCTTTCCCCGGTTCATAATTTGGATGATCGCATCTTGCCACTCTAGCCTTATCTTCTAAAATGATTTATAGGCAAAAAAAATTTTGTTGAATTTAAAGAAGGATGGGGTATCCACATTTAGTTTTGTCTGAAACCTATCTTGTTTTCCCCATTTTATATCTACCTCTCCATCAGATCACTCTGTCACTTTGCACTTCCACCAAAATACTATTATACTCTCTCTCTCCCTTATCCCTTCCAAAGACTTCTCCTACTACACCTCATTTCAGTCAACTCCATTGCTATCTCCATTGCCGACCAACTTCTGTTCCGCCAGATACCCAACAAATTGTTTTCGCTCACATCCGGCAACTCTCTCTCTCTCTCTCTCTCTCTCTCTCTCTCTCTCTCTCTCTCTCTCTCTCTCTCTCTCTCTCTCTCTCTCTCTCTCTCTCTCATTTCGGTAATTTATTCCTCCTACTTGACTCCATGACTTTTTGTTTAAAAAAAGAAGGAAAAAGAAAAAGAAAAAAACAAGGAAGCATGCTTGACCGTTCGGGTGATTAAAAATTAACTAGAATTTCGTCCCAAGCATAGGACTATCGACCGGTGTAGCACAATAAATCCGGAAGTACCGGAGTCGATCCACAGAGACGGTGTACGGTGCTTAACTCAAACAATATCGGCTTTTTGTTTGTAACTGGCTCTTAGGTAGCCACCCCTTGTTCAATGATTTGATTATTTAACTAAATTGAACTAATTTAACTACTGGATTCTGAATTTTAAAAAGGAAAGCGCAGCCGTGGGTATTACGGTGTCCGCAGCTAGACTAATTCACATTCACTCGGGCCACAATGATTCAATTAATAGATTTAAAAATATGAAAAATAATTCCCAACAAATGCGCACCACTTGTCACCAATTTCAGCGCGCATTCGGAATTGGCAATGCCCGGGTTTGTTTGCTAGAAAAACTTCCGTATTTAAAAATTGCGCATTGATTAAAAGATTCGGCACCGAGGTGGAACATAAATTAGCCTAGCCACGGGACACCTTTATCCCGCGGCCGCACTCAATACGACTACTCACTCATTCTTCTAAAAATTGCAGGAATCAAAATAACCCTAACTCGATGCATGCTTGAAGAATAGATTATAAAAAGTAACAATGAGAATCGATACCGTAATTGCAAAGGTAAACTTGAACTTGATTAACGATCCGCAATAAACCAATCCAACACCGAGATTCTGGAAATAAATTGAAAGCTAAACGCTGGATGTAGAACTGAAAAAACTGTAGCCGAAAACTTCAAAGAGATTCAAACTTAGGTAAAAAAATTGTGGAACCCTAACAAGGGTGAAAACATAAGTATTTATACTAACGTAAGTAATCTTAATGAGAATCTGACGAAAATTCCCGAAATCCTCCGCGCATAAACCAAACGATGCCGTTCAGTGGCCCTTGATGGCACCTCGGTAGCGCTACAGCATTTCCCAGTAGCGCTACCGCTTCTTTAATGCCGTGCGTTGACCATGCTATTTCGGGTTGACCATCGACGTAACGTTCCGGTAGCGCTACAGCCTTTATGGTGTAGCGCTCCTAAACTCTTTGTTCATTTTTGAGACCCTTTTGTGCCTACTTTGAGCGCTCCAAGGAATTGAGGTAGCGCTCCCGACGGGTTTCGACCACTTCCATGCACACTCCACTTGCTTTCAACTCCTGATCGACGTGCATGTCCTTCCAGTATCACGAAATCGCACCCAAGGCCTCGAATTTCCTGCAAATTACTTCCAACACCAAAAATACCACGTGCACACATTAATTGGAAAATAAAGCTCAAAATGCACGTCTAACATGCTAAATCTCCCTACTTAGGCGCTCAGAAGCAAGCTTTCCACGCGCCTATCACATCCCCCAACTTGAGCGTTGCTAGTCCCTAGCAACGAACGAAACGAAAATAATAACAACAACGACTCAATAAGGGATACGAGGGTTATGCAACCTGTACAAAATCAAATGAGCACTTTAAATATTATCTCTTTACTACCCACAACTCGGTCACATGCATGCTCTAACAAAAATTCGAACAAATCCATTCCTTGACAAGGTTTAAGATAGAGTGCTTCCACGTGCCACAATATCACTCATACTTACTGAAACACTCTACATCCCATGTGAGGCGCCTGGCGAATCAACGTGGATTAAAACAGAACCACCACGTGCCAGTCAAGACAACGCCGAAATATACAATGGAAGCTCAATAATCAAGATACCACACATTCATAATCTAAATATAACACATGCATGCAAGAGAGTCAAACGACGTGCATCGGGTCAACTAAGGGCTTTGTTAGGCTTATAATGACCGTGGTTAACAAGATAAACGGGCAACCATGCAAAGGGTGACGGCCTATAGAAGCTCATGGTCAGACTACCCAGACTGGCCGTCACCAACAGATACACACAAACACGAATATCGCATAATAGTAACTGAAGTTTAACATCCTACAGAACAGAACATCACAACTAAAGTTTGACACAACCACCGACCACACATACGGTCGCACCACCAACATAAACAACCACAGAAAATGTCATAGTTCCCAATAACTCAAACACAACAAATAACAAAACAATAAAACCGACACCACCAATTCCAACCCGTGTCCACCTCCATGCTCAGTCCTGCTCACCAATCCCTGCGTCAGAATGCTCCTCATCCAACGGCGGATCACCGAAGTCATCGCTCACCTCCAATGGTGGCCACTGTCTAGGCTGGAAAGGCCCCGGATTCTGCCCCATGACTCGCGCCTCCAGATGGAGCTGTCTATCCTTCACATCCGACACATCCCTCGTAATCTGTGCTTGCCCCCTCTTCAACTTCTGGTTACTTCTCGCCAATCCCGTCATACACCCGAAAATTTTCTCAAGCCAAGTCTTGGTATTGGCACTGGGTGGTGGCGGAGTAAGCAACGACCCTCCAGTTGCTCTCAACTGGGCCCTACTACGCTTAAGAATGGAGGAATCCATATCCCCGGGGTTCAAGGGGTCATTAATCAGGTATTTCCGAGCCAGAGTAATCTTGCTCCTCAGAATCTTACTCACCAGACATGGGAAGGGCATTCTCAACGAGGTAGGGGCATCCCTGAAATCACACATTTGCCCAAATACGAACAGAGCCCAATCACAAACAGTGTTTTCGTCCATGAATGCAAACATTAAATTTCCCACTAACCTCTGAGGTGCACCCTCCTTACCCCTGGGATACAGATTATAACATACCACTTGGTTCAAAAACCGAAAATTCTGTGTGAGTTTACCAGGCCAGTGAGGATTTCTAGCATCTCTCCTATCATCATATAAGTAGTCATTCACCTCATTATCATTGAAAGCCAACTCCGGCCTCGGGTAGGTTGTGGGCCTCGTAGGCCTCACATACCCCCAAGCAAGGGCTATCTCACTGGCATTGATAAACACTGGGGTATTGCCAATTTTGGAGATAATCCGTGCCTCCGGAGTCAAAAAGGAACCCGGCTCCGGAACAATCATATTCTTATAGAACTATTCACATAAAGCATTATTATAACCGGGATTAGGTTCGAACCAGAAACTCATACCTTGATCCCGAATGGCTTGGAATGGCGGAAAATCCGCGGGCCACAACCCATCGTCTATAATATACCTCTCGTTCTTTACCCCCCTCTGCTTGATCGAGGCCTCCCACTTCGCCTGATTATCCCTGTCTATTTGGTCCCGGTCCCTACGTTTGGGCCGGACCGGCTGAACTTCTTCTACTCCACTGGAGGACCCCGCTACCGCCTTCCCTCTACCAATGTGCTGCCTTTTAGATGCCATGACTTAGGGTTTTTGGTTTGACAAAAGTTTGGGTTTTTGGGTTTTCTGATCTGGAAATTTCGGTGGGTTAGAAGAAATTTGGTTCGGATAGAATGATAGAGGAGAGTGAAAGGAGTACTTTTGTAAATTTTGGTGGAGATTGGAGAAGATTTGAGGGAGATATGGAGGTTTTAAGGTTAGGATTTTGTGGTTAATGGAGGTTGGGTTGGAGGAAGAAGAAGAAGAATGGAGGAAAAGTGAGGAAGAGAGAGAGAGAGATTCGTGATATGCTTTGTATCAAAATTTTCGGCAGAGACATCTGGAGCGCTACCCCCTTTTTGGGGTAGCGCTACCGATTTTTTTTTTTTTTTTTTTTGCAAACCTGCCGAAATTCTATTCTCTCTCTCTTACAAATGAATTTAATGGTGGGGACAAAATTTGGGTTTCTTTTTGAGTAAAAGGTTTGGGCTTTAAGGGTTGAGGTTAATGGTTTTTTTTTTTAAAAAAGACCATGGCATCCAAAAGCGAAAATTTCATATTCCTCCTCAACCATAATGTTCCTTGATTCAGTTTTCTACTGACTTGCACAGAGTTGGACCACCATACTGACACAGCACCCAAACACCGGTTTCCTAGGTTCGACACAGGAACTGACACAGACTGGTTAAACATGGATCAACGGAACATATTTAGTGGTCTAATCATGCAAAAATGGCCTTGTTTCATCCCCTAAACACGTCATCAACTCTCTCACATGCATATGAAACATTTAAATCATTATCCGTGGTACAAACGCCTACTATTTTATGCGAATGCGGAAATTGAAGAACAATGAAACATGGGATGCTTTAAGGACATACTGTGCACGACGTGGAAACACCTACTCAACCTTGCTTATGGTGTGGAAATTACTCAAACGTGGATGTCAGATATATGCATGTGAACAAGTTAAACAGGCAATCAACAAGATAAAAATCTAGCATGCTCATCTAACTCATACAAACAAGCATAACAAACGTATCCCCAGACTCAAAAATTAACCAAAAAAAATTTAAAACATTAAACACCCTAAACTACTAGCAACGCTCAAAACAAACCAAACGTGTACAAAGTACACCCCTTCCCCCAACTTAAATCATGCTATGTCCCCAGAGCATGGAGACAGAAAAATTGAAAGAACAAGGGGAAGAACTGGACCTCCGGGTGGCAGCCAACCACCATGACCTCGGCCGATATACGAGGAATTTCAGGT
The DNA here is from genome assembly GCA_016920895.1 of Vaccinium myrtillus. Classification (NCBI taxonomy): domain Eukaryota; kingdom Viridiplantae; phylum Streptophyta; class Magnoliopsida; order Ericales; family Ericaceae; genus Vaccinium; species Vaccinium myrtillus. Next base: position 21,356,747 of record CM029277.1, read on the forward strand.
ACGCTCACCTTGCAACCTGCAAAACATGTCAGTCCAGCCCGACACGTGGTATCCGGGCGTACACAGCAAAACCAAAACACAATAACAGAAAAAGAAATTACACCACCACTTTCGTCACGTGAAAGACACGGGTACCACTTTTCTCCCTAATTTCTCACTTAAATTTGTGTAGAGAAGGTCATCAAACAATCCCGGGTAAGTCATGACTCAACAGGTTAAATCACTCAAGGTTCTTCCTTAAAGCAATCAGAGCCAATCGTCTTTAATGACTATCCGAGACACGGCAATAAGATTGCTCGAAACCCAGATACACAAATTTAAGGCTAGAAATTAGGTGGCTATACCGGACCGAAAATATTTTTTGTTAAGCATTTTTTTTTTTTTTATGTTTAAATGTTTTTCCGAAAACGCCCGTACTAACCGGAGCTGGGCACACGAACCTTATTTTAATAGCGGCGTGCGAAGCTATGAGAACCCAAGTCAATGATGGGTACCCCTAATACTAGGGGCCGGGTCCACACTTAATGAAAAGCATGGTACGCGTGAGCTACCCGCCAAAACCTGGCTGAAAAAGCCTAAATAACCGGGTCATCCGAATACACAGGATCGACCAACTCCTCATCAGGTTCTCCCACTTCTAAAAATTCCAAAAACGGTTTCAGACGTTGCCCATTAACTTTAAACACATGATCATCCTTAGAATCACGGACATCAACTGAACCATTTGGATGCACTTGCACCACAACATAGGGACCTGCCCAACGGGACCTCAACTTGCCGGGAAATAGATGGAGACGCGAATTATAGAGCAACACTTTCTGACCAACTCTAAAGGTTTTGCGCTGAATATTCCTATCATGATACGCCTTCACCTTAGCCTTATAAATACTAGCATTCTCATACGCGTCATTCCTAAGCTCCTCGAGCTCACATAACTGTAACTTCCTATGCGCACCCACCACATCTAGACTCGAATTGATTTCCTGGAGGGCCCAATAGACCTTCTTCTCTAACTCAACTGGTAGGTGGCAGGCCTTACCGAAAACTAGCCGATAGGGTGAAGCACCCAACACGGTCTTATAAGCAGTGCGATAAGCCCACAACGCATTGTTCAACCTGGTGGACCAATCCTTCCTAGTCACACCTACAGTTTTCTCCAAAATTCGTTTAATCTCTCTATTCGCTAACTCGGCCTGCCCATTAGTTTGGGGGTGGTACGAAGTGGACACCTTGTGAGTGACGCTATACTCCCCCATTAACTTTGCAAACGACCGACTTGTGAAGTGCGTGCCCTGATCAGAGATAATGGCGCGTGGCACGCCAAACCTCGACAAAATATTTGACTTAATGAACTCTAGCACTACGCGCGACTCCATAGACTTAGTGGGTATCGCCTCCACCCACTTGGACACATAGTCCACCGCTACCAGAATATACTCGTATCCATGTGACATAGGTAATGGACCCATAAAGTCAATGCCCCAACAATCGAAAACCTCTAGCACAAGAATGGGCCGGAGGGGCATCTCCTGACGTGAAGACAATTTGCCAAGCTTTTGGCAACGGTCGCATGACCTACAGAAAACATGAACGAGCTTAAACATATCAGGCCACCAGAATCCACACTGTAAAATCTTGGCGGTGGTCTTCTTCGCAGAGAAGTGACCACCACACGCCTCGCTATGACAGAACTCTATAATCCCCTTCTGATCAGACTCGGGGACACATCTACGCACAATCTGGTCCGCACAGTACTTAAACAAATATGGGTCATCGAATATATACTGTCGGACACTCCTCAAAAATCGCTGCTTCTCTTGGGTAGACCAATGGGAAGGAATCTGCCCAGTCACCAAATAATTGGCGATATCAGCATACCACGGGCACTCATTAGCGGCGAACAACTGCTCATCCGGAAAAGAATCTCTAATGGGAAGATTCGAGGTGGGGTCCTCGAATTCCAGACGAGACAGATGGTCAGCCACTACATTCTCTACCCCTTTTTTATCCTTGATAATCAGGTGGAATTCTTGCAGCAGCAGAATCCACCGAATGAGGCGAGCTTTCGCGTCCTGTTTAGTCATTAAGTACTTTATGGCCGCATGATCGGTAAAAATCGTGATCTGCGAACCTACCAGGTAGGACCGAAACTTATCTAAAGCAAACACCACTGCTAACAACTCCTTCTCGGTGGTGGTGTAGTTCATCTGCGCCTCATTCAAAGTCTTACTCGCGTAATAGATCACACATGGGTCTTTCCCTCTCCTCTGCCCTAAAACAGCTCCGACTGCATAGTCAGAAGCATCACACATCAACTCAAAGGGTAGACTCCAATCTGGGGACCGCACAATCGGCGGAGTTGTGAGACTCCGCTTTAACATCTGAAATGCCCCCTCACAGGCATCGGACCACACAAAAGGTGTGTCCTTTGCTAACAACTGACACAACGGACGGGAGATAACACTGAAGTCTTTAATGAACCGCCGGTAGAAACCGGCGTGTCCTAAATGAACGCACATCCTTGAGACTTAGGTGTTGGGAGATTTCGAATTAAATCTATTTTGGCCTTGTCCACCTCAATACCCTTAGAGGACACAATGTGTCCCAAAACGATTCCTTGGGTAACCATGAAGTGGCACTTCTCCCAATTTAGCACCAAGTGCTTCTCCTCACACCTCTGTAAAACCTTTCCCAAATTTTCGAGGCATCCATCGAATGAATCCCCGAAAACCGAAAAATCATCCATGAACACCTCTACTATCCTCTCCACCATGTCGCTAAAAATTCCCATCATGCACCTGGAAAAGGTACCAGGTGCATTGCATAACCCAAAGGGCATGCGACGGTAAGCATAGGTTCCATATGGACATGTGAAGGTGGTCTTTTCCTGGTCCTCTAAGGCGACCTCAATCTGGTTATACCCCGAATAACCATCCAAAAAGCAATAAAAAGCCCGACCCGCTACCCTCTCTAAAATCTGATCAATGAAAGGAAAAGGGAAGTGGTCTTTCCGAGTGCTCGCATTGAGCTTCCGGTAATCTATGCAAACTCTCCATCCTGTGGGAACTCGGGTCGACACTAAAACTCCCTCATCGTTGGTCACAACGGTCACTCCTGCCTTCTTAGGCACTACCTGCACGGGGCTCACCCACTCACTATGGGCAACTGGGTAAATGATACCCGCGTCTAACAACTTAAGCACCTCAGCCCGAACCACGTCTTTCATGTTGGGATTAAGACGCCGCTGAGGTTGCCTGGAAGGCTTAACACTCTCCTCAAGAATAATGCGGTGTGTACACACCGTTGGGCTTATACCATGCAAATCCGCTATGGTCCAGCCAATCGCGCCCATGTGCTCTCTCAACAAATTTAGCAGTTTCCTCTCTTGGTCTCCCTCGAGGGATGAGGAGATCACAACCGGATAGGTATCATTGCCTTTCAAAAAGGCATACTTAAGCGTGTCCGGTAGAGGTTTTAACTCTAGTTTAGGCGGCTGGACAGATGACGGGAGAACCTTGGGCGGAGGTTTGCCCAATGGTTCAAACATAGGGTTTTGAGTGACCCCACACACCTCTGCACACAACTCCTCGACATCTAGCAACTCTAACAAATTCACAACCTCCGCTGAGTCTAAAAATGATATTCCCTCGGAGGTAAGAGCAACCTCCAAGGGGTCCTTATACAGGACTGTATCAATATGCTCCTGGACTAACGTGTCAATCAGACACAACTCCTCAGACTCCTCCTCATCATCCTCTAATGTACTGACACTGAAAACATCCACCTCCATTCTCTCCTCACCGACAGATAACTGGACCTTGCCAGTTTTGCAGTTCATAACAGCATTGGAGGTGGCTAGGAAGGGACGTCCTAAGATGATGGGCGTCTTCTCTAAAGCCTCAAGCCCGGGACTAATGTCTAGAACAATGAAATCAGCGGGAAATTGAAACTCCCCTACCCGGATCAACACATCCTCCACAACTCCCTTGGGCACTCTAATACTCCGGTCAGCTAACTGTAGAGTGACTGGAGTCTCACTGAGGTCGCCTAGGTCCAATCTTAAGTATGCTGAATAAGGGAGCAAATTAACACTCGCTCCCAAATCCAACAATGCCTTGTCAAAATTCTGACCTGCTATGGCTATGGGAATGGTGGGACACCCTGGATCCTTGCACTTGGCAGGAATCTCAGTCTGCAAAATGGAGCTCACTTGCTCCGTCAGAACCACGTTGTTCCGACTCTTGCGCTTTGGTGTGCAAAGGTCCTTCAAAACCTTAGCACACTGGGGGAAGGACTCAATCGCCTCCATCAGGGTGATGGGGAATTGAACCTTCTTAAGCAACTCAGTTATCTTGCTGTTCGTGGTTTGCTTGGGTTTTACCGCCAGTCTTTGGGGAAATGGAGCTACGGGTATAGCTGGCGGTGGTGGAGTCGTGGGGGCTGCAGTTGCAGGCACCACCACTTCAGGTGACTCCTCTCTCTCTTCTACTACCTCCCGAGGCACCTCAGCAGTATCAAAAATGACCTCAGGCTCAATAACTGGCTCCGGGGGTGGAGCCTGTCTTAGTGTTGGCTGAATGGTCTTATCAATCGTTTTCCCACTCCTAAGAATGGTAACTGCTTTAGCCTCTTCCTGATTTTGCCCTTGAGCATTAGGACCTGCAGAATTTCCCACATAATGGGCACCTGCCTGACTACCTTGGGCCGGAAACCTACCCTTCTCCTGTTGCATTTGACTGATCACCGCAGTGAGTTGCGTCATTTGGGCCGTAAGGGCCCCAATTTGCTGCCTGGTATCAGTCTGAAATGTAAGCTGTGACTGCATTAGGGAATTCATGGAATCCTCAAAACGGGGTTGTGCAGTCTGCGCATAACCTGGGGGCGGACCACGAGTGGATGGTCCTCCCCCCCTGCCTTGCTGTGACTGGTAGTTGTAGGGAATGACTTGGCCCTGCGGAGGCCTGGGTCCTTGGGACTGATGAAACTGTTGCGGCGGAAGCGGCGCAAGGGGTTGCGCTTGACCTCCACCTGCGGGTCTAGGGTCTGACCACCCCAAGTTGGGGTGATCTCTCCATCCCGGGTTATAAGTATTTGAGTATGGGTCCCAGTTCCTCACCGCATTTACCTCTTCCTGATTATTCTGACTCGCTCCCTTAGCAGCTAAAAATCCGGGGCATGCAGTTGCAATGTGCCCCTTACACTCGCACCATACACAGACTTCCTCTATACTGACCTCATGCACTGGACGAGTCTGCCTAACTTCTAATTCCTCTAGCTTCTGTGCCATCTTTTCAACCTGGGCCTGGAGTCGCTGGTCACGTATGGTGACAGGGATAACATTGGACCCAGAAGGTCCGGACCGATCAAAATCAGAGGGTTCTAACGCCCTCTGCCTATCTGCTAGGTCATCCAGAAAATCCCACCCCTCATCCGCAGTTTTGGACAAGAAGTCGTCCCCTTTACACGAATACTCTATGTGCTGGATTGTCTCAGCGTTGAGACCCAGGTGAAAGAATTCGACCAACTGTATCTTCTCAAAACCAGGGTGTGGCATTCTAAGGAGCAAATCTTTGAAACGCTCCCATGCCTTCACAAAAGACTCTCCCCTCTCTTGCCTAAAGCATTGGATTTGACGCCTTAAACTATTAGTTTTAGCCTCAGAAAAATATTTTCTGTAAAACGCGTCACGCACATGCGCCCATGTGGTGAAGGACTGAGACTTTTGCATTCTGAACCATCTAAGTGCGCCATCTTTTAAAGTTGCCTCGAAAAGCTTGAGGCAGGCATTGTCGTATTGAGTAGTAGTCGCCAGGTTGCGCACTAACCCCTCAAACGTCCGCACATGTTCGTACGGATCATCAGACTCTCTCCCATAGAAGTTAGGGAGGTTATTCAGGACACCAGGTTTTACAGTGAAGGCGTTGCGTGCCTCCTGTGTCTCTCGAGGAAACACAATCGGCCCGGGAGGAGTGGTCCTCTCGGGATTCAAGTGCTGCCTCAACGACGGTTGTTGAATTTCCTGCTGGTCTCCCATTTCAAAAGATTCTGGTTCGGAAACGGAATCTGACTCTGACTCTGACTCAAACTGATAAAGCGGATTATCGAAATTAAATGACTCGACAGGTAAATCTATGTAGAGTCCACCAATGGGTATGGACTCCGACTGACTCGACCTGTCCTCAATCCTACTCAAGCGATTAGTACAATCACGGTAATAAAGAGGATCAGGCTTACGTACGACTTGCTTATTTCTACCTATGATGACTCAACTACTAATTTAAACAAACACTAAACTAACACCGTTTGAACACACGTCACCGTCCCCGACAACGGCGCCAAAAATGCTTGACCGTTCGGCTGATTAAAAATTAACTAGAATTTCGTCCCAAGCATAGGACTATCGACCGGTGTAGCACAATAAATCCGGAAGTACCGGAGTCGATCCACAGAGACGGTGTACGGTGCTTAACTCAAACAATATCGGCTTTTTGTTTGTAACTGGCTCTTAGGTAGCCACCCCTTGTTCAATGATTTGATTATTTAACTAAATTGAACTAATTTAACTACTGGATTCTGAATTTTAAAAAGGAGAGCGCAGCCGTGGGTATTACGGTGTCCGCAGCTAGACTAATTCACATTCACTCGGGCCACAATGATTCAATTAATAGATTTAAAAATATGAAAAATAATTCCCAACAAATGCGCACCACTTGTCACCAATTTCAGCGCGCATTCGGAATTGGCAATGCCCGGGTTTGTTTGCTAGAAAAACTTCCGTATTTAAAAATTGCGCATTGATTAAAAGATTCGGCACCGAGGTGGAACATAAATTAGCCTAGCCACGGGACACCTTTATCCCGCGGCCGCACTCAATACGACTACTCACTCATTCTTCTAAAAATTGCAGGAATCAAAATAACCCTAACTCGATGCATGCTTGAAGAATAGATTATAAAAAGTAACAATGAGAATCGATACCGTAATTGCAAAGGTAAACTTGAACTTGATTAACGATCCGCAATAAACCAATCCAACACCGAGATTCTGGAAATAAATTGAAAGCTAAACGCTGGATGTAGAACTGAAAAAACTGTAGCCGAAAACTTCAAAGAGATTCAAACTTAGGTAAAAAAATTGTGGAACCCTAACAAGGGTGAAAACATAAGTATTTATACTAACGTAAGTAATCTTAATGAGAATCTGACGAAAATTCCCGAAATCCTCCGCGCATAAACCAAACGATGTCGTTCAGTAGCCCTTGATGGCACCTCGGTAGCGCTACAGCATTTCCCAGTAGCGCTACCGCTTCTTTAATGCCGTGCGTTGACCATGCTATTTCGGGTTGACCATCGACGTAACGTTCCGGTAGCGCTACAGCCTTTATGGTGTAGCGCTCCTAAACTCTCTGTTCATTTTTGAGACCCTTTTGTGCCTACTTTGAGCGCTCCAAGGAATTGAGGTAGCGCTCCCGACGGGTTTCGACCATTTCCATGCACACTCCACTTGCTTCCAACTCCTGATCGACGTGCATGTCCTTCCAGTATCACGAAATCGCACCCAAGGCCTCGAATTTCCTGCAAATTACTTCCAACACCAAAAATACCACGTGCACACATTAATTGGAAAATAAAGCTCAAAATGCACGTCTAACATGCTAAATCTCCCTACTTAGGCGCTCAGAAGCAAGCTTTCCACGCGCCTATCAAAGCACGGGACGGTGGCAGCCATGGTCACCACTGCCATGACTGCCATGATATTAATTCACTGCCATGCTTCTTTCTTCCCTAAGTTCTCTTTCTTTTCTTTAATTCTTCTGACCCCTTCTATTTATTTAGGTGTAGTATTAGTTGATAGGATTTTTTATTGTTAAATTAGATATTAACAGTAAATAGTTATATGGCCGATAATAGGTTCGAGTGTTGGTCAGTACTATTCTGTACATGCGGTTTAGCTTTGGTTCACGCTACAGAGGTGAGTTACGGAGATACTTTGATTACACGCTGTTTTGCAATTTGAGTAGCGAGTATCTATATAAAAATGCTTGATTCAATAATTTAATTAATAAAATGGAGACTTAATTGTTAAAAAAAATGAATTAAGCAAAGTTGGAAAAAAATAATATTTACAAGGGACGATATTCCATGGGTTTATTTTAAAAGGACAAAACAATGGTATCGAAACATCCGAACGTTAAGGTCCTAACACATGGACGCTAAATAGGTAATGTGTGGGTGTTATAAGGGGTAGGGTACGACCAGGTGCCCTAAGGTCTTGATATCATTACCTCATTGATTTACGGGTCGCTCCCACTACACTAGTGTCCGTTCATGTGATGTTGAATTCGATACGCATTTAATATTGTTATGGTTTAAAGGTTAATGGAACCTGATTGAAACTGATATTGATAATTATTATGTTGAAATTCTTTTTGATATAATTTCGTTTCATAAATTATTCCCATGGAAAAACTTGTAACCTTAGTATACCGTAATTCTCACTGAAATGGTTTTTGACCATTTCAGGACAATAGGGACAAAAGGGCTGGCTCACTAGTATCGTGTGTTTATTCCGGGTGCAAGTGTGATTGTTTTTTTTTTTGTAATTTGGAGTGGAATTTGTAATAAATTGTGGGATTGTAAGTTTAAAAATATGTTTGATTTGGTGGTACCAGATGGCCACAGGTTTGTAATAATGCCAATGGGCAAATTTCATATTTGTTGCACTTTGAATCAGCTCTGAATATATTTATTTAAATAATTTTGTTTTCTCTAAATTAAAAGCTTGGTAGTTTTATAAAGTTTTTTTTACAAATTTGAGTTAATAAAGGCCTGGGGTGATTTTTAGTCACTGGCCGGTCACAGATTCTTAACATTAGAGTTTGGGTCGTGACAGAGTTGGTATCAGAGCACAACACCGTACTATGGGGTAGGAGCCACCTTTTGAATCCCGGAGTGGGAACAAAGTGGTATGCAGAACTAAGTGCTATACCTCCCGGGGGAAGGTTGCTAGGCCAATATGCAAAGAGAACGTTGCATCCTAAGGTGGGGAGAATGTGACAGCCCAGGACCCACCTGGACGAAGTTCTATGATATAAGAGAATAGATCATGCCCTAACTTGCACAAGGCTTTTTAAAGTTGTGTGAGCGTCAAAGCTCATTTGTGCTTCACAGTTAAGCGTGCTCGCCCTGGAGCAATCCAGGGATCGGTGACCTTCTGGGAAGTTCAAGGAGCTTGGGCGACCAAAGCGGACAATATTGTGCAATGCGGGGGCGGGTCGTTACAGTTGGTATCAGAGACTTCTTTGTATAACTTTTTCCAAAAAAAAAAAAAAAAAAACCTTCAGAGCTATAGGATCACGCATACTGTGGACTTTTTGTATTTTATTTACTATATTCATAAGTCGGATATATAAAGGAAGAAAAGTTTACTTAGCATACTTATCAAGGAGTTTTATATATACGGCTACTTTCCAGTCCGGTATCCCAGACTGGAGGTTTTTGGGTGTTTTGAAGCTTTTAAAACGTGTTTTTTTGCATGATCCGAACCGTCCAATGTGTTTAAAAAGTGTTTTTAAGGGTCTCCGCGAGAAATCGTCCAAAAAATACCGGGAAGGGCTTGATCCAAGCAGTTTTTCACAAAAACTGTACATTTTCAATTTTATGAAAAAACTGCTCGGATCATGCCCTTCCCGGTTTTTGTTTTGGATGATTTCTCGCGGGGACCCTTGAAAACACATTGGACGGTTCGGATCATGAAAATTTGATCCGGAACTATATATATAGATATATGACTTAAAGCAAAATAGTAGTAGTCATAGTTCAAGACAACTTAGGTATGGTTTTGATAACAACAGTTTACTGTCGAGAAAAAAAAATTCATGACTACATGCTACTGTTTGTGGGTTTACTCTTGTTATGTGTTTAATTTGTTAACACTTAGTAATGCCTAAGTTATTTTGAGACACTTAAAATGGTTATTGGTAAGTTCTTGTGTATCACTGTATGGGCCCAAATCAGACAATTGATCTCATGGATGGGTACAGGGATTACCGGATCTGTCACCCTTGGGGACAAGAGGTTCAGATTACACCTTTGCAAGATGATTTATTTTATAATACAATAGTGTGAACGAGGCCCGTCAAAAAAGTGAAACAAGCTATAACTGAGGAATCCCACAGAAATCCATTTCTTTTCGGAAGATATCTACGGGCAACAGTCAAGCATAATTTACAGATTAAAATAGACATTTCTCGTAGGGCCTTGAACATGATAGACCACCCGTTTGATTATGAAAATATTGTTCGGTCTGTAGAGATAAATGGGGACCTTGGTGATTACTTGCCACCGGGAATTGAACCCGAGCCTACGCCTCTGCCCGTTCCGACACCTATGCCCGCACCAGCCCCAAATGAGCCTTATTATAACATGGATAATAGCGATGTTGTGCAAAATGGCCAAAATAATGGATTGGTCAATCATTTGAATGACTTTGATGATGGGTCCGACGATGGTAACATGGATTGATAGGAACAATGTGTGGGTCCTTTATATATTTTATCGATGTGAAGTAATAATTACGAGAGTGCATGTTGAGTTTGGATTGGATGTAATAAATAATTGTATTTTCTTTGAATAAAGTGTGTTGTGATGTTTGAGATTAATAAAAGAGTGATTGCTTTTATTTTCTTAAGTCACCTTTTATCGAGTACTGTTACATGGATTAGGGTACATATTTTTTTTCTAGTTACTGAGATGGCCAACGGTAATGACGTTGCATCAACGAGCTTACCAACCAGCAAGGAGAATGGCAGAATGGCAAGATTGGAGGAAATGGTGGCGGGTCTTATTGGTGTAGTTCAGAGCCTTCAACATCAATTGTTGCAACCACCACCGCCAGTGATGGGGTTTCCCCAACCAGGAGCACAAGCTCCACCTCCTCCACCCGAGGAACAATTTCCGCCACCTGCTCCGGGACCACCTCCCCAGATGGTTCCGAGCCAAGAGGGTGCACCTAATATCAAGGAGTTTCTTAAACTGAAGCCTCCAACATTTGAAGGAGGAATGGATGCCAGAGCAGTCAAGGCTTGGATTGCTGCTCTTGAAAAGATCTTCAAGGTGATGCACTGCACAGATCAGTAGAAAGTGGCATTCGCAGTTTTTCAGTTACAAGGAGAGGCTGAACATTGGTGGGCATTGTCACGCCCACAAATTTAATAGTCCAAATATAAATAAAATCCACGTGGGACAAGTCAAAAGTCATACATTTACCCTTTGAAAAGTCAAGTCAAAATAATACATTCTCACCATAAAGAATTCAACAAGTTCTAACAACGAGAACCCTTAACCCAAAAGCATAAATATCAAGTTTAAAGAGTTATTACATTAGCCAAATAGTCAAAAGATTAACAAATAGAAGTTACAAAACCATCTTTCAAAAATATGAGGTAAAGATGGGAAAATAACTTCATGCTCTATGAATCCAATGTTATGCATCCACACTTCATGCATCCACCTCATGTGCCTTGCCGAGTACCTGAAAAATGATAGGTTGAGCTCACTAGCCCAGTGGGAAAAGTATTCTACTAACGCTAGGTGTATAAACATGATACATGCATAACAAAGGAATGTAATGAAGGACACGATCAATGTAAGTGGTTAGAATGAACGAATGACTATAACTCGACCACCAAATACCCAATTCTCCCAAAAATGTGTTCAAGTGTCCAAAATGTGTCCAAGTATCCCATAACAAATCTAAGTATCCAACCAAGGTCCAAGTACTCACCGATTTCTCATTTTCGCATATCAAAAGCCAATTCCGGCCAAATACCCCAAGATTAATCCAAATATGTCATTTCCAAAATTTCACAAGATAACATTCCTTAATTTTAATAGGGAAGTATCCCTCTGCCAGATTTCATGGGCTCCGTGCACCCCTGCCGGATTTCGTGGGCTCCGTGCACCCATGGCTAGGGACACCAAATGTTGACCCTAGTGTTCACATTATGTAATTATATCATCTCAAAACATTTCATTATTCAAAAACTTCCATAAGTCCCATTTGTTTCAAACATTCACCATTTTCACCAAATTGTGCCAACCGACGCATGTCCAATATGTATGACCATGAGATTTGTTAATTCACGTGTCAAAAGGTTGGTTTTATGATTCCAAAGGGGATTCTAGGTTCAAAACGATGGTACGGGTCAAAAACACAAAGAAACGAATGATCGGGGCCAAACGGGTATCAAAGAACAAACCGGGACGAAACAAAAAAATGTGAAGCTGCTGGATTTTCCGCCCGGGCGACCCCCAATCCCGCTCGGGTGGCTCGGGCAAATTCTGGGCACCCGAAAATTTCAAAATTTTCATCCCTTTGGGGTGGAATCTCAACCCAAGTCCTAATTTGTTGATTTTGGCCAAAAATTGGAAGTGTCAAGCAACTAATGGACGTGGAGGGAGGGTAAAACAACCAACAACAACATCAAACAACAACCCAATCCATAGATCACAAACCCAAATTGAACAAAACCCACTTAGGAGAGAAAACCATGATTTTGGAGAAATTGAAGAACAAGAGCAAGATATATGCAATACATCACATAAGTACAACTAGAGGGAGTAGAATTTGTTCTCCTACCTCAAGATTTATGCTCCAAATGAGTTGAGAAAGCAAAACCCTAAGTTCTTGAGCTTCCAAACCCGAAATGCCTCCTTTCAAGGCAAAACCAACGCAACCCGAGCTTGAAATCACGTAGAGGAGAAGATTTTATGGTAGAACCTTGAAGGAATTTGATTTTGGTTGAGATTTGAGGTGTGTTTATGGAAGATTTTTGAGAGAGGGAGAGAAAGAGAGAGCTATGGCTGATGGAGGGAGAGAGGGATGTGTTATGTTGGGAAATATCACACCACACACTCATATACACACATTTATGCACTTGCACCCCCCTTATCTTTCAAATGCATTTTAAAAGGACCCAAATGCAATCTACTACCATCACATTGACCCCTTTAAGTCAAAATTTAAATCCTCACATTTACCGAACATTATTTCCGGAAAAATTATGCAAAAATACGGGTCCTTACAGGCATTAATGGAACCAACAAATCAGGGAATTCGCTGGGTACAATTTTTGGTGATATTCAAGGAGAAGTATATCCCTCAATCTTTCCAGGATGCCAAGTGCACTGAGTTTGAGCAACTGAAACAGAGAATGTCGTCAGTGGCTGAGTATGAGGCTGAGTTCACTAATTTGGCCGAGTATGCACTGCATATGATTCCCGATGAAAACAAAAAGGCGCGAAAGTTTGAGAGTGGCTTGAGGGACGAAATAAAAAGAGTTGTAAAACCAATGAGGTTGCCAACGTATGCTGATGTGGTTGATCGAGCCCTGATTGTGGAACAGGGTAGGGAGGAATCAAGAATGTTCGCTAATAAACGTAAAAGGCAGAATTCTAGTGGTGGAAACAAGAATGAAGGGGAACAAGAAACAAAATTCAGGAACAAATAATACTCCCTCCGTCCCTTTTTAAGTGATCCACTTGGGAAACGCATATTTTTGCGGACGTTTAAAAATGTACTTTTGTATAACGTTTTAAATTTTTTTGCACCAAATTGAAGTACTCAATGAGCACTTTAATTTGATGTAAAACAAATTAAAAGGTTATATAGAGAAATATATTTTTTAGGGGTTTGAAATTGCACGTATTCCCATATGGATCATTTTAAAAGGGACGGAGGGAGTAAAAGTTATCAAGGTGGGTATCAGAGGCCATCAGCGCCAAAATGTCAGACTTGTGGGAAGTATCACTTTGGATCTTGTCGTTTTGATATCAGCACTTGTTGGACTTGTGGTCAGAAGGGTCATCTGATGAGAGATTGCCCTAAGTCCAAGAATAATACTAGGTCTGGGGCAAATGTTGTTCCAGTCAACAGAAATGTTGGGTTATCGGGTCCAGGGAATTCTAACGCTTGAGTTCAAGCCAAAGCTTTTGCCTTAGTGCCAGGGGACCTGCTTAACAATGAGAATGTGGTGGCAGGTTACATGTTAATATGTTCTATACCAGCCTATGTATTGGTAGACTCTGGTTCTTCACATTCTTTTGTGTCCATGAAATTTTCCATGAAACTTCCTTCGAAGCCCGATCACCTTGGGTTTGAGCTCTTGGTTTCTCAACCCATGAGTAGGGGCATGGTGTGCACGACAGTCCACAGGGACTGTGCTATATGTTTTGGCGGAGTCTCTTTGTTTGCAGACCTTATACCCCTAGTGATGAATCATTTTGATGTTATACTTGGAATGGACTAGTTATCTATCAATCACGTGTCTATTGATTGTCCCAACAAATGTATCACTTTTCGTAATTTCGATCAAGAGATTTGTTTCAAGGGTATGGGAGTGTCTTCACCTCCAAACCTCATATCAGTTACTCAAGCTCGACAACTGCTAAAGAAGGGCTGTTAGGGTTTTCTTTGTAGTGTTTTATCCACTCCGGTAGAGGAGTTAAAACTTTATGATATTCCTGTAATCCGTGAGTTTCCAGACGTTTTTCCCGAGGATTTTCCTGGGACACCTGTGGATCGAGAGATTGAATAATCGAGGTGGCCCCAGGGACTCAACCAGTATCAAAGGCTCTGTACTGTATGGCTCCATCAGAATTGAAAGAACTAAAGTCTCAATTACAAGATTTACTGAACAAGGGTTTTGTCAGGCCGAGTGCCTCACCTTGGGGTGCTCCTGTCTTATTTGTCAAGAAGAAGGATGAGACAATGAGATTGTGCATCGATTACAGAGAGTTAAATAAGTTAACGATAAAGAACCGGTATCTGTTGCCAAGGATCGACAATCTATTTGATCAATTACAGGGAGCTCGAGTGTTCTCCAAAATTGATTTACGCTTTGGGTATCGTCAACTGAAGGTGAAGGCCGAGGATGTAGAGAAGATTGCATTTCGCACTCGCTATGGCCATTATGAGTTCCTAGTGATGCCCTTTGGCGTGACGAATGCTCCAGCAGCATTTATGGACTTGATGAATCGCATGTTCAAGAGTTACTTGGATGACTTTGTGATTGTTTTCATCGACGATATTTTGGTGTACTCCAAGGATGAGACTAAACACGAAATGCATTTGCAGACATTGCGGGATCAAAATTTGTATGCCAAATTCAAGAAATGTGAATTCTGGTTAGACAAGGTGGTGTTTCTTAGACATGTCATTGGCAGCGATGGAATTTCTGTGAACCCTCAAAAGATTGAGGCAATTGTGAACTGGCCGAGACCAACTACTGTAACAGAAGTGAGGAGTTTCTTGGGTCTTGTTGGCTACTATCGAAGGTTTGTCTAAGATTTCTCTAAGATTGTAGTACCATTGATTGAGTTGACTAAAAAAGGGGAACCATTTGTTTAGAGTGACAAATGTGAAAAGAGTTTCCAGGAGTTAAAAAGGAGACTTACTACAACACCTATCCTTACGCTTCCTGATGGCGTGGACATATTTGCCATATATAGTGATGCATCCTGACAAGGTTTGGGTTGTGTACGAATGCAGCATGGTAAAGTTGTTGCTTACGCTTCACATCAACTGAAGCCACATGAGAAGAACTATCCTGTTCATGATCTTGAGTTGGTAGCCGTGATATTTGCATTGAAGATTTGGCGGCATTATTTGTATGGAGTATCTTGTGAAGTCTTCACTGATCACAAAAGTTTGAAATACATCTTTACACAAAAAGAGTTGAATATGAGACAACGACGTTGGCTGGAGTTGATTAAGGATTATGATGTTAATATCAAGTACCATCTAGGAAAGGCAAATGTTGTGGCAGACGCTCTTAGTCAAAAAGCGACAGGGAGTTTGACCTATTTGCTTACAAGTCAAAAGTTTTTGCTTGAAGAAATGGATCGCATGGAGTTGGAAGTGATCATTCATGGGACACGCAGGTATTCTTGCAAATATTGTGGCCCAACCAGCAATCATAGAAGAAATAAAACTAAGACAATGAGAAGATCCTAAGTTGCAGAAGGTTCGTGAAGGAATTAAGAGTGTACTGCATCCAAATTTCACAATTGATGATGGACTGATGAAGTTTTGAGATCAAATTTGTGTTCCTAATATACCAGATATTCAACAACGGATTTTGGACGAATGTCACAAGTCTAAACTTGCAGGTCACCCTAGATAGATGAAAATGTACCAAAATTTGAGGAAGGTATACTGGTGGATGGGAATGAAGAAGAGTGTAGCTGATTATGTTAGCCGATGCCTCCAATACCAACAGATTAAGGCCGAACGCCGAAAACTGGCAGGATTGTTACAACCTGTAACGCCCCGATTTTCGGACACGTTAATTAAAACAAGAGATCTAAAAAGATTCATTTAATAATAGTATTTTCTTAATAAGCAGCGGAACAACATAAATAGAAAAGTACTTTAGTCTGATACAATAAGAAACAGTACTTGTCGGAAAGTTAAATTACATTTGTCCAACACAAAACTAAGGCGATTACAGAGCCTTCTACAGTTCTAGGTTTAGGTCCCACTCCCCATAAGTTCCCTGATTGGCTGCAGGGTCTTGATACTTGTTGCAATGTCCTCCTCTTCCCTCTTCGGTACCTGGCATGAAACGCCAGGGCACATAGCACCATGAGTTTTGACACTCAGTGGCTAACTCCTACCCACTAACCCTTACATTACAATTCATCAACAGTTCATATCAAGGAGTGCATAAATAAGTAACAAGCATCTGTTTTCCTTTAACTTCTTTTTAGCTAAAGTGTTCTCATAGATTCTAAACCTTAGGAACGTCTCTCCAATTCAAAACTGATATACAGAATTCCTAGTGGACTTTTCGGCTGGCGAGGCTCTGGTTCCGCTAACCCGATAATTGGGACTTTTCGGTTGGCCAGGCTTTGGCTCCACTGACCACGACTTAATTCCTGGTGGACTTTTCGGCTGGCGAGGCTCTGGTTCCACTGACCACACTCAATACACAATTCCTGGTGGACTTTTCGGCTAGTGAGGCTCTGGTTCTGCTGACCCGATAATTGGGACCTTTCGGCTAACCAGGCTTTGGCTCCGCTGACCACACTCAATACACAATTCCTGGTGGACTTTTCGGCTGGCGAGGCTCTGGTTCCGCTAACCCGATAATTGGGACCTTTCGGCTGACCAGGTTTTGGCTCCGCTGACCACACATTCTCTTTACTTTCCGGTTTCCTTTAACTTAGAAACGTCTATGTGATCTACTACGTAAGTACCAACCCGGGAACCTATTTGTCTAATCTAACAATTCAATAATTTTATGGAAATGTAACACAACAAGCAAAGCAAAGCGATAACAATATTCGAGGGTGCACCTGTTCACAAAATAATCCACAATGTCCATATGACTCTCCGGACGTTTACCCATAAAACCATAATTCATAAGTAATCGGAATTTGAGGAAAAAACGATTTAAAAGTATTTAGGTCTATACTCTTTCTTTATCTACCAGTAGAGTATACAATTACAAGTCTTAGTTTCTTACTAGAAAACTTTCCAGTACTTACTTTATCAATCTAGTACGTAAAAATTAAATAAATGAGTTTTCTTTTTCTTTTCTTTTTTTTTCTTTAATATAACATACATAAATAAAAATGGTTAGAGTACTTAATAGAATCACAAATCCTACATTTATACTTACTGGCTATGAAGTACATAAAAGTAATTAGCCAAGTTTCGAACTAGATTTTGATATCTGTTTATAAAATTACCTGACAAGTTAATATATAAAGTCTATGAGATAAATCTCTTACCTAACTAATAATCTCATGTTCAAGTTAAACATGTTAATGAAATTAACATTACATTAGCTAACAAATTAAGCATACATGTGTTCAAAATCTACCAACTTTAAAGCAACGTGTTCACAGCTAAACTTTCCTATCATGCACATCATAACTTCCTGGACATAACAAAATTTTCGGTTCATTATCATGACTTCGGCCCATAATGTAAAAGATTGTATCCGTAAGGTTTCGTTTCATTCGGGCTCCTCACAAGCCCTAATATAAAGTCGAAGTATACTAAATATACTTAGGGTTAATGGATAAGAGGTTTCTACCTTTGATCCGGACGAAAAGCTCGGTGGTGGAATAATTTGACAGCGAGAGTTATAGTACCGAACTGAGACTTCGGGTACTGATATCCCATCCGAAACTCATCCGTTTCGGAAGATTCTTGTGTCTAAAACTAAGTGCTCGGAATGTTCTACAACTTCGATGAAGAGGTATAGGCTTAAAACCAACTCTAACTACGAGAAAAATGGTGATTTATATCGGGTCGCTGAACTTCCTGGAAAAGGAAATCCGAGAATTTTGCTGAACTTTGGATGGCCATAACTCACTCAAAACTCAACCGATTTGGGTGATTCTTGTGTCGAAATCGAAGAGCTTCAGACCCTCTACGATGTTGGTGAAGAAATGTAAACTTGAAAACGATTGGAAAAAGGGGGAAAATGAAGATTTACAGAAGAGCAGAGAGCTGTCTGGAAAATGTACCCGAGATTTTTACTGAACTTTGGATGGCTATAACTCACTCAAAACTCAACCGATTTGGATGATTCTTGTGTCGAAATCGAATTTCTAGACGCTCTCTACAACTTCTATGAAGAAACCTAATCCTAAAAACGAGTGTAACTATGAGCAAAGTGGCTGTAAAAATGGGTACGTGATATGGACGAAAATGAAAATGGGTAGGTGTCTTCTTCCTTCTGTTTTTCTTCTTTTGCCAGGTAGAACTCCTCACTCACTCACTCTCTCTCTCTCTCACTGAATTAATGGGGAAGGAGAATGGAAACGAGGAATAAATAACTTATTTGAGAAATAAAATAAGTCGTAATAATTATTGTAAAAATATAACTTATTTCCAAAATACAAAATAATAATAAAATAAAATGGACCGAAAATTCGGGCCATTACACAACCATTACCCATAGTTGAGTGGAAGTGGGAGCATCTTAGTACAGATTTCATTTTTGGGCTGCCGCGAACTCCTAAAGGAAACAATTCCATTTGGGTGATCGTGGATCAGTTGACCAAGACGGCACATTTCTTGTCGGTGAAGACGACACATTCTATGGACCAGTTAACTGCTCTCTATGTTCGTGAGATTGTTCGACTACATGGGGTACCTGTGTCTATCACGTCAGATCGTGATACAAGATTTACTTCTCAATTTTGGCAGAGTTTTCAAAAGGCACTAAGAACTCGGTTGAATTTCAGTACTGCTTTCCACCCTCAAAACGTCGGACAATCAGAACGCACTATTCAAACTTTTACAGGATATGTTGCGTGCATGTTCGTTGGATCTCCAAGGAAGTTGGGAAGAGCATCTTCCTTTAGTAGAGTTCGCTTATAATAACAGTTATCAGGCGAGTATCGGGATGGCACCGTTCGAGGCTCTGTATGGGAGACAGTGTAGATCACCTACGTGTTGGACAGAAGTTGGCAAGGAACAACTATCTGGTCCAAATATGATTTTTGAAACCACAGAGAAAATCAAGTTAATTTAGGGAAGATTGAAAATAGCTCAGGATCGTCAGAAAAGTTACGCAGATGCAGGAAGGAGAGAATTGACATTTCAAGAAGGTGATTGGGTTTTCTTGAAAGTGTCGCCAATGAAGGGAATCCTACGCTTCTAGAGGAAGGGAAAGTTGAACCCTCGTTTTGTAGGACCCTTTGAGATTATTGAGAAGATTGGACTTGTTGTTTATCAACTTGATTTGACATCTGAACTCGCCAACGTTCACGATGTTTTCCATGTCTCTATGCTGAAACCTTATGTTGCGAATGCTTCTCATGTGCTCACTCGACCTCCCATTGAACTTCAGAAGAATCTGACCTATGAGGAGTGTCCCATCCGTATTATGGACCGTCGAGTTAAACAGTTGCGAAGTAAGGTCATTCCTCTTGTAAAAGTCTGGTGGGAAAATCACTCAGGTGGTGAGGCGACTTGGGAGAAAGAGGATGACATGCTTCGACTCTATCCAGAGTTATTTGTTGAAGGTATATCTTCTGTCGAGTTCATTTAATTATTGTCAAGTTTGGAGGACCAAACTTCTTAAAGTGGGGGATGATGTAATAAACTGAATTTTAGATAACCCGATTTTCGTCATAAAATTAAGAATGTTATTTTCAAGAATATTCCTCAAAATTCTGACACCGCAGTCAATCTTAAAATAATTTTTATAGTTGACATTAAATTTTTGGGATTTTTCTGAGAACGAATCCCGGACAGTGTAACCGGACACGGACCGGTTACACATCGTCGATGAGATATTTCCTTTCTTTCCCTGGTTTATAATTTGGATGATCGCATCTTGCCACTCTAGCCTTATCTTCTAAAATGATTTATAGGCAAAAAAAATTTGTTGAATTTAAAGAAGGATGGGGTATCCACATTTAGTTTTGTCTGAAACCAATCTTGTTTTCCCTATTTTATATCTACCTCTCCATCAGATCACTCTGTCACTTTGCACTTCCACCAAAATACTATTATACTCACTCTGTTATCCCTTCCAAAGACTTCTCCTGCCACAACTCATTTCAACCAACTCCATTGCTATCTCCATTGTCGACCAACTTCTGTTCCATCGGATACCCAACAAACTGTTTTCGCTCACATCCGGCAACTCTCTATTTCTCCTCATTTCGGTAATTTATTCCTCCTACTTGACTCCATGACTTTCTGTTTAAAAAAAGAAAAGAAGCATGGGACGGTGGCAGCCATGGTCACCACTTCCATGACTGCCCATGATATTAATTCAATGCCATGCTTCTTTCTTCCCGAAGTTCTCTTTCTTTTCTTTAATGCTTCTGACCCCTTCTATTTATTTAGGTGTAGTATTAGTTGATAGGATTCTTGATTATTAAATTAGATGTTAACAGTAAATAGTTAAATGGTTGATAACAGGTTCGAGTGTTGGCCAGTAATTTGTACACGCGGTTTAGCTTTTGTTCACGCTACTGAGGTGAGTTACGGATATACTTTGATTACACGTTGTTTTGCGATTTGAGTAGCTAGTATCTATATAAAAATGCTTGATTCAATAATGTAATTAATAAAATGGAGACTCGGTTGTTAAAAAAAATGAATTAAGCAGAGTTGGAAAAAAATAATATTTACAAGGGACGATATTCCATGGGTTTTTTTCAAAAGGACAAAACAATGGTATCGAAACATCCGAACGTTAAGGTCCTAACACATGGACGTTAAATAGGCAGTGTGTGGGTGTTATAAGGGGTAAGGTACGGCCGGGTGCCCTAAGGTCTTGATATCATTACCTGATTGATTTACGGGTCGCTCCCGCTACACTGGTGTCCGTTCATGTGATGTTGAATTCGATACGCATTTAATATTGTTATGGTTTAAAGGTTAATGGAACCTGATTGATACTGATATTGATAATTATTATGTTGAAATTCTTTTTGATATAATTTTTGTTTCATAAATTATTCCCATGGAAAAACTTGTAACCTTAGTATATTGTAATTCTCACTGAAATGGTTTTTGACCATTTCAGGACAACAGGGATAAAAGGGCTGGCTCACTAGTATCGTGTGTATATTCAGGGTGCAAGTGTGATTTTTTTTTTTAGTAATTTGGAGTGGAATTTGTAATAAATTCTGAGATTGTAAAATTGTGGGATTGTAAGTTTAAAAATATGTTTGATTTGGTGGTACCAGACGGCCACAGGTTTGTAATAATGCCAATGGGCAAATTTCATATTTGTTGCACTTTGTATCAGCTCTGAAGATATTTATTTAAATAATTTTGTTTTCTCTAAAATAAAAGCTTGGTAGTTTTATAAAGTTTTTTTACAAATTTGAGTTAATAAAGGCTTGAGGTGATTTTTAGTCACTAGCCGGTCACAGATTCTTACCGTTAGAGTTTGGATCGTGACAGGGAGCCAAGGCAATTCTTGCCCAAGGGATAAGACCTTAGCCAATTTAATGAAATCTTAGGTTATATTCAAGCCACTGGTACAGAAGATGAATTTATTCACCCAATAGATCAGAAAAGCGATATGATCTGAATCAAAGACGGGCTCAGAGTTATTAGTGACAAAGTTGTGGTCTAAGAATATCTTAAAGGTAATATCTTTCGTTTTGGGGTATTCAAACTCAATTTCAGGGCACACTAGGGCATCGTTAGCCTCTATTTGATGTGGACGGAGGCTAGTTATAAAAGTCACGTCCTGAAGGTATAGGCAACATCATACCACAACGGAAATGAAAGGCGTTGTTGCTAGTGGACCAAAAGAAAGCCAACGAACTAAGAAGATGAGTATCAGGTTCTGGCATTCCAATGCTTAACATAGTAGCATTATATATGCCAACTTTTTCCCAGATTTTCCCTTTGGATTTTACAACCCTAATCAGCCATTTATCATAATCAGGGGTCGATGATACCCAAAGTTTGAAAGGTTCGGATGTAGAATAATTTTCCCAGTTGGGTGCCCAATCATTAGTTGATCAGGCAAGTGGAATAGCCTCAAAGTGTGGGAAATACTCTTTGAGGAAGTCAAGAAAATCAGTAAAAAAGCAAGGTCCTAAACCATGTTTATCTTTTTTTTTTTGACAATGAAATTGTAGATTTTCCATTAATCAAAGATCAGGTTACAAGAGTAGATACACATCAGAACAATAACCAAGAAAACTTGGACAACGATGTGCCAATAACGCACGAACCCAATCCGACAATGGAATAACAACGATATGCCAACCAAGCAGGATAACCACGAGCCGATCCGGGGATGTTGCCATTTCTGGACATTACGATCCCCACCTAACACGGCCGTAGCCGGCATGTAGCCGGCATGTTTATCTAAACCAAAGGAATGGCTAGGGTTTTTATCGGCATGAGGTACATGGAATAGTACTCATTCAGTGATGGCGGGTTTCTTCTCTTCAATCAGACGTTTCATCACAGTGCCTGGGTTGTTAATGTCTTCTACTGAAGCGTTAGCTCGGAGTGATGCCATGGAGTTGAATTTTGCTACAGTCGAAAGTTGTGGTTTTTTGGCTTTGGAAGTGAAAAGGTAAAGGTAGAGAGAGAGATTTTACTGAAGGTGTAACTTTTTCTCTCCCCGATGAATTTGTAGATGGCTTGAGGCGTGTGGCAGTGGAGATTAATGCGAGTGTTGGAAAGGGTTTTAATCCCTTAATTACCGACCGTTGATATTGCAACACGCGGAAAGGGATAATGGTAAGAGAGACCTCTCATCTTCAAATTCTATCTAGCCGTTATCTCCTGCCGTAACGGATCAATACCCCTGGGTTATCTTATGTTATCTCCTGCTGTATCATATCTAGACGGTACACGTGTCACAAAATTAAAAAAATTAAACAGGAAAAATTGAATTTGAAATCTGCTATGACAAAGCGGAATTTCCTATGATTCAGGAAATCGGTTGTTTCTGGAGAAAGAGATAAGGTAGTTGCCTAAATTGTAGGAGTTAGATATATATTTTTATTAATCCGATTGCTTGAGGATTAATATAGATAGATATTTAATAAATTTATTCGTGAGATCATGGGTCAAATAGCATGTGGAAAAAATGTGTTCACTTCATATTTTCAAAAAAAATTCTAAAAAGATTCTTTCCCCATCTCTTATTTCTCCAATCATTAATCACATTTCTTTCTCTACTCATACCCCTTTCTTCAATCATTAATTCTCATTTCTCTCTCTATCTCTCTCCAATTATTACACCTCTCTCTAATTATTACTTTTTCCAAAAACTCATCAAAATACTACCTCAAAAATATTTCTCAAAATATTTTTCTCAAAACTCTCAACCAAACAGAGTCATATTTTGGCCTTATGAAACACTTGTCAACCATACATTCATCCGTATCAAGGAAAGAAATTGGCAGGAGTAAAAAGGAATATGGCGGCTATTTCGAAGGATCATGATTCAAGTAGTGGATCCCCAGCAATTACAGAAATTGTAAAGGTTATAAATATAAGCCTTGCGCCTTCATTTCAAGGGTCCACGCACCAAAAAGCTAACAACAGCAAGTAACTTTTCTTAGCATATACGCTAGCTATCTAGTTAGCAGGCTTCTCTTTCTAACTCAACCACGTCAATCATTTCTCATCTCCTTTCTTCTTCATGTAATTTTAGTTTAACTTTAGTTGTTGAATTCCTTTTTCGAGGCAAAATTCGAACCATATTACTTTAGTTCCTCTGTACAGATATCTCATTGCTTGAAGGAGGTTTTCATATTCAGACGCACTTTTCAATCTTTACATTTGGGGATTTCATATCTCCTGGCACGCCCTTGCACTTTTCACATCCCACTCGGTGTTGGCTCCATCATTTCTCTTGTCCTTAGAGAAATACGTGTCAACAAATTCAAAAATCTTATTATTCACAATTTGAAATGAAAAATAAAAAAAATAAATGGCTCCCCTTACGTGCTCTTGTTAAATAAATGGCTTCTCGTTCAGTCATCAAGAAAGTATGGAAAAGGATGAGAAAATCAACTTTCCCATAACTTTTGGAATGTTCAGTTACCAAGAAAATAACGGGACCATTAAAAATATTTTTTCCACTGATCAAGACTCACTTTCCCTCAAAATACATACGATAAAAAGGGAGGAATTATGTGTTGTAGGAAAATTTGCTCCTACCAATTACATTTTCCTGAAAAAATTCATTATCAAGTGAACACTTACAAGAAAGTAAATTTTCATTTCTTTTACTTCACTTTAATGAAGATTAACTTTCTCGCGTAATATTTTTGTTTTTAATGCGTGCAGTGTGTGGATGCAGGTGTTTTTTTTGTTTTTAATGCGTGCCAGTGTGTGATAGCAGGTCTTTTGTTGATGGGCTTTTGTAACTAGATTTTTTTTAGTAACTTGTCGTGGAACTGAACCATTTCTGTTCTCGTCTCGTTCTCTTTTTTTCATCTTCGTCTTCAATGGGCTGCAGCAGAGACGCCTCCTCATGGCTCTGCGCTTGCCCACCGACCACCACCACCACCACCACTGCGACCTCGAACTCGTTCAAGTTCAAGTTGCAGACTTCCTTCTTCAAACCAGCCATCTCCTGCTCCGTCAAGGGTCCATCTGATTCCACGTCATCCTCATCTCACAGCCGTCGTGTCCCAATTAGGAAATTTGGAAGCAGACCGTTGCCGGATATCGTTCGACATTGGGTCCAAGTTGATTCTCCCATTCAATCTGATGAAGGTGTATATTCATTCTCCCTCCTCTTGCTTCTACCAATCTTCCTCTCTTCTTCTTCTTCTTTTCTTCTTCTTCTTCTTCTTCTTCTTCTTCTTCTGTAATACATGGTGTTCCGTGCCAGCTTGTGCGTACCTTGGACCAATTCTTACAGCTCCTTTCCCATTCCCAACCCTTTTACACGTTTACGCATGGGACTGTGGTGGTCTTAAGAGGTACTGGCAAGGAACTGACTTTAGGAGCCAAGGGCAACTCATTGGGTTAATTTTCCACTCTTTGTTTGGTTAGTGACAATGTAAAATCAAATTTCACTTGGATAGATATCTTCTTTTACGCTAGATTCAGATGTGCGGTTCATGGAGATAGAGGGAAAAGAAAAGAAAAGAAAAAGAACTCAATATGTAAAATCTAACCACCGTAAGGAAATGCATAGATATTCATTATAAGCTAGCAGTTTATCAAGATCCCTAAATGAGGTTATTTATTTACTTTTGGTTTGGTCGAGCTTGGACAATGAGAATCCAATGAATAGCTAAAACGAAGGTATTCGTGCTTGGATGGTAAGTTTCATGAAAACAATTCTCTGAGGCGTGTTGGAATGGTCGATAGCTGCTTAGTCTCATCCGAGAGTCTAATCTTGTTGTGCTGATTTTGTTCTTTGAAAAAGAAAAAAAGAAAGAATGTGGGTAGATTTAGGATCCTTCCCTTCCACTGCATAACTGCGCTAGCAGGTACTGCGAACCCTTTGTGGCACGCATCTAACGAGCTCGGTTGGTTAATGGGTTCCACCTAACCCCGAAAAATAAAATACCAAAACAATGATGCACTGAGTTAATTTTATTTCTCTTTTATTATGCTTTCCCTGTACAAATCAAGCACTCGTTGAACTAATTATCTTTCACCTTCTATTCCATATTGGGGCACTCTGCTATGGCAAATGAGTAAAAGAAGAAGAAACAAGCAGTGTTCCAGGATGACTAGATTAACTACTGTGGTCAGTTGGAGTGATTGTGCAATCTTTGGAAATAGCATCGTGTAGATTATGAGGCAAAGTTAAGATCCATATTCTTTGTCTACTTTCAATTTCCTGCAAAAAAAATTCCCTCCACATTGCACTGGTTTTGTCTAATGTTACAAGTGGAAAAAATGTTGCATCCCCTTGTATGCACTATATAGATCTTCCATTTAACTGTAAAAGCATGCATGGATTAGCTGTCAGTTCAGTGGTGAGTTTTGAGGACGATTTTCCTGCTTTGTATTTGGCTAAAAACAGAATTTCTCAGAAAGAGTGATTTTGTAGCTTAGTCATTTCCTATGACGAAATATATAGTGGTAGGATGTGCATTCAATTTTGCTTTTAGAAACAGATAATGGTTGAGTTGACTATGACATTTACTATACCGTATGCTACAGATAGATTCACGGTTGTGTCATACAATGTATTGGGGGAAAGAAATGCTTCAAAACATAAAGATTTATACCGCAATGTTCCTTCACTTTACCTGAATTGGGATCGTCGCAAGAGAGTTATTTGCGAGGAACTCAAAGGATGGAACCCAGATATAATCTGTCTGCAAGTAAGTTCCTTTTCTCGGTTTCAAATTTTGGCATGTACGTTGGGTCTTCTAATGCTCAGTTTTCTTAAACAAAGTAAGGGTAACGAGTGAATATGCTAAACATGAGTGGAACCCATCCAATTTCGTTTTATAAAGAATAAAGCTGACTATAATATTGTGTTTGACAGAACTTCAATATGGTTAAAACCTATTTTGTTGGCTTTCATTAGGAGGTTGACAGGTACTTTGATCTGTTGAACATTATGCAAAAAGCAGGATATATTGGTTCATTTAAGGTTAGTTTGCTTTTCTGGGTCCTATATCGTGTGTGAGTCTGGCTGTCAGTGAATTCAGATTTGGATCCTGTATCCCATACATATGTTGCTCTATATTAATGTTAAAGACTCTAAATCAGTTAAATTCTTGTTTAGAGACGCACAGGAGACTCCATTGATGGTTGTGCTATGCTTTGGAAAGCTGATAAGTAAGATTTGCACAAGTTCTTTTGTGTTGACAATGCTTCACGTTTGCAATACCTGAATTTTGATTAGGTTAATCTAAGGAATATTTCTTTTATTCAATTTTGCTAGGTTTCGGCTATTAGAGTGTGAGAATATTGAATATAAGGGATACAGTCTTCGAGACAATGTTGCTCAACTCTCTGTTTTTGAGGTACCAGTTCATATGCATAAACCATTTTTGTATTTTTTTTCGTAAATGGTTCTTTACATTGTTGGGTTTACCCTATGAATGTGCATTTAAAGTAATTATTTATGATTATTCATTTACTTTTATTAAGAAACAAAACTTGGAATACGGAGGGGCGTATCCTTTCTATTTGGAATTTAACAATGCATTTTCCCTTTGAAAACTCCTTACAAACCCAGCTGCTCCTTGGCTGGCCTTGGAGCTTCCATCTGTATTCAACCTGAGCAAACCAACTGGAAAATTCCATTTAGTTAGTCTAATACTCTAATGGTTCTGCATTTAGCTGGGATACGCGTATACAGTTTAAAAGTCTCCTTTGATTTCATTAGCATACTTAAAGATATTGTACATCAACATAATCATATCACGACCAGAGTTCTCAAAAACTTTCCTGTCTGCTAGAAATGTACACTCTAGGTGGATATCTTTGTTCTAGTTCTCGAGTTTTAACAGATAAATATATTGTGATCATATTGGAAGGGAGTTCATCTGTCACAACCTAGTTCATTTGGTCATATCTGTGGCCAGTTGATGCTTGCTGAAAGTTGAAATTAATGTCACCAACCAATTTTAGACTGCATGTGGTGCGGTTGAATAAAAATGTAATGTGATACCTTGAGGCTCTTAACACGTAAGGCTTCACCTGTTCAGGTTTCTTAGTATTCCAGTGGATGATTGGTTACGTATTCAGCTAGCTTCCGCATTGTAATTGCCTGAACATGGTTTTATAAAAGTAATATTCCTGAAGATCATTTGTGCGATATCAAATATGTACCTGGTCTCTGTTTCAACATTATCTTTATGGTTGTATATGCTGTTCAATGCCAGACTACCTGCATCTTACTTCATCTGATGCAGACAGATGTGTAACGCCGAGTCAAGAAGACTTCTAATTGGGAACATTCATGTTCTTTACAACCCAAACAGGGGCGATGTTAAACTGGGCCAAGTAAGTTCTCGAGCATATCCAAGTTACTGGAACAGGC
Organism: Vaccinium myrtillus; assembly: GCA_016920895.1. Taxonomy (NCBI): domain Eukaryota; kingdom Viridiplantae; phylum Streptophyta; class Magnoliopsida; order Ericales; family Ericaceae; genus Vaccinium; species Vaccinium myrtillus. The sequence continues at coordinate 21,385,230 of CM029277.1, forward strand.
CATGACTATGTATCTTGTGCTGTTGACGTTACCACAATTAGATATCTGTACTGTCATTCTGTCTTTTATTCAAGATCCTCTTTTGTCCAAAGTCCGAACTGACTTTAGTTAGAAAATAGCTTCCACAAATTATTTCCAAATAGCCCTTCCCTACTTCAGGGGGCTTTGGCTTGTCTACCTCAATCAAGCAACCGTCTAACGGCTCGCTACCTTCTAACGGCTCGCTACCTTCTTTTACCTTCTGCACTGCACTCTGATAGACTTCTTTGCTTGCATCTGATCTAAGGACTGCACTTTGTAATGAAGAATGAACAGATTGAATATTCACCGATGGCATCAGACAAAAGAATGTGTTAAAGCATCCAACTTAAAACCAATTGGCAATGACTGAATAGGCTGCCCAGACTCATATACTAGTTTCGGAGGTTATAATTAACCAATGTGGGACAAGCTCTAACAGGCCCCCGCGCATGCGATTGGCAATGACTGAATAGGCTGCTCAGACTCATATACTAGTTTCGGAGGTTATAATTAACCAATGTGGGGCAAACTCTAACACTCCCCCACGCATGCGACCCCTGACTCGCACGTGGAGAGATAAACAACGGATCCATAACAAAGGGATCACAACGAATAACGAAACAAGGTGCGCCAAAGGCACAAACAACGGGGCAATTAATCAAGTGAGTCTTGTCCAAAAGCCTCTGGAAGCCTAGCTCTAATGCCATGTTAAAGCATCCAACTCAAAACCAATTGGCTATGAGTGGATAGGCCGCCTAGAGTCATACACTAGTTTTGGATATTATAATTAACCGATGTGGGACAAGCTTTAACAGAATGTAAATCGGACGAAACATGTATACGAGACACTTGCCAGTTACCGGTAAACTTGTAATGCTTCTTTGTAGGTGGACAAAAGACCTTAATAACTGTTAGAATAGTTTGTGTATTTGTCCCACATTGCTTAGTTATGTTGAGTAATGTGTCTCATGACAATATAAATAAAGCTCTCTCGTGTTAGGGTTAATTTAACACCCTACACTTCTTTCTCTCTCTCTAACAACATGGTATCAGAGCGAAACCCTAACCTACCTCCATAACCTAACCAAATCAAACCCTAACCAAACCCTAACCTACTCCTAAAACCCCTGCCGTACATCCCTATACGTCACCAGTCGTCCCTAACCTTGGAAACCCTAAATCCTGAACTTCATACCCATCGACAGAGCATAGTTGTAGATCTATTCAGTTCGAAACCCTAAAACGAGGTGCATAGAGCCTACTCGACCCTTTACAACCACTGTTCGACTTTCAAGACCTCTCGAAATTCCCAAAAATCCTTTACCCAGTCATTTTCGAACCCAAAATCGACCTTTAACCCCAAAATCGAACCAAACCGAACCCAAAATTGACCTTTAACCCCAAAATCGAACCAAACCGAACCCAAAATCGACCTTTAACCCCAAAATCGACCCCTACAGTAACCTCTAAACCCAGAAATGAACTCCTTTCTCACCTTCTAAACCAAATTCGTACCTGTTCATGTTGATTTCGAGTTCAATCAGCCTCGAAATTGGTCGACTGTTGCTTGAGATTGGTCGATTCTTGCCTTTGTGCTAGAGTTCATGCTTCGGCTATTGATTGGTATTGTCGGTCAATTTCTAGTAATAGCTGAGGCTATTGGTTCATTTGTTGATGCTCCAGTTGTTGATTTTGTTCTTCCACTGTGCTCCAGTGCACATCAGGTTCTGTTTATGGTGTTATTTGCTTTGTTGACCAGTGACATGTTGGTTCAAGTTGATGATGTTGGGAGTATCCGTGTGTCTTCTTCAGTAAATTAATGTTGGTTGGTTGATTAGTTGGTAGCTCTTGGTTGTTTAACTGAGGCACTGATTTGTTGTTCTGTGGTGGTTGTTGGCCTCTCTTTTATTTAACAAACATGTCTGATGGAAAGTCCGCTTCTGCTGCTAGTTCTGGTTCTATTGTTATTGGTAGTTCTTCTAGCTCTTCTCGGCGTCGTGAAAAAGAGTCCATTACCTCCATTCTATTAAATGGTAATAATTATGCTATTTGGTCTCGTGCTGTTAAAGTTTATTATATGGGTGAGCGGAAATTTCGCTATTTGACAGATGATCCTCCTGCCAAAGAGGCTAAGGATTATGGTGATTGGGAAGCTGAGGATTGTCATATCCGGGTTGAGTTGTGGAATAGTATGGAACCCCAGATTAGTGCTCCTCTGTTTTATCTCGACACTGCCAAACAAGTGTGGAATCGGCTTGTTGGGATGTATTCTGGGGTTAACAATCTTCGTCGTACATATGATCTTCACCACCAGTTCTTTTCTTTGTCCATCGGTTCTGGATCTTTGGAGGACTACTATTCTCAGTTTCGTGGGACTTGTGAGGAACTCCGTGTTTATGAGCCTATCTCAAGTGATCCTCAGGTTATGGAGAGTCAGCGTGAGCGTTTGGAGGTTGCTCGATTTCTATATGGTTTGTCGTCCTTCTATGATCCCGTTCGGTCTCAGATACTGGGAGAGCGGGAGTTGCCCTCTCTTGATGAGGTGTTTAGACGTCTTCGTCAGGCTTCTTATTCCGATGCTGGTTCTGTTTCTCAGCCAGCACCTGATCGTTCTGCTTTAGCTGTTTCTGGTGGTTTTGGATCGAGTAGTGGCCGTGGTCGCGGCCGTGATTCTGGGTTTAGCAGTCGTGGTCGTGGTTCTGGAAGTCGAAGTTCTGGTGGCTATGATTCCGGTAACGGTTTTGGTGGTCGCGGTGATTCTGGGTCTAGTGGTCGTGGTTTTGGTCGTGGTGGCCATAGTCATGGTCGCACGTCAGGGGGAGGTATTTCTGGTCGCAATGGTTCTGGTCGTGGCCGTGGTACCAGATTCTGTACTCATTGTCGGGGTACAAGTCATACAGTGGACTATTGTTATGAACTTCATGGTTTTCCCCAAGCTCATCAGGTTGTCTCTGAGGATACTGGACAGTTTGCTCCATCTTCTGCCGATAGTGTGGTTATTTCAGCTGAGGATTACCAGCGTTTCTTGTCATTTCAGGCTGGGACAGAGTCTTCCACTGCTACGCTTGCTCAGACCGGTTCATCTGTTGCCTGTGTTGCCTCATCCTCATCCTCTCCTTGGGTCATTGACTCGGGAGCTACAGATCATATGACTGGTACACCTACTCTTTTCCTTGGTCAACAGCCAATTGGTAAATCATCACATGTCACCTTAGCTGATGGTTCTACCACTGCTGTTACTGGTTTGGGCTCCGTTCCTGTCACTTCCTCTCTTACTTTGAATTATGTATTACATGTTCCTCGTTTTCCATTTAACCTTATGTCTGTGAGTCGCCTTACCAAATCTTTAAATTGTTTCGTCACATTTCTTCCTCATGGCTGTATTTTTCAGGATCTTACGACGGGGAGGAAGATTGGTGGGGGCATTGAGCGAGGCGGCCTATATTACCTGACAGTTCCTCAGCCTGTTGCCCTTCAGACATCAGAGTCACCGTACCAACAGCATTGTCGCCTTGGCCATCCATCTCTCCAGAGTTTGAAGCATCTTGTTCCCTCGTGTCGTTCCCTCAATAAGTTGGTGTGTGAAGTTTGTGAGTTTAGTAAACACCGACGAGTCTCTTTTTATCCTAGGGTTGAGCGTCGTGCATCGCGTCCTTTTCAGTTGGTTCATTCAGACATTTGGGGGCCTATTCATGTGCCCAGTATTTCTGGTTTTCAGTATTATGTTATTTTTGTGGATGATTTTTCTCGTATCACATATCTTTATCTAATGAAAGAGAGGTCTGAATTGAAATCTGTGTTTAAATCTTTTTACATGGAAGTTAAGAATCAATTTGATACATGCATTAAAATATTTCGTTCAGATAATGCACGTGAATATTTTCACAGTCTCCTTTCTCAATTTCTTGATGATCATGGCATTATTCACCAATCATCGTGCGCTCGGTCTCCACAACAAAATGGAGTTGTTGAGCGCAAAATTCGCCACTTGTCTGAGGTTATGCGTGCTTTACTATTTCACATGCAGGTTCCTAAGTCATATTGGAGTGATGCTGTTCTCACTGCCTGTTATTTAATCAACCGTATGCCCTCTACGGTCTTAGGTGGTCAGGTTCCCCATACGGTCTTGTTCCCTAGTCGGCCTCTCCATTCATTACCCCCTCGGGTTTTTGGGTGCACTTGTTATGTCCACGTCCTTGACCCTGATAGGAGTAAACTAGATCCTCGGTCTTTTAAGTGTATCTTTCTGGGATACTCCTACACTCAGAAAGGGTATCGATGTTACTCTCCTACTTTACGTCGTCACTTTGTTTGTGCCGATGTCACGTTCAATGAGTCATTGCCATATTACTCAGATCCTGTTACTACCAACGACCTTGTTACCCTTGAGTCTGTGTTACCTATGGCTGTCCCTACTGGTACTGTTACCCAAAAACCCTTGCAGGTATATGTTCGTCGTTCTCCCGCACCAGCACCAACACCAACACCAGCACCCGCCCCAAGCCAGCACCCGACACCAATTCAACCTCCCGAACCATCCCCGGCTGCTGCACCGTCTTTGCCCACACCTCCGTCTTCCCCCTTGTCGCCAGATCCGCCTGCTCGTCGATATCCTACTCGTGAGAATCGTCACCCACCGGTAAAATATGGTTTTTCTAATATCTCGAGTACTTCTCATCCTATTTCTCGGTTTATCTCTTATGATCATCTCTCTCCATCTCTTCGTGCTTTCACTACTATTGTTTCCTCCATATTTGTTCCTAACACTGTTCAGGAGGCATTATCCCGGTCTGAGTGGCGGACAGCTATGGAAGATGAAATGTCTGCTCTTCATAATAATGGCACATGGGAGTTGGTTAGTCTTCCTGCTGGTAAAACCACTGTCGGCTGTCGTTGGGTTTATACCATCAAGTATCTTCCTGATGGTACTATTGAGCGTCATAAAGCCCGCCTGGTTGCCAAAGGCTACACACAGACCTATGGCGTTGATTACTCCGAAACATTCTCTCCCGTTGCCAAGCTTGGTTCTGTGCGGATTTTTCTTTCCCTCGCCGCCAATCTTGGTTGGCCGTTGTTTCAGCTTGATGTTAAAAATGCTTTTCTCCATGGTGATCTTCAGGAGGAAGTCTACATGGAGCAACCACCTGGGTTTGTTGCTCAGGGGGAGCCTCCTCATAAGGTATGTCGTCTTCGCAAAGCACTTTATGGACTTAAACAATCTCCCAGAGCGTGGTTTGGCAAGTTTAGTGATGCTATTATGAGGTTTGGCATGCGTCGAAGTCAGTCCGATCACTGTATTCTCCCTCATGTCGGCTCGAGGGAAAGTGTTACTTATTGTTTATGTTGATGACATTATTATTATTTTGGAGATGATCGAGAGGGATTGATGAGTTGAAACAATTCTTACACAGTCAATTCCACACTAAAGATTTGGGTAAGCTACGATATTTCTTGGGTATTGAGGTGGCACGATCCAAGGATGGGATTAGTTTGTCGCAAAGAAAATATGTGTTGGATATTCTAGAAGAGACAGTTTATTGGGAGCTAAACCTGTGGAGACTCCAATGGATCCTAATGTCAAACTTTGCATTGATCAGGGGGAGGTATTTCCTTATCCAGATCAGTATCGTCGCTTAGTTGGTAAGTTGATTTATCTTACCAATACTCGTCCTGATATCTCATTTGCTGTTAGTATGGTGAGTCAGTTTATGTCTGCTCCTCGTCTTCCACATTGGGAGGCTTGCATTCGCATTGTGAAGTATCTTAAGGCTCACCCTGGACGTGGCTTATTTTATCGTTCTAATGGTCATTTGCGTGTTGAGGCATTTACTGATGCAGATTGGGCAGGGTCACCTTCTGATAGACGTTCAACAACTGGTTATTGTACTTTTATTGGTGGCAACCTAGTTACCTAGAAGAGTAAGAAGCAAACCGTTGTTGCAAGGTCTAGTGCAGAGGCAGAGTACCGTGCTATGGCTCATACTACATGTGAGGTTGTTTGGTTGAGATCCTTTCTTGAGGAGCTTGGTTTTCGAGTGCAGTTACCCATTCCTATGCATTGTGATAATCAGGCGGCGATACATATTGCCTCAAACCCGGTGTTTTGCTATGGCTCATACTACATGTGAGGTTGTTTGGTTGAGATCCTTTCTTGAGGAGCTTGGTTTTCGAGTGCAGTTACCCATTCCTATGCATTGTGATAATTAGGCGGCGATACATATTGCCTCAAACCCGGTGTTTCATGAAAGAACCAAACATATTGAGGTAGATTGTCATATCGTTCGAGAGAAGATTGACAGCGGTATTTTGGCTACACCTTTTGTACCCACGGGAGCCCAGATTGCAGATATTTTTACTAAGTCATTGTTTAAACCCCGTTTCGAGTTTTTATGTAACAAGCTGGGATTTTGTGATATTTATTCTCCAGCTTGAGGGGGAGTGTTAGAATAGTTTATGTGTATTTGTCCCACATTGCTTAGTTATGTTGAGTAATGTGTCTCATGACAATATAAATAAAGCTCTCTCGTGTTAGGGTTAATTTAACACCCTACACTTCTTTCTCTCTCTCTAACAACAATAACATCTCATGATGTAGGACAAATTAGGAACTTCGGCCCTACATCCCCTAAGAATGGTTTTTGCGATTGAAAGTTGCTAGAGTTGGTTCACGGGATGGAAGAAGTCCCCTTCGGTTTATATATTGCAAAATTGTGTTTGGATTGATCTCCATTAGTCATAGGTTGCAGGAATTGTATAATTTGCTGTAGAAGTTTTCTGTGAGGCACCTATTCTTTATTTATATGATTTTGGCTTAGTGTGCCAACGATGGATGAATTTTTCGTGACTGGGCAAGGTTTGAGACTGAAAAGAGCAATTATTGGAGATTGTCAACAGTAACATGTTACATGAGAATAGGGCTTTTAGTTTTCACTCGTGGAAAAAGAGGAGTGAAAGATGTACCTCATCTTTGCACAGGTTTGGCGTGTTTACGTATACACAGACACATACACATCTGAAATTTTACTTATCTAGCTATTGAAGGGGAGATTAAATCCATATTTACAGGGTACTGGCTTTACAGAACTTTTTCTCGAGGAAACTAGAAGCCCTATACCTTTTAAGTATTTAAAAACCCATAAAAGACTCGAATTACTTGAAGCAGATTACAACCCATCGTCCCATTCAAGCCCATGGTTGGGAAATCAATATTAAATGGAACCCTAATTCTGTACGAAGTAATGGCCATAACACCCATAATCACCTACGCCTAGGTGTCAAGTAAATGACAACCTAATGTTAAAATACAGAACAAATGCATGAACACTCGTGTTTGCTACTCCTAAAATACGATAATATGCTTATTTGCTTCTCCTAAAGTTTGATAAGGAAGCTCAACTGCACATCATTGGGTTATACTACAGAAAGTTACAACATTGGAATTACAAAAATCTTCGTATGCTCTTATTGTTTAACAATCAATTAGGAAAATTGGAGACTCCATTGTTTTACATTATTATCGACTTACGATTTTCTATTCTGGTATGTTTATGAAACTTTTGGTTGGTCAACAAGTTAATGGAATTAAAATTCTTGTAAATATAGGAGAGGAAACTTTTCATAGTTAGGCATTTTCTCCATTCTGTCGTGTATTGGGGACAGTGGACACTATTCTGTCGTGTTTTCCAATACATGAGAACAATTTGTCGCCTTTTTTTTTTTCCTTGTCCTTGTATTTCATCTCACATTTTATTCTCAGATTCGTACCCTCTCATCAAAGGCACATATCCTGTCAAAAAAATGGGGTAATGTACCTGTTATACTGGCCGGTGATTATAACAGTACTCCTCAGGTTTGAAACCTAAAGCTATATGAGTATCTAAGTTCTTTCAGCAATGTTTGTATGTATAATAATGAATTTTCATTTGTTCCTGCTCTTGACAGAGTGCAATATATGAGTTTTTGTCATCATCTGAGGCAAGTTTATTGTGATCTTACGATTAAAAATTTTAGCTCCCAGGCTATCAATGAAGATTGTCATATGCTAAAATCAAACTGCATATTTCATGTGTTGGGTGCTTTGTTAACATTTAGATGTGGTTTTCTTATTTGCAGTTGAAGATCACGTTGCATGACAGAAAAGAGTTGTCTGGTCAAAGAAGTTGTAATCCCGCTCAAGTTTTTGGCATCGAGAGAGAAACAGGAAATCCGCTCCATTTTATGGACAGGTGACAATATTTTCCAGTTCTTCTACTCTTGAACCAATGAATTTCATAACCATGGGTTGAAATTGGAATTAACGAGGGCACATTGCTTATGCAAATCGGTTCAGTTGCCCTCGGTAGGGTCATGTGGGAATTCTAGTTGCATGCTTTCTTTTTTCTTTTTCTTTTAATTGGAATCATTGTGGTCCCAATTTGAAGTTCTGCTAGTTCCTGAAGTTTCACTTCACCTATGGTTTTCTGCTGTTTGTTCAAGTTTCGCTTTAGTGTCTTACACTCAATAACATAACTGGTCTACTCTTAGAAAGCCTCTAATAGTTTCCATTAGACCCATTGAAAAGCTAATGAACATCGTGAATAGTGTTGCTAATTATCGGAGACACCTAATCTTTAACGAGCTCTTGATTTGGTTTTTAGTCACTCTTTGGTCAAAATATGCAATTATTCTCAGGGATCTGAGGGATCTGAGGGGCTAACACCCAAACTACTACTAACAAGACCAAATATTTAAGTTGATGAGCCATTTGCCACTGTTTAGAAATGTTCCAGTATCAATTTAGGACTCAATCATATAACCGAACAATTACAAGTTAGAATAGTCTGAGTTAAACTCACGTAGCCTCCCCTTCCTAGAGTTAAAGAAAAAGCTAAAAGATAAAATTCAACTTGACATGAGTTTCCATGATCGGTTGAGTAAAAATTGCATCGCTGGCTTGATGTAGCGTGTCTAGTTGACACTTGACATCCTACTTTTGGATAGAAGAATCATTAAGAGAGTATGAAACTATAAGCCTTCAATTGATTTTTCCTGAAACTTGTAAAGTGTAGGTGGTGCATGTATGTGGGATTCTTATGTGGCAAGCCCTATCATCTCCACAAACATCTGATAGGATAAGGGTTTGTTGGCACCACATGACGGCAGGCTACCCTAGATCTAACGATGATAATCCATTCATTCCTTTTATGGTCAAGCCCTAGCGTTGAGGGTAACGGGCCAAGGCAAACTAAGGTTTCCACGATCTCCATTCAGTAGACTCCCCATTCCCAGTCTCCATTTGGCCGGCACCCATCGCCCGTTAAGGCAATAGCCCATTTCCAATTGTTTTGCGCGATCTCCCACACCTATCTTCAAGTAGGTGATCCTCCACTGCCAATCCTTGTCTGACCAATCGCGCTCTAGGATCATCTTCAAGTAGGTGATCCTCCACTGTCAATCCTTGTCTGACCAATCGCGCTCTAGGATCTTCCATTGCTGATCTCCTATCAAGTTTAATTCCTGGGCTGTTGGCCTAAGTTGTGTGATCCACAACTTGCACTGGGTATCAGAAGAAGGCAACCTAGGTCAAGAGCATGGCCTAGGGACCATTCGGGGTTGGTGCGTCGGTCATGAATCAACAATCTCTGACCCTGCATGAGATCACCAATGACTTGCAGGTTGGTCGAATTTTAGGAATCATCGAAGTTTCTTAGCTCACTCCCTCGGGAGTCATCCCCTTTGACCAGTCATAGATATGAGCGAAAGGCTTTGTGGAGGAAGGATGAGAGCTATCTCCATCTTCAGGTGCGAGGCTTCTCCCTTACAGGCACTCACTCTATTACTCTAATGCTGCTTCATTTCTCTCCTTCTCCACCTCGGGTGGTCTCATGCCATCTCAGGGCTTACCATGATTTCCGTACGGCCTACGATCTGCCCTCATTACTGATAACTGCAACTGTAAAATTCAGTGTATATCCATACCCATCCTCACAGAATGACATGGATGCATAAGAAGATATAAAGGCATTCACTCTTTCTATTAGCATGACGTAGGAGAGAGAGGGCCACATCTCCTCAATCTAAAAAAGTTATGAGCCTCTGGGAACAATTATGAATAAGTTCTGATTATTTTCTTTTCCCGACGTGGGTGGTTGCAAGAGGCTGGCTATAGTGGGGCTGCACTCATTGCACAGGCTTGATCCTTATTGAGATCATTTATGCCTTAGTTGAAGTTGCGGGTTCCTAAAGTTATTTATGCCCTTATTTGAAATTTTTATTTCTTAACTGCAATATTTCGGATTATAATTATTGTTTGTCAGTTTTATGTTAAATCGGAAGATCTATTCTACTGGTAAAATGCTCCGCCAGATTTTAGGTTTTCTAGTCTATCGGGGCATCTTGTACATTTTCGATATCCCTATTTAAGACCTATGCTAAAGAAAAACATTTAGATTTATCTGCCCTGCTCTCTTCTTTACTATCAGATTACATTTTACTTTTGTTGTAGTATTACAATGGGGATGCTTGGATACACTTTATTTCAGATTTTTCAAGAGTGGCTGGACTGATGAAGAAGTAAAGGTTGCAACAGGGGGCACAACAAGCGAAGTTGTTATGCACCCTTTGACGCTTAATAGCTCCTATGCCACAGTGAAGGTTTTGAATTTACTGTATGAATGCAGAACTGCACATTCATTTTTTCGTTTTCATTTACTAATATCACTTGGGTGTTTCAAATTCAATCTGTGTTTTCTCAGGGATCTACGAGAACCAGGGGATTTAAAAGTGAACCTTTAGCTACTTCCTTTCATGCAAAGTTTTTTGGAACTGTTGACTATTTATGGTAAATACCCTGCCAAAGTATTCAAGTAATACCTTCAAACTACCTCAATTGTGTGGTGATTGTCAAGATGATAATTTGGTGTTAAAGCCTATGATGCTTATTGCAGGTATTCGGATGGTCTTTTACCTACACGGGTTTTAGATACGCTTCCAATTGATGTTCTTCAGAAGACGGGTGGCCTTCCATGCAAGGTAGAATGCTTTTCAATCAGTTATCCTTATTATCACTTTTGCTTCCGGTGTACTTGGTGTAGAAGGGTAAAATTACCACGGACACGTGGCACTCGAGAAAATGAGACACGTGGAGAAAATGGTCGAATTTTAAATTGGAAGCCAAGAGGACGAAATTTGTTCTAAGGCATGAAAGTCGGGTCAAGGACCCGCGGGGGGAGGAACAGTACCCCGCGGGTGGGAGGAACAGTAACCCGCAGGCAGTACCCTGCATGGAGGAACAATACCCCGCTGGGGGAGGGACAGTACCAGAACACTTATTTTCATAAACCAAACTTAAGTAAAGAGAAAACCAAACTTAAGTAAAGATCATAATTTTGAATGATCTTTACTTTAATTTATTTATGAAAATAAGGAAGTACCCCCATTTCGGAAACAATGGCATTTCCAGAATTTTGATATTCCAATCCTATCAAAATCTCACGCCCCACTTTTAGTTCAAAGGCGAAAAACAACACGTTTTTCTCCAAAGGAAAGAGCCTAAAGACAACCTTCCGGTACTCAAAAAGATCATCTGATTATACCATTGTGCTTAGAAAAATCCAAGGAACAAATACCGGGACTTTTTATCGGCCAAATCGAAACTTCCCGAAAAAAATTATTTTTCCATACTTCGCCAGATTTTCTAGTGAAAGACAGGGGTGCCTCGATCAAGAGGCGACCCGATTGTGACAAAACCTATACCATTCAAGTCTCGGATGAGAGACGATGATGAAGGAATCGATTATGATTCCACAAGATTTTGGGGCACAACGAAGAGGGACGTCGGCCCTCCGAAGATGATTTGACCCGGACAATGTGTTCCGCCCCTGGCCGACTTGGTAGGGCTCGAGGGGGAGCCATTTAGAGGCTTGGTCGGGGTAGTGTCACGACCGAGGAGGTCATGACCATGCACCCCACATGGTGATGGCGAGGTAGAGCCTCGACCGTGCCCGATAGCGGCAACAGCGAAACCGAGATAGACCTCGACCACGCCGTTGTTTCTCGGGATTATTGGAGCTTTTGTGGTTTGGTGGCTAGGAACAAGGGTTCGTCGCGGAGAGGCACCCGCGGAGTAACACCCGCGGGGGCACTCGCGGAGTAGCACCCGCGGGACCCTCCCGCGGGTGTCGCAGCCGCGGCCTGACAGTACGGAAGGAATATTCGCGCACTATTTGTGCGACACGTGTCCAGACTTTATTAGTCCACTCGGCCCAGAGGAGAGGTCGAGTGGCCTATAAATAGGGCACTCTCCCCTCATTTGGGGAGGACAATTAGAGAGATTCAAGAGGGATTCTAGAGAGAGAAAGACTCTTTCTAGAGAGAAGTCGCATTTGACTCTTGCTAATTGGAGTGACGAATTCCTGCCAAGGGTCTTCCCTACTATTTTGCCTTGTTCTTCACCAGTCCATAGATTCTCCCTTAGCCCCTCAAGTTAATCATCCATTATTCTCATCCCTAGTCAACTAATCCTTGATTTACGTACCCTACGAATTTTCTCCCTCTTACACTTGGAAAAACAGACCGAGTATTTCAGTATTTCAGTATTTCAGGAAGGTTTCTCTTTCCTGACATAAAAGCTATATTTCACCTCAAAATCAAGAGAGCATTCCTGTTTTGACTGTCTTTGTGTGATTGAGCGTATGTAGTAGAAAAAACTGGAAAGCAATAGCTAAAAGGGTTTTTCCTGACATCATAGTCTGTTGGTGGGGAGCCTCTCTCTTTCCAGTTTCAAACTATTTTTAATAAAAACAAGTGGCTAAGAGTCTTTTTTTTTTATATGTTTAAGCTGTGTCTGATCTAACCATAGAAAGACTTCAAACTGAAACATTTGATGTAGGCTATCGGGGCACATTGAGCATAGCAATTACCCTCTTTGATGGAGTGAGAGCTGGTTTTATTGTTGCAGAACATCTCATCTTAGCTTGTTTATATTCGTAATTTGTTGAACTCAGCTATAAAGCAAAGTACTATTTTCATCAAACTTCTTTCAATTCAGACTTCCATGACAGATCCAAACTAGTGGGGGTTTCTTTTGGCTCTGGTGTTTAAAGCATTTTGGTTGTACTGACTATTAACTCGTTGGGATGAATGTTCACGCCCTGCATAACAATGTTGTCATCTGTCTAAGGATTAATCCTATTGAACCACTTCTGGTTCCAACTATCAAACATTTAAACCAAAATCTTGGTTAAAGAAGCTCTACGGTCAACCTTATTTACACATTACGTTTTCTATTTGGCACCAACCAATTTTCAATATTGACGTTAACTTCTTCATATGCAGAAATTGGGCAGTGACCACTTGGCCTTGGTTTCTGAGTTTGCCTTCATGCCCACCGAAGAAGACACTGTAAATAACACAGACAGCAACTACCTCAGCTAAGGCCACTTTGTTATCTGATGAAGAGTCGTTAATGCAATTACGTCACATGGTTTCCTATTAAATACTTTTTCTTGGTGAGTTGAGATTACAGAAAAATGTGAACAATTTCTAAACCCAAGCTTGGGAAGAATGCTAGATAGACGATTTTCTTGAACCGTACATTAATTTACCATCTTGCAAAGTAGGCCAATTGTGTCAAGCCTTGCATTTTGCTAAGAAGTTTGTGGGGTGATGTCTAGTTGGTAATTATTGTTTCGTCCCAGTAGAATTTGACCTTTATGATCAGTTTTTTTTCTCTCCTGTTTTTCTTTTCATTCAGATAATCCGCCTGATCCATTCTGTTTGCATCATGTTGGGTTCGAGTAGAAGTTAATCCCTTTTACTTTCTTTTGCTCAATTAATTTCTTCTGTTGGTCTAGAAATTCAAAGGCAAGGTTTTATATATGGATAAGCATATCTTGTGTACGCAAAATTTTGGCTGGCGTCTCTAGTTTTTCTTTTACAAAGATCATCCTTGGTGTATAATGCACCTGATTATTCTAAGTCCGGGGACAGGTAGTCGGTCAGAGTGGACTTCACTGTGTATTTTTGTTGTAGTTTTTAGAGGTTGATTCTCCTAACTTGAACTTGTGGTAAAATGTTGGGTCACCAGTGTCACAAATGTACTTGCCAAGCAGGGTATATATATTGGGACTAACCAGCCTATGGCAATACGTATGTATGCAGTTGCAAACCTACAAAAGAAATTTCAATAATGAGTCTTTTTTTATTAGCCCTAGATTGATAGGGGTAGTAGATATTGGTCCTTTTTCCAAACTGGAGGTGAAAAGGATCTTTACCCAACTTGAGAAATAGCTGCACATCTAATGTTCGCTCCTAGGTCCAGTGATCAATACACAAACATGAAGCCTGCAAAGGAAGTTCGCAAGGATATTTTAGAGTGACCTATGGGAAAGAGAGCAAAATCAGAGAATAACCCTCATTCCAAATCACAAAAACAAAGCATCATTTGGAAAAGGGAAGAGGTTGATTGAAGAAAGTAGCACAGTACCCGCCAAAAAAAGAAGAAAAAAAAAGTAGCATGAAACCCTTAAATCCATAAAACCAGATGATCCCATGAATTTAAGAAGGTGCTTCTTAAGATGAAGGAATAAGGGGAAATTCGGAGAAGTAAGAAATTGCGAAAAATACATGGGAAGTCCAGAAAAGGTGCTTCTTTAAGCCGATTTCGTTTAGATGAAAGAATTCATAGGATAGGAAGTCCAAAGAAGGAAGGAAGGAAGATGAGAAGGATGTAGAGGAAGCCAAGGATTCTGGACATTCTTCTGACTTCGGGGAAAAGCTTGCAGCCATTCAATTTGGAAAAATATCACCTGCATCATTGGATTGCAATATGATTCTGATGTTACCAAAAAAATTCAAGCAAAAACAAATTAGCTCCATTCTAATCAACATGAACAAAATAAAGGAAGAAGCAGTCCAGTCAAAATGGGTTTTTTTTTTCCTGGCATGGATATAGTCAATGAAATGTTAGGTCTAAAAGCTAAATATTTTCCAATTAAACAAATAACATAGAGAATGGGTACCAATGTGACCCTCTCACAATAAACCAAATTGAAAGGTTATTAAGGGCATGAGTTGACGCAGGGCTTGCCCAAGTGGTCATGGAGGGGGCCTTGGTCTTCATTGGGTAGGTATCAAGTTCGAGTTGACGGAACAATATCGGCTTACTAACCCTCTAATACACCCATGACCATTATACAGCTTTCAAGCATCCAGATGAACTTGATTTTCCATGACCTTATAGCAAATTTTTAGATGTTTATGTTGATAATGCAAGTATGAAGTCCCATAACTCTGAACTTTTAAGACATATTTGAGAAACGTTATGACAAATGAGACTCCAACAATTGAAAATGAATTCCTCCGAAATTGTCTTTGAGGTCACAACAGCCATATAGTGTCTTCCTAGTTCGAATGAGTCTTGTAAAGAAAAAATGCCACTCTTATTTACTAATCAGTTTATTTTTAAGATAGTACGTTGTTAGAGAAATCACCACACACACAATAATGGAATACGAAAACAGTAAAGGAATCAACACAGAAATTTACGTGGTTCCCCAAAACCGGGTACCTCCACGGGAGCGAGCGAGTCTGTTATTATGATAAAAGTCAGGGTTTTTACAATAGAGAGTATTTATATTATAAGTCCTACTCTATTCCAACCCTAATTATTCCGTAGGTCTTCCTCTTCGAATGTTACCTCAATTCGCTCCCCTTGCTCCGCTCCGCTCCGTTCCGATCGGCATCTGGCCTTCATTAGAACTTCTCGGTACCTCTCCATATGAATTGTGCATCTGGATCATAAGATAGCGAAGTGAAATAATCAAATTCAGAATACTATCAACCATATGGGATTCATTGAATAGAGAACAAGTATTACTTTTATATGATTAAGTTTAATGAATCAACCTTGTATTTGAGTAAATAAAAAAACTTGAGTCACATACAGAAATCATCATCCTCTCATGTCACGATCTTTAATGTGATCCCTCATTTTGATGATAATGGGACCAACACAAATTCTATGTATTGATTTGAGTCGTTGATTTGTAGGCCTCAATGTAAAACAACATTCATTCAGAAAAATTGTGTTAGTCGGATATTGAACTGTGTTTGTTCGAATTAACATCCATTTTTCGCGCATTACAATATTATTCATTCACATGATTACGCTGTCTGGCCAACATGATTTTATTTATACATCGAGAAAAGAGTATAACCAGCTTTCATTCAATTTGTTGAGAAACAGCAGAACTCTTTTGTCAAAAACAAAAAGCATGGATGATTTACACATTAAAACTTACAAACGAGTCCTAATTTGGATCACATGAAGATTGTCACTCCAAATTATCTTGACTCCACCCACCGTGGCCATCGTGCCTACTTGAAGTTTTTTGAAGTTAATGAGGGTTAGCAGTTGGACTCTTTTAGGCCATCTTCACTCTTTATCCTTTCTTTCTACTCAATCTCAAAATTTGAGTAAAAATCCCGAGCTCCACTCCATTGTCTCACTCAAACCATACCAAATTGAGTTTTACACAACTTTTGCAAATTTACGAGGCTATTTTCTCACTTTCAAATTTACTTATTTTCTCCCTCTCAAATTTAAAAATTATGGCATTCATAAAAAATTTACTCAAATTTGTGTCTAGATTTGAATTTGTCATGGGTGTGCTTCATAGGAAACGAAGCTTTTAGCCTTCTACATAAAATATTTAGGGTGATTCTATCCGCAGCCCTCTATTTACTCCGTGTAACCCACAAAAAACTCTTCCATTTCCATTTATTGTGTGAAGACCAAAATGCCCCCGAACTGCGTTTTTTTTCAACATTCATAACCCGAAATATGTGAACTTTTTCAACATTCATATCCCGAAACATTCCGAAAAACGATACCGGAGAAATTCACATGTTTGATTTCACAAATTTCGACATTAAGAAGCTGAAAATATGGTTATATTTCGACATGTTATTGTCGAAAACAACAATATTTTATCCACATGTATCTAGTTCGACATTCGGAAGTTGAATATAGACATACATTTCGACATGAGGATGTCGATGTCGAACATAGACAGGGTCCAATTTTTGAAAATTCGTCCTTCAATATAAATCGACATGTTGTTGTCGAAAATGGGTGTGTATTTCGACATTTAAAGTACGAAGACTGGTCGCGAGGGTAGTTTGGGCAGTTTAGGTGTATTTTGTGGGTTGTATGGAGTAAATGATGGGTTGCATGAAGAAAATGAAAAAAATGGGTTACATGGAGTAAATGATGGGTTGCGGATAGAATCACCCAATATTTAAGGGCAAGAGATATATTATGCTATATGGTAAATCTAAGGGTACCGACCACCCCTGTACCGATCATGCATAGATGGCATCGGGGACCCCCTTGTGGTTCTGAAACAGTTAATCCGAACCGTTGATTCATCTCAAAATTGAATTCCGAAGGGCCTTACACGGGAATCAAAGCAATCGGACGGCACTAAGATCTCGATCCAAAATCACCCTATATTTCAGGAAGGGAACCAAATTACCAAAACCCCTCTACAAATGAAGTCTTTTATTAAAACCTGAAAGTGCACCACAAAACAGGAGAAAACAGGCGGGAAATTTGGAGAGAGAGCATTAAACAGGAGCATCTTTTTTCCCAGGAGAGAGCAACTTGCAGGCGAGTTGAGTGTAGTGAGAGAATGGAGGATTCAGGAGGGATTCTCTGCCAGATCTCTTCTCTCAAGGACAGGCTCGATCAGGTTCAACGTCATCTCAGTTAAATCGCACACCTGCATCTATACATACTACTTAACATAAGCCATTACGATTTATACTCCTGTATGTTTTGTATGGTTCATTGGGGTTTCTCGCCAGATCAACGCCTAGGGTTTCTAAACTTTGCGCCAATTCTTTTTCTTTTTTTTTTCTTTCCAGGTGAATGAAGAAATCGAAGCGAGTATTCAGATCACCAGAGAGATAGAGTCGGAAATTGTCAAGTGCTCCGAAGTGGAGAGCGAGTTGTCCGTCAGAGGATCAGAGTTGACTAAGACAGTTTATATTTTGGATTTTGAGATCAGTGGACTGATTTCAGTTACTGGTAGTAAATCATATACTGTTTCTTTTTCCTTCATACATTATGCTCAGCGTTCAATTCGAACCACATCTCGTGGATCCTTTTTAGTAAAAATATTTCTTTGGTTTGGTTTTGCGAAGAAAAGGGCAAGAAAGTAAGAAGAAAGTGTAATATTCAATGTTTGATTTTCAGTAGAAAAGGGAAAGAAAACAATAATCAAAATAACAAATGAGGAAGAGAAGCAGAAAAAGGAAAGAAAAGAGGTCGAAATTAACTGTCTATCTAATTTTCTTACATTTCCCCCCTATCCCTACCCTCAAGTAAAAAGGATTATTTTGCCTTCCATCTCTTTACAGTGGTGGGAGGAAGAAAGGAAAGGAAAATAAAAGAAACTCATTTCTCTCCTACTCTTGGATGAATGACACTTAGCACTGGTGATTAAAAGAAAACACCTAGAACTATTCTGGAGTGTGGTGCCCTATAGTATTTTGCACCATGGCATGTTTCTCACAGTTCCAACTCCGCCATGAATCCTTACATAGCTTCTCTCAGTAACCATAAATGACGCTAATTTTTTAGACTGCGTGGGAGATGAATTGTATATTTAAAATGCTAATTTTAGAGACATGTCATGCTCTATGCTCTCAGATTTAGTGCTCAAAATTATGTTCACTCTTAGAGTCCCTTGAATTCTGCTGATCAGCATACAAGTGTGCGATATTTGAGTTTTCGAATCACGTGATAATATCAGTTCACACCCCTGGGAAAGCAAAAGTTATGTTGGAAATGTAATATACAAAACAAAAACATCTCACCAAACTTACAAGGTGAACATACTTATGAAAGCCAAATCTATGCTTTTATGGTGTTTGATGTTTCTTTGGTGAATCTCCTCATCCTAGATGGTTTTGTACACTGAGCCCCGTTATTATGGTGATCTTCTCATTTTCTCTCTCTTGCTTGTTCATAGCTGATTCAAGAAGCTCGGTAAAACTCTTGGAGGATGATTTACGTCGTCTAAGAGTGAAGCGCGATGAGATCATTAAAAGAATGAGCAACTTGCGGTACTGGTCAAAATCTATGTAAATGTGTACAGTTCAACCAGACTCAATGTATAACAAATACTATACATATTCATATACAAAGAGGGAGGGAGACATCTCTCCCCCTAGTCATAGAACCAAATTTGATTTTGTGAAGGCCTCTGCAATTGCATTTCCATGTCTTGTTGTAACAGAGCTACTTCTATATAGCTCTATGCCTATAGAGCTACTTAAGGCTTGAAAGTTGAAACATTCCATTCACATGACTTCACTGTTGCAATAAATTTACAGTTCGGTACATTAGGCTAGCGACATTGCTGTAATGTGATGCCATGGAGTAGCGGATATACACTTCTGAAACCCGTCCACACGCTGAACACATTAGAAATTCTTTAACAAGGTAATTTATCAATAGCATTCAGTCTCTTGAAATTATTTAGGACGTGCTGAGACATGTAGTACTATTACTGTCCCAAGAACTTTGCCCCAGATGCCCCCAAAAAAAAGAGCCAGGATATATGACACCAGCACTTAAAAAATCATTTTAGAGTTTACTTTGGCTAATTCATATAACTGACTCAATTGTTTTGGGACAGGGAAGGTTTTACTACATCATGCCTTGATTTCCAGAGGAACATTGAAAAGGGACAAAATGATGTACTGAGGGATTTGCTGTCCGAAAAAGAGCTTCATGAAAACGAATTTCATCTTTTGAATGAGAAAAACAATGCCTTGCAGAACTCAATGGTGGCATTTATAGAGGAGATTATTGAAGATCTTCATGATTCCAATTCTGGTAATGTTGATTCTTCCTCTTTTTCTACATAAAGGCATAGGCAGTCATATGACTTAATAACAATAGTGACATGATCTAAAACTTCTGGGACTAATGTAGACATCTGTGAGTTTCTTCATAAATTTTGCATGTGTACTTCATAAACCATTGTATGCTCTTACTATCGGTAATATACACTCAATTTGTTTTTCATTATGCAATTCAGCAATTGCAACTACTTAAGTTCCATGATTGTTTCTTAAGTGATCTTGCTTGATAGAGGCACTATACGTTTTGAATGGTTGTTAAAGTGAAGTTCTGTGACATAAACAAGCAATAGACTAGCCTTATTGAAAAAGAAGTTTCTGAGCAATTACAGTTGAGAGGTAGTTTTGAATCATGGTTTTATTTGCTAAAACCCCACCAGGAAAAAATCAACATATCAGGGGTGACTTGCTTGATGTGTTCCACCACCAGGGGTGGAGCCAGCTTAGGACCAGGGTGGGCACGTGCCCACACTGGATTTTTACCCCTGCCTTTTTTTTTTTGCAGCCCGTTTTAAAGTTTACTATATATAATAAAATTATCTGCTTTCTAACAATTGGTATGCTTGGTCTGGTGGGCCAAGCGCTGGCCTCCCTCCTTAAACGCCAGGGTGAAGCCCTGGCGGTCGGTGGTTGTTATTATGCCTTTTTCAGTTGGATTACCTTTCTTTTTCCTTCTATTATGCTTTTTTCAGTTTCCTTACCTTTCTTTTTCCTTCTATTTCCAAAAGGGACAAGAAAATGAGTAAATATATTGATCACCGTTTTACTAATTTTAAAATAAAAAATTGAAAAACAATCTTAAGGATCCTTACTATAATTAATTTAATTTTTTTGTTATAAAGATTAAGAATCTAATAGTTAAGCGAGTTATCATAATTCTATAATTTCTTCAAAAAAATGAACTTAGGTAGAGTCTTTAAGCTAGCGCTGACAATATACATAAGTAAGATGTTTTTATAGGATTAGTAATGAAACAATTATCAGACAAAAAATTAAAACTTGTCGAGGTCAATTGTAAATAAAAGCACCAACAAATGTTTTGGTTTTTTTTTTTTGCTTATGTTTAGAAGTGTTCTAAAATATTATGCCATGGTGCCCTCACTCACATGAAATCTTGGCTACGCCACTGTTCACCACTATGATTGCATTTCTGAAGGGTTGAACACGATGAAACCAAAGGCTATTTTTTCTTGTGGTTTACAACTGAACGCATGTATATGGTTGTATGTCATCATGGTTTTAGCCTTTTAGGTTTATCCCCATCAATGTCATGCTTGCTCATTCCTTTCTTTGAGTTCACTTTTCATATTTTGCCACCTAATAACTAGTTTGGCTATGTTGGACTTATGGGATCTTCGATGGTCCAATGCCCCTTAATTTTGCCCTGGTTGGCATGCTCTTCTGTACACTGCTTTAGAAGTGGCAACTTTACGTTACCTTATGCTAACGATCAGATAAATGGAGGTTGTGTATCTTTTATAGTTTTATGAATAACATGTTTTGATAAGGGATGCTGAAGCCCTTCTTCGCTTGTAGGTAGATGTTTAGTCTTTATGCGCTTAGTTTGGTGGACCAGAGGGCTTCGTCACTAATCGTGTGATATCTGGGAAATGCAGATTTGCAAGTTGAGCTAGATAATCGGAAGATTGAGAATGAGAATTTGCTGAAGGATATCGATGAGTTGAAGGTCACTTTGCTTTCAATTATTTCAATCTCATAATCATCAGCGAAAAAACTAGTCAACTTTTGTGCAGTAGACTTTTGTCAAGAACAACTTTACACTCTGTAGTCTGTACTCTGTAGTCACTTCCTTTATTTCAGAACCAAAACATTGAATTCTTTTTAGTTCTTCTTTTCCATGTAAATAAGCAGTTTTTTGTTAAACATTGAAGCAGTTGGATCGAGTGTAATAAGGAAGTTGTTCAGAAATTTTGTTATATAGGCCAGACTTATGATGCATGGAGTAATACTCCCTCCGTCCCTATTTAAGTGATGATGTTACTATTCCAGCTGGATTCGAAAGTTGTTTATAATTTTCAATCTATATTACATAAAATATGCAATATGGATCTTGTTTTATAGAAATCAATGAGTTCTAAAATACAATTTTTTCAAAAGTACATAATATATTATAGATTGAAAGTTATAGACAATTTAAAAATAAAGTCAAAAAGTGAAAGTGGTCACTTAAAAAGGGACGGAGGGAGTACTTTTTAACATCTTTGTGTTTATGCCGAACTTTAGCTAATTCGTAGCAATTGACGTGGTAGCCAAGTTGGAAGGCACTTATAAACCCAGGCCCCATACGTTAGATCAAAGGTTAAGTCTCACTAACATTTACTAACAACTAAACACTTTTTGCATATACTCAAAAAATAATAATAATAATTTGTATATTTTTTTAAAAAAACAAGAGAACTAATTGATATTATTTCGAAGGGTAAATGCCCAGTCGATGTTCTTCCTTTTGAAGCCATGTCAATTTTTCATATAAAGTAATTACCTGAAAGATATACTCTTTCCCTTTAAAGTAATATGTTTAATGCAGGTTACTGTCATTTAGTGACAAGGGTTTGACTCCTATTGATTTTTGCAATTCTATAATTGTCAGTTGAAGATAATTATCAACCTATATGGGCCAAGTGCTCTAGGGGTGTACACCAGTAACCCGGATCCTAGCCTGTTTATTTAGGACTTAGGATAAATATTTAGGTCCACAAAGCTGGGTTGAGTTGAGATTTTAAGTCCGTTTACTAAACGGTCTAGATTTAGAAAAAAAAAATCTTCAGGCCTGATTCGATTAAAATAATATTTTTAATAGGATATATGTGTGTGTTTTTGTTTTTAGAAAAGGATACATGTGTGTTGTTACCATTATATGTCCTAGCTGTTTGAACAATGATACAAACACACTCTCTCTACCACACTCTGCCACACCCTTTCTCACATGTGGGTGTGTCACACTGCCACACCCCCTCTCACATGTGGGGTGGGTCCACCCCACATGTGAGAGGACCCACCCCACATGTGAGAGGAGGTGTGGCAGAGTGTGGTAGAGAGGGTGTGTATGTATCATTTTTGTACTCCCTCCGTCCCTTTTTAAATGTGTTGCTTCGTAAATCCAACCTTTTTTTTTTTTGATAACCGAGGAACAGCCCTACAATAGGCCACTAATTGGACCCACTGCACGACCCAAACCTTGGAGGGAGCTGGCGCAACCCACACCAGTCACGACCCCCCGCTTAGCACAGGTACTCACCCTGTGGGGAATCGAACACCTGATCAAAGGGACTACCCCTAAAGTCAGGCACTCACCCTAAACACTGGGGCAACCCCTGGGTGTGTTAAATCCAACTTATTAAAGAAATGTCATCATTACACCTTTCACATCAACTTTTACCTTTACTTTCCAAAATTATCCTCCACTTTTACCCATTAACTCTTTACCCACTAACTTTTCAAAAAGGCAAAATGATAATTGTACAAATTTTTACCCATTAACTTTTCAAACCACACACTTATTTAGGAACAGCCAAAAATGAAAAGTTAAACACTTAAAAATGGACGGAGGGAGTAACTGTTTAGGGTTTTCCTTTCTTGTAGCGGCACATCTTCTCTTATTAAAGTATAGGTTTCATCTTTGTCTTCTTGCTCTTCAATTTCTTATTGAAGAAGTATTGATTTTAAAGGAGATATACCCCAGAGAAATTTTTGCATGTTAGAGCATCATGGATGTTGGAGAGTTCCAACTTTTTTAGCACTTTAATTGCTTATTGGGGGAGGCAATTTGATTATTAAAAAGACATAGTTTTATGAGTTTGTTTTTAATAGTTTTGTGAGAAATTATAACTTTAACTTACGGTTGTGATCTTTAATTTGTGATCATTATGGTTGATTAATTTACATAAATGCTAAGAACACAACCATCCGGACAACAACACCAAACACAAACCCTCACATACAAGTGGGTCCCGCATAATAAATGTGTATGAGACTTATGTGTATATGAATATGGTTGATTAATTTACCATTTTTTCACCAAAGTGATAAAACAATAAACCATATTCACTTTTATTTACTCCCCTATATGAATTTGGCTCGTGCAGCGGCTCCCTTAAAAAATTTATCATTCTTTATGTTTTCATCCCAAAAATCTTTACCCTATATGCAAATAATTTTGGGACGAAAACATAAAGAATTTAGGATGGAATGTAGGATGGAAACATTCTTTATGTTTTCATCCCAAAATCTTTACTCTATAGGCAAAGATTTTTAAGATGAAAATATAAACAATAAAGAATGGAATTTAGGATGAAACATTCTTTATGTTTTCATCCAAAAAATCTTTACTCTATAGGCAAAGATTTTTAGATGAAAACATAAAGAATTTAGGATGGAATTTAGGATGAAAACATAAAGAATTTAGGATGGAATTTATGTTTTCATCCCAAAAATCTTTACCCCATAGGCAAAGATTTTTAGAATGAAAACATAAACAATTTAGGATGGAATTTAGGATGGAAACATTCTTTATGTTTTCATCCCAAAAATCTTTACCCTAGAGGCAAAAATTTTGGGATGAAAACATAAACAATTTAGGATGGAATTTTGGATGAAAACATTCTTTATGTTTATGTTTTCAGCCCAAAATTTTTTACCCTATAGGAAAATAATTCGGGATGAAACCATAAAGAATTTAGGATGGAATTTAGGATGAAAACATAAACAATTTAGGATGGAATTTAGAATGAAAACATAAACAATTTAGGATGAAACACATAAATAAAAATCATGGTTAGAATTGTTTAGGGAGCTGCATGCGCAGGCCAAATTCATAAAGGGAAGTTAAATAATGGAGTAGTGAATATGGTTTACTGTTTTGCCACTTTGGTGAGAAAATGAAAAATTAATCAACCATGTTCACATGTCCTTTAAAAGATGGTTATTTACACAGTGAATATGGTTTATTATTTTACCACTTCGGTGATTTCACATAATAAACATGGTTAAAAATTTTAAGGGAGCCGCATGTGCGGGCCAAATTCATAAGGGCATAATGGTCCGATTATCTAGTTTCAGGATGAAATCATAAGTATTCAAACTCTGTAGTATAGAGTCATAATGATATTATTGGTACATGATGTCTAATTAAAATTCTCTATTGTTTTGAACTAGTTAAGGGACTAAATAGCTAGGCTCTTGCTCTTGCTTTGGAGCATGTGCACATGGCTAGCTAAATGGTTATTTAATTGAATAATTGTAACTATTTTATCCAATCTTCTAACTTTTCATTCAGAATTCAAGATTCTAATTTTTGAATGAATTTTGAAGAAAAGTTAGACAACTGTGTGTTTGGTATCCTCTTGATTTGAACCACACAATTTTAAGAACTGTAGGACTTATTGAGGATATCATTTATAAATAAATAAATAAATAAAAAACTTTATCTTAATCGGACATCCATATATATCAAAACACTTCATATTTTTTAAATAATCATTGTATTTTGATACCTATGGATATCCGATCAAGATAATTTTATTAATGAATGCTTTTACTTAACAAGCCTTATAATATATGCAATTCAGATTGAGAGGATACTAGGCGTAATTGTCTAATCTTTTTTCAAAATTCATTCATAATGTTGTTTATACTTTGATTTAAGATTTTATGATTCAAACCATGGTTGTATGACTTATCGCACCTAAGATTTCAACCGAGGGGTTTCACCTCAGAAAATAACGAGGGTACTGGGTCAAGTGATCCAAGTTTATTAAAATGCGATGTGGTTTAGAAAACGGATTTGCAGTTATGGCCAAGTAACGTTTTAGAAAATAACTTAGAGTTGCCACATGGCCTAGAGTTTAAGTGTGTCGGGTCACCCTCTGAACTATCTAGAGATATTCAAGTGTTTTGAAAAAGAATTTCAAAGGTCTAAAGATACTGTTTTTAAAAGAGTAACTTAGTATTGTGATCTGCGAGGTCAGAAAAGAAAGGGTTCAGTAATTTAATATTTCGAATGGGAAAGGTGTTTGGCAGATCACCCTACATCAACCTTTTGGTACTCACCCTTAAAACACACAACTGATTAAATCTTACCAAACTTGATAAGAAAAGGGAATTAAGAAAATAAAACAAAAACGAAGTAGAGTTTATTACCATTAAGGTCACAAAACAAATATTTATTACCATTAAGGTCAATCACTCTTTTTAATTATCATTAAGGTCAATCACTCTTTTTTCTTTTTCTTTTTTATGTTTAGGATGCACTTTCCTGTTATAGTGTTTTAGTGGTTTAGACACTTTCATAAGGTATCCTAAGATTTTAGGCACTTTCATAGGGTACCCTAAATTTACAGTGTACACTTAGAATTTAGACTGTACATTTAGAATTTAGACCGTACATTTAGAATGTATATTTTAGAATTTAGACCGTACATTTAGAATTTAGACAATACATTTAGAATTTAGACCACACATTTAAAATTTAGACAGTACATTTAGAATTTAGCACTTTCATAGGGTACCCTAAGATTTTAGGCACTTTCATAGAGTACCTTAGGGTTTAGGCATTTTATAGAGTACCCTAGGATTTAGGCATTTTCATAGGATACCCTAGGGTTTAGGTTTAGGGTGCACTTTCCTATTATAGGGTTTTAGACTTTTAGTGGTTTAAGCATTTTCATAGGGTACCCTAGGGTTTAGGTTTAGCCACTTTCATAGGGTACTATAGGATTTAGGCACTTCCATACGATTTGGGGGTTCAAAATTTAAAATGTAAAATTAAAATAAATAAAAGAGAGAGAGAGAGAGAGAGAGAGAGAGAGAGAGAGAGAGAGAGACTGATGAGTGGAGTTTTTAGTGCATTTTTTAAAAATTGATGGAGCTTGACGTGCACGACTCAACATCAGACAGGTCCGAAAAATAATGGTCACAGATATATCATGTGGTGGCCACTCATGTTGTAAAGACAACCTTTGTCATCTTATATATAGTAGTAGTAATTGAGTTATTCCTTTTTTTGGGGGGGGTCAATAGAGAGAATTTCATTGATGGCCACTGTGTTGTCGCCGTTACGCAAAGAAAATACGCAAGCGACTGGCGAAGACCTTACTAACATTAAACTATTACAACTTAGCATTAGGCCTACAAAACATAACACAATGACCTTGAGTTATTCCTTGATGTATTGCTTATCTTAGTACTGTGCAAACCACCACCTATATACTTTCCCCTACTATCTCCAACGGTCTCTTCATGATTGCTACTCTTGATGAGCAACTAAGAACGTTGTTTGTTGAACCAACATCTCCAAAAGGAAGTGTTTGACAGTATTGACCTAGAAATCATTATGCAACGATTCCAGAACGTGAGACCGAGACGAATGCAATAGTAGAAGCTTGTGTAGTTTTTTTTTTTTTTGGTGAAAACTGAAAACAATGAGTATTAATATATGCCTTTTGATGATATCTTTTTTTTTATTAGGTTGACCTTTAAATATGATTTTTGTTGGAGCAAGATTTTTAGTTGTCATTATTATAATGTTTTTCTTTAATTTGTGATTAGTAAAAATATTTGATGTTTATAAATGACCCCACCATTCCAAATTTCTGGAGTCGCCACTGCTTCTCAAGAACTCTCCTTCATTTTTTTTAGCAAACGAACATCAAACCATGAAATAGTGGGAAACATATATAATCTGAATGATAATGCATTTTATGATAGTGAAAACTAAAGAATGGCACATCGTCAAAATGACCCTTGCGCAAGTTTTATAAAACCGTTTGAAATTTATTTCTCTCCAAATTTCTTGTCCACTTTCAATATTATCGACATTTGAAAAAATTATTTATATTCTTAAATATATAATATATTTTATATATAATATGAATTCTAGCAAATATTTTAACTAATTATTTTTAAAAAAAAATTTTAAATGTAAAATTATTATAATTTGAAAAATATAAAAATTAAAAAATAACTTAGAAAATGGAGTGGAAATTCGAGAATTTTTTAATTGAACTAAATGCTTTGTTTGATAGCCAAGAAAAGAAAGGAAAGTAAAAGGAAGGAAAGAATAGGAAAAATTAAGAGGAAAATTTTTAATTAAAAAATAATTTAGGTTAGTTATTTTTGCTCTCTTTTTTCTCTCAAACCAATCAGGAGAAAAATGTTTTTTTTCATTTCCTTTCTTTTCCTTTCCAAGGTTCCAGACAGAGCCTAAGGCTGTGTTTGGAAGTTGTGGAAGAGAAGAGAAAGAGAAGAGAAAATAAAAAAGGAGAAATAGGAAAGAAATGGGAAAGAAACTATTTTTTTCTTTTGTTTGGTTTGTGAAAGATTAAAGGAAAATTTGCACTCATGGAAGAGAGAAGAAGAGAAAAAAAGTAGTTAATTTTCTCTTCCCTTTCCTTTCTCCTTCTGTTTGGAAACCAAACAAATGAGTGGAATTTTTTTTAATTTTCTCTTCTTTTCCACTTCTTTCCTCGCCTTCCAAACATAGCCTAAATATTCCGCAAATACACACGCCTTCTCTACACTTCTTGAAGCTTGAGCCTAGAAGTTCACAAGAGGCGCGCTCGCGGGGATACACACACATACAGAGAGAGAGAGAGAGAGAGAGAGAGAGAGAGAGACCATGGAAGCTGAAAAGGTTGCAGAGCTGAAGAACTTCGTGAAGGAGTGCCAATCCAACCCCTCGATTCTACACAACCCATCTCTAGCGTTTTTTAAAAGCTATCTCCAAAGGTATATATAGTCAGTCATAAGACTCATAACCCTTTGCTGTTTTCAATCGATAGCTACATTCTTGAAATCCGATATCGTTTTGTCTTTGTCTGATATTTTTTTGGGGCCTTTTTGTCTCTTAGCCTTGGCGCTCGAATTCCACCAGCAGCTCCAAAATCAGTAAGCGTTCACCCTTTATTGCTTCATTTACTTTGATTTATGTGCTTTCAAAAAAACACTACATCAATTCTACTTCCATTGTTTTTGTTGCTTATGACGAAATTTCCAGTTGATTGCTTAAGTTCAAGAACTGGTGACAATTAAATTCGATTCATTGTTTTATTGGTGGTTTGGATGTTCCGCGAAATGAACTGTTTTCAATTTTGTTTAGCTTAATGCCTGAATATGTGTACGACAACCTTTCATTTCTGAAGATGTGTACCACAATCCTTCCTTTCAAGTCTGCATTTTGATTTCAGAACTTGATTTTCTCTTATTTGCGAGTGGTAGAAAATGCCTGGAATAATCCTGCCCAGTGCCCACCATTGGTTGTGTTGTTGTTTAGGTAATGTTTGTTGGTAGCCTTTGTTCTAATGGGCAGTGGAGAGGTAGGAGTTTTATAATTGAAAGGGGCTGCTGTTTGCTAGGTTTTCAGAAGGGCAGTTTGCTGGACCCTCGAAAATTTAATTGCAGAAGCACTAGGAGACTGCTTAATGAGGTTTTAGGTACTGATATATAGACTTGTGGTAGGAAATGGTTTACAAATTCTCTGGAATGGCAAGCTAGGTTTTCTCAGGCTTGACAATAATGGTGTGAAAAAAAGGATGCCAAGGGGGCGTTTGGTAATGTTTATTATTATTATTTTTTCTGTTTTTTTTTTTTTGTTTCTAAAAAACTAAAAGTAGAATCATGATTATTGTTTATAAAAAAAAACAAAAAAACATGTTTGGTAATAAAATTTAAACGAACCTGTTTTAAAAAAAAAAACAAGGCAAATCACATTTTGTGTTCTGAAAATTTTCAAAAATTTTGAAAACGTTTTTAATAAACACGACATAAATAAATTACCAAACACATTTTTGTTTTTAGTTTGCAAAAAATTGAAAACAAAAACGTGACCAAACGCCCCCTAAATATTTCCATTCCCGTGCCAGGAGAGTGCTAGACTGGAAGTTCGGGGCCCTTCCCGGCATCTCAAAACTTGTTGGAACTTGTGGCTCATATGGAGAGGTACCGAGAAGTTCTAATAAAGGTCAGATGTCGAGCGGAACGGAGCAAAGCGAGGGGAGCGAGCGAGTCTGTTATTATGATAGAAGTTGGCTAGGGTTTTTACAATAGAGAGTATAGGAACAGATATAGGAATTAATTTGCCCCAGCAGGCCACCCCACGACTTTTGCATCGCACCTGAAAGTTTGTCCAAATTCAGCACCTTTTAGACAACAACAACAACAACGACAACGACAAAAACATAACCCATTTAGTTGCCAATCATTGGGGTATGGGTGGGGGATGATTGGAAATAGACCTAACCTTTGGCAATATATGCACAAAGTGGCTGCTCCCAGAATACCACTAAAATAGTGGCCCCCCTAAACCTCCAAGAACTGAGGAGCTAAGGGACATTTTGCTGCTAAACCATGCCCCCAAATCAAAGCTGAAAGACATCAGAGAGGGCAGGCCTAGAGACCCAAATCAATTTCTGTGCTCATTACCATGCTTCCTTCATTCATAGTCCAGAGCTACGAAGCACCAACACCTCTCCGGAACACCTCTCCGGGACCCCGTATCGCAGTGTCCCGACACGGGGACACGGCGGGACACGTGTCCCGACACGCCACGTGGCATGGGACACGGCTAATGTACTTTTTTGGATGGGGACACGGATGGGGACACGAGGAGAGAGAGAGAGAGACGTGAAGTCGAGAGAGAGAAAACGAGAGAGAGAGAGAGAGAGAGAGAGAGAGAGAGAGAGAGAGAGAGAGAGACCCATTAGCGTATGTCGTTGGTGATGTCGAGAGCAGATCCGAAATTTTAGGGTTCAGTTGAATATGTCGGCTGTTGATGAAGAAGATGGTGTATATATATGTTAAATTACAGTTTTTACCCTAAATTTTTTAGTAAATATAAATATATCCATCAAAGTTTTTAAAAAATTCAATTTTACCCCTGAAAGTTTAAAAAATATCAATTTTACCCCTGAAAGTTAAAAAAAATTCAATTTTACCCCTGAAAGTTTTAAAAAAAATTCAAGTTGACCCCTAAAAGTTTTAAAATATATTATATATATATATATACAGGGCACTTCTAGTGCGGACTCCGGACTTCCGGACCTCGGTGATCCAAATTTTTTTTTGACGATTCAATCCGTCCAATGTGTTCTGAAGGTGTTTTCAAGGGTCCACGCGGGAAATCTTCAAAAAAAAATACCGGGAAGGGCTTGATCCAAGCAGTTTTCGCAAAAAATATATATATACAGTTTTTGCGAAAATTGTTTGGATCAAGCCCTTCCCGGTATTTTTTTTTGAAGATTTCCCGCGTGGACCCTTGAAAACACCTTCTGAACACATTGGACGGCTCGGATTTTCCAAAAATAATTTGCAACACAAAAAAAACCATTTTTTCCTTATTAACGGGAGGTGTGGACTAGAAGATTGGGGTATATATATATATATATAGGGAGCGGTTCCGTTGACACAACGAATAACACAACATTTGACACAATTTTTTTGTGAACCCCACGCGAATGATCGGAACCGTTCAATTTATTTAAAATATGTTTTTAAGATTACCTGAAAAAAATCAACTCATTTGAATATCGGTAAGAGCTTGATCAATTCATTTAGTTGATTCCTGTCAGATTTTACATGATAAATTTGAATGAACCGATCAAGCCTTTACCGATATCCAAATGAGTTGATTTTTTACAGGTAATCTTAAAAACATATTTTGAACAACTTGAACGAGTCCGATTGTAAGCGTGGAGCTCCGATTATTGTTGTGTCAAATGTTGTGTTATTCGTTGTGTCCATGGAACCACCCCGATATATATATATATATATATACACCGAGCTTCCAATCAAGGATCCCGGACGTGTTACGGTCCAGGACCTCCACCTTCCGAATTTTTTTGAAAATCGAACCGTTAGATGTGTTTAAACGTGATTTTAAGGTCAACGCGAAGATTTGGCAAAAAAATACCGGAAGCTTGATCGCATTTTTCACAAAGCTGTTTTTATAGCGTTTTTGTGAAAATGATCAAGCCCCTTGAAAGTATTTTTTTGCCAAATCTTCGCGTTGACCTTAAAATCACGTTTTAAACACATCTAACGGTTCGATCCAAAACCGATCGGGATCAATGAGGTCCGGACGGTAGGTCCGGCATTTATGGTTTGATAGGAAGTGGACTCTATATATATATATATATATATAAATATATATATATATATATATATATAGGATAATGATCCGTTAAGGGATCCCTTAACCAAAAAAACCGTGCGGACCACCCCTTTTTCACCTTTCCGAGCCAAATTTTGCGATCCGAACCGCTCAATGTTTTTAAAATGCATTTTCCAAGGTCCACGCGGAAAATCTTCCAAAAATATCCGGAAGGGCTTGATCCATACAATTTGTATGGGGCGGTTTTACCGTAACCAAAAAAGATGGATCAAGCCCTTCCGGTATTTGTTTTTGAAGATTTTCGCGTGGACCTTGGAAAATGCATTTTAAAACATTGAGTGGTTCGGATCGCCAAAATTTGGCCTCGGAAAGGTGAAAAAGGGGGTGGTCCGCACGGTTTTTTTGGTTAAGGGATCCTTAAGGGATCATTATCTATATATATATATAGAGTCCTTATCTAGTCCCGGATCCGGGATTCATAGTTCCGGATCAAATTTTCACGATCAAACCGTCAATGTGTTCAAAGGTGTTTTCCAAGGTCCACGCGGAAATCTTCAAAAAAATACGGAAAGGGCTTGATCCAAGCATTTTTTCATAAAACCGTATATATACGTTTTGTGAAAAACGCTTGGATCAAGCCCTTTCCGTATTTTTTTTTGAAGATTTCAGCGTGACCTTGGAAAACACCTTTAAATTGACGGATCGGATTTTGCAAAACCAATTTTTAAAAGCCTCAAAACACCGAAAAAGCTTCAATCCGGGATCCTTGACAGGATCACCGGTGTATATATATATATGATCGGCTTCTAATGAGGACTCCCTCATTGGAAGTTCCATGCGGACAAGGGTTTTTTCCACTTTCCCGATCAAATTTTTGACGATCCGAACCGTTAGATGTTTTTAAAATGCATTTTCCAAGGTCCACACGGAAAATCTTGGAAGGGCTTGATGTTTTTGTTAAAAACGCTATATATATAGCGACTGTGTGGATCAAGCCCTTCCGGGTATTTTTTTTTGAAGATTTTTCGCATGGACCCTTAAAAATGCATTTTAAAAACATTGAACGGTTCGGATCATGAAAATTTGGTCCGGATAGTGAAGTCCTCATGGAAGTCCTCATGGTGAGGTCCTCATTAGAAGCTCACACTATATATATATATAGGGAGAGCTTCTAAAACGGGATTCCCGTTTCCGGACCTCCATGATCCAAATATTTTTTTGACGATCCGATCCGTCCAATGTGTTCAGAAGGTGTTTTCAAGGGTCTACGCGGAAAATCTTCAAAACAAAATACCGGGAAGGGCTTGATCCAAGCAGTTTTCGCAAAAAATATATATTTACAGTTTTTGCGAAAATTGCTTGGATCAAGCCCTTCCCGGTATTTTTTTTTGAAGATTTTCCGCGTGGACCCTTGAAAACACCTTCTGAACACATTGGACGGCTCGGATTTTCCAAAAATAATTTGCAACACAAAAAAAATCACTTTTTTCTTATTAACGGGAGGTGTGGACTAGAAGTTTTGTGTATATATATATATATACAATCCGGATCCAATCCGGACGACCTGATATAGCCTATGTCCGGACTTTAAGTTTCAGCCGTTGGATCTAATCCAACGGCTCTAATAAAAGAGTGGAGCTCGCGGGTTAAAAGAAACCGGGTCCGGGTAATAATATCTCGCGGGTCACCCATACCAACACAATACGGGTAATTTCCTTCATTCCCCTTTCAAACCCCAGCAACGAAGAGAGAGAGAGAGAGAGGATTCACGGCGATTCACCACATTGATCCATGCTCTGAAGAGAAATTCGACATCCAAGGTCTCTCTCTCTCTCTCTCTCTCTCTCTCTCTCTCTCTCTCTCTCTTCTCGTTTCTCTCTCTCGTTCTCGTTCGAATCTTGGGTTTTTTGGTCACGTCGTAAACCCTAGTTTTATCTGTGTTTTTGTGTGCGATTTCGAACTCGAAACTAGGGTTTCGAACTATGAACTCTCTCTCTCGGTCGTTTCTCATTCGATATATGTAGACGAATCTAGGGTTTTTATTTTCGATTTGCAATTTGGATCGAAAGAGATCTCTGTGTGTGGTTCGAACAGTTCTAGGGTTTCGGTGTATGTAGACGTACGAACTAGGTTTTTTTTTTTTCGATTTCCAATTTCGTTCGAAAGTTATCTGTGTGTGTGTTGATTTTGTGGCAAAGGGACCCTCTCTCTGTTCGAATGACCCAGATTCACCTCAGATTCACCTCGAAATCAAGGGTTTATGTTCAAAAATCATGGTTTATGTTCGAACTTTATGTCCTCTAATATAGTCAGAATAGAACTAAGGATTTGGTTTCATGAGCTTTATTGTAGTTGTCAAACACCAGCCCAATCTCATCTTGCTAGTTTTAGCATTAATTCCGAGTATTTGATTATGAATTTTTAAAGCCATTATGTGAATTTTTATTGTAGTTCTCAAACAGCAGCCCAATCTCATCTTGCACGTAGTTTCTTGTAAGGAATTCCTCCCACCTTATTTATACAGTAATACTCTTCAAGTGCAATTAAGGATTAGTAGAAGTTGTTGATTAAGGTTTGGTGTGTTTTCTCTTCCAATTTTTTTTTTTCTCGTATTGCTTGCTTTTTTATACATAGTTGGTGGCACATGGACCTTCTGTAAGATACTCTGTCTCTGGCTGAGGTTTGCAAGAATGTTTGCCCTTAACTTCCGTTCGCTTGTTTGTTGAATTAGGGTTGTGTTTAGGTTGACTCGGCCAAATAGAAAAATTAGGATAAAGGGTATGATTTTTGAATTTATATGTCTAAGGCTGTCTTTACTTGACTTGACATTTGCTATAGTTCATGTGATTAAGCTACTGAAATTTTGATTTTTCTTGTCTGATTTTGTCGTGTCTCTAGACGATCGCTATGTTCGTTAGCATTGAACTTTCTAGAAAGATAAGGTATTAAGCAAATAAGGTAATGTTTCTTAGCTGGAGAAAAACTAGCTTTAGTCTCTTGTTTAGGCGAAGATGCACAGCCTGGTATACTCACAATCTTAATATACTAGCTTCCCCTACTTGCCAACACTTAATATAAAAAAGAGCAGCAAGTACTGATTTTCTGGAAATTCAAGTGGAATGACAAGTGTTTGTAAATTCTTACCTATTTGTGCTTCAGGTGGGAAAATGACTCTTGAGAAGATGGCGGCATGCGGAGATGGAGATGAAGAATTTTTTTTTTGAGCACTAGCAAACGTCAGGCACAATCTTTTGTTTGAGCACTAGCAAACGACCTAACTTCTGTTTTTTTCTTCTGGTAAAAATCTAGTTTGTCATATAGTAATACTCAGACACCAAAATCTTGAGTAGACCTTTAAACATCAAGCTGTGGGTTTCATCACCACTGCCCAATTTGATCATCGGATTAGAAACAAAAAAGAAGAACGTAGCTCTTAAAATCCTCATGCCATCAAATGTAGCCCATTTCAGGTAGCTGTTATGATTAATTTCAAAAAGACAAACAAGAAAAAAGAAAAAAAAGAAGGTAGCTCTTAAGATCATGCCGGACTCGGCCTTCTCCATCTACATCCATAACCCAAAACACCTCCTCCATCACGCCGTTACTCATTATTTTTAAAACCACCTCGAATTTGCCGTACTCCACTTACACGCTCTTGTTCGCATCTGTTTTCGTTACCATGTTCCCAATTACCTCTTCCTCAGCCGAAAAAGGGTTTCGAAACCCTAGTTTGAAACCCTAGATCTGTTCGAACCCGAAAAACGAGAGAGAGAGAGAGAGAGAGATTCGAACCTGGTATCTTGATTTGTTGTTGTTGTTCTTCTTCTACCTTGATGGTGTCCTTCGATCGGGTTGTATCTTCTTCTTGTTCAATCGCGATGTCTCTCTCTCTCTTCGTTCCTGCTCTCTCTCTCTCTTCGTTCCAGATTTGCAAGCGTATAAGGGAAGCTTCAGCCGTTTTGTTATGACCCGCGAGCACATTTAACCCGGATCCGGCATGTTTTAACCCGCGAAGTCTTCTCTTTTATCAGAGCCGTTGGATGAGATCCAACGGCTGAAATGAAAAGTCCGGACATAGCATATATCAGGTCGTCCGGATTGGATCCGGATTGTATATATATATATATATATATATAGGTAAAACTTCTAGTCCACACCTCCCGTTAATAAGAAAAAAATTGTTTTTTTTGTGTTGCAAATTATTTTTGGAAAATCCGAGCCGTCCAATGTGTTCAGAAGGTGTTTTCAAGGGTCCACGCGGGAAATCTTCAAAAAAAAATACCGGGAAGGGCTTGATCCAAGCAATTTTCGCAAAAATTGTATATATATATTTTTTGCGAAAACTGTTTGGATCAAGCCCTTCCCGGTATTTTTTTTTGAAGATTTTCCGCGAGGGACCCTTGAAAACACCTTCTGAACACATTGGACGGTTCGGATCGTCAAAAAAAATTTTGGATCATGGAGGTCCGGAAACGGGAGGTCCGGACTAGAAGCCCTCCCTATATATATATATATATATATACAACAAACTTCCAATCCAAACTACCTTAACTTAATAAGTTACGGACCTAGGGGTTTTTTCGACTTTCCGGACCAAATTTCGACGATCCGAACCGTTAGATGTGTTTAAAAGGTGTTTTAGCGTTTTTGTGAAAAACTGCCCCGATCAAGCCCTTCCGGGTATTTTTTTTTGCCAAATCTTCGCGTTGGACCTTGAAAACACCTTTTAAACACATCTAACGGTTCGGATCGTCGAAATTTGGTCCGGAAAGTGGAGTCCGGACGGTAGGTCCGTAACTTAAGGTTTGGATAGGAAGTTTACTCTATATATATATATATATATAGGAAGCCGATCTCCTAAGGGATCCCTTAAACAAAATTTGGTGCGGACTTGGCCCTTTTTCAACTTTCCGGATCAAATTTTGACGATCCGAACCGCTCAATGTTTTTAAAATGCATTTTTAAGGGCCTACGCGGAAAATCTTCAAAAAAAAATACCCGGAAGGGCTTGATCCAAACTGTTTTCGGTAAAACTGTACATAGGCCCTTAAAAATGCATTTTAAAAACATTGAGCGGTTCGGATCGTCAAAATTTGGCTCGGAAAGGTGAGGTCCGCACCAAATTTGGTTAAGGGATCCCTTATTACATCATTATCCTATATATATATATATATATATATATATATATATATATATATATATATATATATATATATATATATATATATATAATTATATATATAATTAAATAAATATACACGTGGCGTGTCCCCCGCCGTGTCCGTGTCCCCATTTTTTTAGAGTTGCCGTGTCCCCGTGTCAGTGTTCGTGTCCGTGTCCGTTTCCGTGTCCGTGCATCATAGGTCAAGAGCATCGGTATTGCACAACGATTCAGCACCTTTTAGAGATAACAATAAATTGGTTCCTTTAATGGGAGACAATGAGTAACCAAAATGATCGCTGCATGGATTGTCCGACGACTTTAACGTGTGTAACACGGACACACCACGCTCTAAGAACTCTCTGTGCTTTTTTGGGAAGAATGAAAATAAATAAATAAACAAAGTAGAAAATAGAGTTTCTAATGCAGATTTCTTCCTTTTCAATAGCAAGGTTCTGTCACTTTCTTCTACAAGATACTTATTGTATTCTTTAGAGAAGTATGGGGTATCTATCCATAGGCGGAGGTGTAGAGAGGCAGGATGTGATTTTTTTTTTCAGTTTTAATTGTTATGTGGAGTAGGATGCGTAGAGCCGAGATACTTAGAATGCTTGCTTGGTAATTCTTGATTTTGGAGGGTCATTTTGTCAACACTAGCACTTTGATTGCCGGTAAACCTAATTTAAGTACTGTATTTCTAATTAAACATTAGCACCTCTTGCAGTTTCATCTGCTAAGACAGTATCCTCCGCAAATAACACACACCATGGAATATCCTCCTAAGTATGCCTAGTCAAGCCGTTCATAATTAAGGAAAATAGGTAAGGGCTCAAAGCGGACCCTTGGTGTAATGCTATGGTGATTGAGAATTCGCTATTTCCAACTGGAGATCTAATAGTAGTGGTAGCACCTTCATGCATGTCTTTAACCATATCAATATACCCTTTTGGCCTTTTGTGTTACTCTCTCTCTCTCCCAGATTCACCAAATAACATCTCTAGATTCTCTAGGCACCTTATCATATCTTTTTTCCAAGTCTATAATATCCATTTGAAGGTCATTAAAATAAAAATGCAGCATAAAGTAAAACACTTAGATAACTTGAAAACAAAAGTAATTTTTTTAACTATAAACTAAACTTCCTATTGTTTTCTTCTCGTTAATCCCACATCTCACGCGTTTGGTCTTATAAATTTGTCCCTCTTTTTCCTGCGAAATGAAAAAGAAAAAGCTATCCTTTTTCTGATCAGCACTGAGAGGAATGTTATGGCACTACACGGGTGCTCAACAGAAATCCTTATCAGTAAACATAAACAGGGCTGCCCCAAGTATCTCCCTGGACCACAAAAACGCTGACTGACATGTGAAAAGCAGGATTGATGTTAAGAAGCAATGACCTTGGATGAGGTACAACAGCCTGTTAGGCACTCAAGGAGGGAGTATAATGGTGACAATCCGTACCAGTCTTTGAGGCAGGATAGGAATATTGACTGGAATAGACTCGAGTCTTAACTGCTAATCCACCAATGGAGCTTGGGACTTAGCAGAGGTGATTTAGAAATGAGGATGATGACCTAGGGATGATAGTTCATAGGTGAATATTAATCTAGGGACACAGATTTTTGTTCTTTAAGGAATACTTGATGTCAGATGCAGCCTTTTGGATAATGTGGATTATGGTATTAAAATGTAATGATGTACAACTATATGATCTTCACTAAATGAACGGAAGAATTGACATTTTGGTATTTGATCTTCATTAATTTAACCGAACAGTTGACATCCTGGGATTTGAGGGCATAGCTGATTTATGTAGTGACAGTTGATTGGCTGTTAATTTACAGTGCATAGGTGTTTTAACACCAATAAAAATGGATGTTTAGGAGTATTTTCAAAATGTGTAAATTAGAAAATTTTAAATTCTATTTAACACATTGATTGGTTGTTCATTGGTGTAAAGAAAACTTTGTAAACTAATCATCAGTGACTGACACCTGAGTTAAATAGTTTATTACTGATGAGAGTGCCTCGATAGAATTGCACTTTTGTAATAGCTACTAGTTTTGCTAAAATCAAAATGGATAGTTACAGTTAGTTACTCTGGTAACAATTGCGATCTGACTCATAGTTTCACATGTGAGGGGGTGTTCGTGATGTTTTTTTTTTGGATGTGATGGGATTTCTTGGAATTTTTGTCAAATGCCAGGGGTATTCCTTATTTTTATCCTTAAATACTCAAGATTTATTGTTCAGTCTTGGTGCCACTTTAGTGAAATTGTTTATGGGACCATGCTCTCTCTCTCTCTCTCTCTCTCTCTCTGGTGTCAACGTTATTAGCTGTAGCATTTGAATTTGGGGGATTCTTTCTGATTACAAGATTGATCTAATTATAGACCATTCATCTACAGGATAAGGAGGATAGAGTAGAGGAATCTCTTGATGCCAAAAAACCCAATCTGTCAAGTGATGATAAATCAGATGAGGAGA
Organism: Vaccinium myrtillus; assembly: GCA_016920895.1. Taxonomy (NCBI): domain Eukaryota; kingdom Viridiplantae; phylum Streptophyta; class Magnoliopsida; order Ericales; family Ericaceae; genus Vaccinium; species Vaccinium myrtillus. The sequence continues at coordinate 21,424,934 of CM029277.1, forward strand.
TTGTTGAGTCCGATATTGATGTGGATAATACTGATGTTGTGGATCCTGATTATGATCCTCCTCAGAAGGTGGGTAACAGAAACAACTGAAGTGGATGGATAAAATGCAGCTTCCTGCTGCAACCTTAAACTAAATCTCCTTCTATGCTGTTCCATTGCAGATGGGAGATCCTTCTATTGAAGTTACTGAAGAAAATAGGGATGCTGCACAAATATCAAAATCACAAGCCATGGATTCAATATCAGGAGGCAAGTTATCAGTTTAATGTGGTTGAATTATTGCAGACCTTGGCTATTGGCCGTGTCAACAACTTCTGTAGGTGTAACAGGTAAGCTGCAGGAAGCCATAGATCATCTTACGGAAGCCATTATGCTGAATCCAAGTTCTGCAATACTGTATGCAACTCGAGGTAAGTCTTTTTGTGTAAAGCACTTTACGTTTATTATTTGTTGTACATATTTCCCTTCTTTTTTTAACCTTGGAAACTGAAAGCTTTACTTACAGCTAGTGTGTATGCTAAACTGAACAAGCCAAATGCAGCAATACGCGATGCTGACGCAGCTTTACAGGTTTGTCACTAGATCAGTTCTTTTTTCGGTTTGTCATTATTCGTTCAGAGAACTGAACGCCAAATTATTGAACTTGATGAGTAATGTGCTCATTCGTTTTACCATCTGAAATAATTTTTATGATATGGAAGATCAACCCTGACTCAGCAAAAGGGTTTAAAGTACGGGGAATGGCACGAGCCATGCTGGGCCAGTGGGAAGAAGCAGCAAGGGATTTGCGGGTAGCTTCAAAGTTGGATTATGATGAGGAAATTGGTGTGGCACTTAAAAAGGTGTTGCCTTCATTTCTCGCCCTTTTTTTTTTTTTTTAGCTTCCATTTTAGTTCATGCTTTATGTTATCTTTTCTCTTCCTTGTTTTTTTCCTTCACATCTAGATCTCTGCGTGCCTTTGGTAAGATCTCATAGATATCATTCCCTGCCGGTTATGGAGTTGCGGAAATGATTTTCGGTCTGTTTGGGGTGTTTTGACTAACATAAAGAGCTGCAGGGAGGGTAGGTAGGCAAAGATGGAAGGCATGTTCGCTTGTGCTGGTGTGCCTCATTTAGATGATTTTGGCTGGAGTGAAATAGAAGGTCATTCCTAGGCGTTGAGGAGCCCATATTGTGAATGAAGAGAAGTTCCTTCTCACTCTTTTCAGTTTGGTGTTGCATTCCATATCTCCGACCCTTGATTTTTTTTTGGATTCTGCCGAGATGCTTTTTGTTTAGACTCGAGAGCCTTATTCTTTACGGCTACTCTAGTTGGTTTTGCCTGGGTATATACCCATCGGAAATTGACAAAAGAATCTTTTAAATAAATGCACCCTTACATTGTCTATCAAAAACCCATTTTTCTTAGTTTGCATGTTTCATGTAGGTTAAATAGATACCATCGACAGATCGACTGTTTACTAGTTTACCCCCTTAAATATGCAGGTTGAACCCAATGCACACAAAATTGAAGAGCATAGGAGAAAGTACGAACACCTGCGCAAAGAAAGGGAGCTAAGAAAAATTCAACGTGAAAGACAAAGGCGGCATGCTGAAGCCAAAGTTGGTAACTCGTATATAAGGCAATGTTTTGGCATCGTAAACATGCTTCTTATTTTGATACCTGAAAACTTTGTGCTGCACGCAACATAGGAAAGAGAAAAGAAAATGGGACTCTTTGAAAGTCTTCACTCGTCAGTGAGTTTCTGCCATATGTTGTGATGTACTCCCTCTGTCCCATTTTGTTTGTCCAGTTTCAGAAGTCGTGCCCTTTAATCACAGAAGTGGTGAATAGTTTTTTACAAATGATCTACCAATCAAAAGATCTCAGTTAGTTCTTGGGGGCAATTTTCGAAATTATCTAAAAAGAATGATTTTGAAACTAGAGACGATTTTTGAGATGTCCCACATGATTTTAGCAAATGAGCTTTAAGATTGTCATTAAACCTGGTTTCCCATTTGATAAAATCAATGATTTTATCAAAATCTTTCCTCTTTTGCTAAAATCCACCCCAGTGATTTTATCAACCCTCCTTAAAGCTGATTTTATCTGATGACAACACAAAGTGATTTTATCAGCCCTCTGATTTTATGGGATTTCGCATAAAAGCAAATGGGAAATCCAGTGGGACTATTGGTGACTTATATTACCAGTCCCGCATTGTGGAAATAGACAAAGAAAGTGGAACCGGATCCATGGAGGGAGTATCCATGAAGAGCCCCAAGAAGGAGAGCGATAGGGCAGTACATCCAAAAATAAAAAAAAACCCCTCATCTAATGTTTTACCAATGGCCAAACCTAGAACTACAAGTCCACTAAAGTCACTTAGACAAAATCAAGTACATAACTGCACGTGACCAAAAAAAGTCTCTCGTTTATGCTCAAGTCCGTCTTAACCAAGCTGAGATGAACAATGTAGTTCAAATTGGCTCTTGTTGTGTAAATGCTCAAGTCTTCCTGTCTGTGCCCGTGTCCTCAAGTTGGAATTTTATTGCTGCTTGATTTAACTACCTGTTAATCAGCCTGATTCCTTCCTTTTGGTCTTTCTTTGTTCCAAGATGCGGGCGGTGATCTCACTCGATGTTACAGCCTACGACTGTTTAATAAGGGCAAACCTATAGGCCATGCATCCATGTGATTGTCATCAGATAGTGGATAGCCATTCCCTCTCGATTTTCAAATGTGTCTCTATATTGGTTGTTTATCACTCTTTAAATGATTGTCGTTATTTTTGAAGAATGTCTATATCTGTTGATTAATCACTATTTTACATACCTGCATTCATTGTAGGGTCCAGAAGCCGCGTCTGCCTTGAAAGATGGTATGACTTTTTTGTCTCTGTTCAGTGTGTGCACCATTTATTTCAGGATAATGCTTGCAGCTTGGCTTCAATTAAGATACTACGATAGAATTCTGTTAAGTATTAGTAATATAATACTTTAGCGAAGCTCTATTTCTAAGAATGGTTTGCTAGTCAAATATTGTTTCTGAATATGCTTTCATTATCTTTGTTGGATTTCACCAATATTTCCTCTCTTATCAATTCTTCATGATGATATTTTTACCTGAACAGCAAGGAGTTGCGCTTTTTTTTTTATCTCATTTGAAATCTTGTTTATCAAAACTACACGATTCACAATACGTACCGTACGATTTGATTTAGATACACCAAGCTATCAATTCATAACCGTGGGGCGGATGGTTGTAACACAAATACCACATGATTCGGTGTAGGGCAAGTTATGGGCATTCACTCTGCTAGTGAACTGGAGAAGATGTTAAATGCTGCTTCAAGTTCATCTCGTCTGGCAGTTCTGTACTTCACCGCAACCTGGTGTGGGCCCTGCCGTATGATCTCTCCTCTTTATACAAGCTTGGCTGCAAAGTACCCCAAGATTGTATTCTTGAAAGTTGATATTGACGAGGCGAGAGATGCAGCAGCACGTTGGAATATTAGCAGTGTGCCGACTTTCTTCTTTATAAGGAATGGCAAAGAAATTGATAAGGTAGTGGGAGCTGATAAAGGCTCCCTGGAAAAGAAGATCTCCCTATACGCTGGCCAGCCGTGATTGTTATCTGAAATTACCATATTTCCATATGGAGTGTTGACTTGAATCAAAATGTTTTTTTTTTTTTTTTTTTTTTTTTTTGTGGTACTTTTACCTTATCAGTTGTATGGGGTGCTGCTAATACTCTTTTGGTAATAGTTTGACATGTATAGGGAGACTGCCTATAATTGACCTTAAACCTCTCTGTGGAGTGTGTACATTTGTGGGACTCTTCATGCTATAGTCTTATCTTCTTGTCATAATCTTTTTTATTTGAGCTTTTTGCAAATATATGGATTTTGGGTGGGCATAATTAGGAATACAATTTTGCAGTCAGAAAGGTGTATTACAGAAGGTATTGTACGTTTATTTTGTTTAAAGAAAACGACTTTGAGCAAAAATTGGTGAATTTTGATTCTAGTTTAGAACCCATGAACTATATTTGGGAAGGTGGGATTGAAACTTTATAGGGTTTGATTTTTTTGGTATTTCTTTCCCTAAAACAGAAGCTTGACCATCCATGGGTAGGCAGTCGGCCTTAAATTATGGATTTTCCTTATTTGATGATTCGTCTTATTATAGTTTGAGAGCTACAGGGATCATGAAATATTAGGGGTCATAATCATAAGAGATATGACTTCAATTTTGTTTGTTCACCCACGTTTAAAAGTGGGTGAACATTACCCACCATATTCCCGATCATATTTCAATGATTGGAACAGTTCATCTCTTAGAAGATCGGAACAGTTCATCTCTTAGAACATGATTGTTAAACTCTTCCAACAAAAGATTAGCCCAATAGTGTTTGATAAAATCACTCAATATTCAGTTTAGAAATTTAACAGGAATCTGAACTGAAAATAGTGTGGTTTAAACAAGCAATTACCGATCCTCAAATGCATTTATTTTTTTGCAAGGTTAGTCAAAATATCATGTTTTGAGATATGAACTCTTCTGATCATCAAAATAGAATCGGGAACATGGGAGTAATGTTCACTCCCATTTTAAAGATGGGTCACAAAATTGAACTCGTGATTATATATATGAATCCTAACAGTTTCCTTTAAACCCCGATCTCCTATACATACCTGTTGAGCAAATTAAAATAAAATGAAATTATCTTTCAACATCCAACGACATGCCAACACTAGCCCAAGGGTTCCTTTTGACAGGTTTGCCGTCCTTAATGGTTAGCATATTATACTGGGATTTCTTTGGGTCAAGATACAACAAATCGCCGTTCTTCGGATGGACGGCCCAATTTCACCTTAGCACCTTTGCATCCGAACCGTTCGTTGTCGTGCGTGCAAGATGAAAGAGAAATGCAGCCCATCCGAAAGCAACGGACGGCCTGATGGTGAAATGAACAACAGGCGGGTGCTGCACAACAGCAACCCCAAATCCATTATATTGAGGGGTAAATTTGTGATTTAGAAGTTAACAAATTTAGGGGGTGTTCCACTAACCCAGTTTTTTGAAAAAAACTAGTTTTTCACGGTTTTTTATGTGATGTGTTGTGAGAGAATGACCTGTCTCGGTGTTTGGAAAAAACATTTTTTTGTTAGTGGAACACCCCCTTAATGGGTTTAGAGAGAAAACGATGGGATTGAATGATGCCTTCTTTAGTTTCAGTGACAGTTAGGATTAAATAGAATTTGGACTTGGTAACTAAGAGCATCTTTATCACCTCTCCTAAACTAGCTTTTAAGCTAAACTAGAGAGTCAACCCCCTAAAAATCTCCAAAAATCAGCCTCTCTATCTTCCCTCACCAATTTATTTTTGCTATAGTGCATATTCAAATTTGAGGAGGCACTGTTCACTAACTTTCTTTTTTTTTTTATTGTTTCTTGCCGTGCGGTTTCATGGGAAACGGCGGGGGAAAGAGAGAGAGAGAGGGGAACGGAAGAGAGAGAGAGAGGGAGGAGAATAGATCGAATTGTTTAGTTTAATAGAAAAAGGTGTACTTTTGGTTACTTTTGTAGCTGGACAAAGTACAACTCGGTGGGGAAATTAATTTTTTAGGAGAATTTTTTTTTTAATAGACTTAAGGGGAATAGTTTAATGGGTCCGTCTCTTATCCGGACTTTTAATTTCTGCACCTCGTGATCCAATTTTTTTTTACGATCCGATCCGTCCAATGTGTTCAGAAGGTGTTTTCAAGGAAGGAAAATCTTCAAAAGAAAAGGGTCCAGGGCTTGAAAATCTTGAAAATATCGGGAAGGGCTTCAAAAGAAAATGGTTTTTGCAAAAATATATATTTACATTTTTTGCGAAAACTGCTTGGATCAAACCCTTCCCGGTATTTTTTTTTGAAGATTTTTCGCGTGGACCCTTGAAAACACCTTCTGAACACATTGGACGGATCGGATTTTCCAAAAAAAAATTGCAACACAAAAAAACCCCATTTTTTCCTTAAATCCGGGAGTGTGGATAAGAAATTTTACCATAGTTTAATATAGTAAAGTTTGGATAAAAAGTCTGATTTTTTGATAAAAGTGGTTTGCTAAATTGTAAAATGTGTTTTTGTGATGTTTTTTTTGGTGAGGCTGATAAGGATACTCTAACAAGCGTAGAAACCAAATCAATAAAAACCAGTGTGCAACTTCTTTTTTTCATAACAAAGTGTCCGGGCCAGTTTCCATACACTGACCAATTCTGAGAGATTACTCCCACCGTCCACTAGCGAGGGCCCAATTAAAATCAGTGTGCAATTTTGCAAGGGGTCAAGCACCAAACTAAGCACATCAATACTATTTTGCAACTCATCAATGCTTTGACTTCCACTTATATTCAAATATCACGGTGAAGCAATCAAGGTTCAACCTAAGCAGGAGCGGGCAAAGATGCTAGATTTTGAATTCTAGGAGACCTTTTTTTTTTTTTTGATCGGCAAAGAATTTATTAATCTCTGGAAACGAATTACAAAGATTAAAGGGACCCTTAACTGAAAACGCCAAGGGCCCCAAGAGGGAAAAAAACAAAAAACAAGTAGGATGGTAAGATACCAACCAACACCTGAACCAAAGACCAGAAGATGCACTCCTGCGACGCCCCAAAAGCAACAAAAACAAAGAAGCAACCTAAGATCTCAAACCCCTAAACTAACCAATATCGAAACAGATCCATAAGCAACGAAAATACCCAGAGAAGCCAAACCCCCCCGGTTTCCATACACTGACCAATTCGAGATTACTCCCACCGTCCACTAGCAAGGGCCCAATTAAAATTAGTGTGCAATTTTGCAAGGGGTCAAGCACCAAACTAAGCACATCAATACCATTTTGCAACTCATCAATGCTTTGACTTCCACTTATATTCAAATATCACGGTGAAGCAATCAAGGTTCAACCTAAGCAGGAGCGGGCAAAGATGCTAGATTTTGTATTCTAGGAGACCTGATCGGCAAAGAATTTATTAATCTCTGGAAACGGATTACAAAGATTAAAGGGGCCCTTAACTGAAAACGCCAAGGGCCCCAAGAGGGAAAAAAACAAAAAACAAGTAGGATGGTAAGATACCATCCAACACCTGAACCAAAGACCAGAAGATGCACTCCTGCGACGCCCCAAAAGCAACAAAAACAAAGAAGCAACCTAAGATCTCAAACCCTAAACTAACCAATATCAACCCCCATAAAACGAAAAAAAAAAAAAAAAAACGCCACAGAGCTCCTAACCCAAGCAAGCGACAAATCAAAACTCCACTGAAAGCAAGGCATCTCCCTCCAACAAGTCAAGAGTTTTAATTTCCATCATAATTTCCTGTTCTGAAATTTCAACACCCTTCAATTCTAAAAATTTCTTAATATTATAGCTCTCCCTTCCATGAAATTTAACACCACAACGTACACTCATCTTCATATTCTCCCGGGCTTCCTTGATTAAAAAAGAATTCCTCTTACGACTGTTACTACAAACTAGACAATGCAAATTAAGCTGCAATAAAATTCTATAGTAATTGTGCAAAATTAGAAACTCAAAATTAGTCCCAAAGCATACCAAAATTTTTGTTTCTCCGATATTCAATTTTCTGGCCATTTTTTGTTTGTGTTCACCCATATGTAAAGTGTGATTAGGAGGATAACGTGTGTACCCTCCATGGGCCCGTAACAGGATCTAGGGCTCGTAGGAATATTTAGGAATTATGAGTCCTTGACCTTGACCCATTAGTTGTTGGAATTTATCTTATCCACAATAATCAATTGGCCGGACGGCAAGTCGGCAATTTTTATTTTTCATTTTTGCTTGAATTTCACTGGCACCCCCTAGATTCTATTAAGATTACAACGTTACCCTTTGGAATTGCATTGATACCGCAATCAAACAATGCTTTTTAACCCTGTTACAAGGACCAATTAAAGCTCTTCTTCTTTTTTTCATTTCGGCAAGGACCTATTAAAGTTACAAGATATCCCCCTAACTTTTCATTTTCTTCCCCTCTTTATCATTTTTCTCTCTTGTAACCCACATTCCACCAGTGAAAAACAAAAAATTAGCCAAGATATCCCCCTAACTTTTCATTTTCTTCCCCTCTTTTATCATTTTTCTCTCTTGTACCCACATTCCACCAGCAACTAAAAATTAGAGAAAGCGCACCCGCCACCGACCATCGGCCAAGGTGAGCACACCATCGTTTGCACTATACATCCGCTGTCTACCATTTCCACCGTCGGCTATAGACCCTTCCATTTCTCCTCCTCCTCTAGACCCTCTTATCTACTCCTTCATTGTACTAACTTCAACCGTCACAAAGCCGCCAAACCTTTCAACCCGGCCAATTTTGTACTTCCAATTTTACTCACCACATACACATAAATTCATAGATGCAAACAAACGGTTAAGAAGGATGGTCAATAATTTGATGCAACTGTTACTTCCTACAATCAATCCGTCCATTGCGTACGCAGGCATCTTAACCGTTCATTCAACAAATCAATGGTCCGGATCTTAATTACTTTTTGATCACAAACTTACGTGTACATCACTTTTTCGTTCCTACAATCATTACCTTGTAGCATCTTGAGAAAAACAAGTATAAATTGGAATCCATGGCCTCCAAACCTTCAGAAATCCTGTATATTGGAACGTATGATGGTGAAATCCATTTTGCTCCTGGCGTGCCTTATTATTTATATTTATGAAATGGCCTCTAATAATGTTTATGCAATATCGTAACAAGTAAAGAAGTGGTCCTTGATATTACTCCCGAATAGTTACGCTCGATGGGAAAAATGGTGGCTTCTTTACTTTTCAGTTAAGAATAAAAGATTTTGAACTTTATCAATGAAAAACTTACAACTCATTAAAAGAGAATGAGAGATAGGGGATATGTCTATTAATACAGATAAGTGTGCAACTTTACCAAACTAAACACCTCAAATTTTGCAATTGTCGATCTTATTTATCAAGCTCTGCCATTCAAATATCGGAAGCGGGGGAGGTGCTGTGCACGGCCATGCTGTGCATGGTGTTGTGCACCCCTCGGCCGTTAGATCGAGTTTTGGACGGTTCGGGCGTGTTTTGATTTTTTACCGGTAAAAAAAATCAAAATTAAAAAAAAATTGCCAAACGCATTCAAGCCATCCAAAACTCGATCCAACGGCCGAGGGGTGCACAACACGGCTGTGCACAACACCTCCCCCAAGTCCTCAAATATCATGGTGAAAAAATTAAAACGTTAACAATATAATTGAGTTAGTGTGACAGTGTTTCATAACATTTGGATGCTAAAGTTTGAATTTTAAGAGACCTTGAGAAACATATTTTATTGGAGCGGTGAGAGTCTGAATATTGAAATGCATGCAGTAAAATCTCATAGTAATTGTGCCAAAAATTAGCTTTTGAATCCCTTTTAGAGCATTACCAATCTCATGTGGCTTGTTAAACCCACTTTTGAGTTAAAGTAGAGAGCAAACTACTCCAAAAAAAATCTCAAAAAATCAGCCTCACCAATTTGCATATTTCTTAACTTTCCTACAGTAACTGAACAACTTTGGTGCGACATTGTTCACCCACTGCCCACTATTTTTTTTTATTACTTTTGGGGAGTAGGAGTAGAAGGAGAGAATAGTTTAATATAATGAAGTTAAAATAGAGAATCTGATTTTATGAGTTTTTTGAAAAGTGACTTGCTAAATTATAAAATGTGTTTTTGAGGTTAAATTTGATTTTTTTTTTTTTTTTTTTTGGGATGTGTTTGATACTAAAAAAATCTCTTGACAAACACTTTAAGTTATTTTTTACAAGAATATTTTTTTAAAAAAAAAAAAAATCATCTGAAAAATGCACATTACCGTCAATGGGTCCGCTACGAGAATGGGACTCGTGGGAACTTGGAGTCCTTGACTTCCACGTATCAGTCTCCCACCGCCGTGGAAAACTATTTTATCTAGGGTTGCACAAAAATTAATTGAATTAATCCCTAGGGTTTGGATTAGAACTGTGAATTAATGATCTGCGGGACTAAAGCCCGTAAAAAATTAAAATTTAAAATTTTGCGACTCAGTTTTGGTTCACTGAGTAGACATAAAATTAAGGCTTTGACTAAAGCAAAGCTGGCTTTGGACTAAAGCCCGTAAAAACATTACTTTAAGCCTCTAAATTTTGAATCGAGTAGCATTTTCGAATCACTAGTGTCTCCTATATCAATCAGTGTTTTATGGGAAAAAACTTTTTCTTACAATTATTTCAAGCAATGCAAAATATATAGAGATTCAAAGGCCCATATGAAAAGTGTGTTTTAGGCTCCACAAATCACAGTGCTGGCCCTGTCCACGGATTTACATTTTTAAGCATAAAGTAACCGAACCAAACCAGACCGTGAGATATTTATATACAAATAATTTTACCACTGTTATAAATATTTTAAACTATTTCAATATTTCACCTTAATGTGATGTAGTGTATATCCAATTATCCATATAAAACTTATGGGGTAAATTGTGATTCTTTGCTAAATGGGATAAAAACATGTTATCACTTATACGTATACTACCACTACAGAGTAAACTCTTAAAAATCAAACCAGGCGAGCATGAAGGATGATTTTGGAAACTTGAGCTTTGAACCATGAATCTGGAATGATTGAATGAATCTTGAATGCAAAAACTGGTTGCTAGCATGTAGCCTTGCTAGTTCCTTTTTTTTTTTTTTTTTTTTTTTTGCTTGTTGGCGCTTATTTTCTTATGGGGTTTTTTGTTGGATAAAATCGGAACCGATCTGTGACTCTCAGATTTGATTGAAACCGAACCATAGAACTTTTAGTTAGGACACAAACTGTATTTTCTAACAACCGTGACTCGTGGATTCGGATTGAATTCACAGGAATTCGATCTTATCCGAACTGTGCATAGCCCTTATTTGATCAAGTGGTGGAACTTATAAAAAATTATAAATTGGTAGGCGGCAATTGTATTTTGTTCTTAAATTTCACTAACACCTCCTACATTCTTTTGAAATTGTCATCTCCCTTTAAATCACATTAACACTCATATTGAATAATGTTTTTTTTTTTTTTTAACTCCGTTAAAAGATCTGTTAGAGTTAACTTTTCATTTTCTTCCCCCTTTTACCCTTTTTCTCGGAATTTCTTAGGTGCCGGGCGGGTACTACGCGGTAGTGTCCGAGCACACAATCCGGCCGTCCAAAAGTGTTTTGAATGGCCTTAATTTCTCCCAAACTCTTCCCCCGTCTCTCTCTCCTCTTTCTCTCTTTAAAATCTAGACCATCCAATAAATCTTTGGACAACCAGAATGCACGATGGATCATGTGGTACCCACCCGACACCTAAAAATTTCTCCTTTTTCTCACCTCCTCTTCCCAAATTATGCTGATAACTTGATATAGAGAACATACACCTATCACCAACCATCGACCAAAGTGAGAACAAATTATTGTTTGTACTCCAAATTTAACTCATCACCTCGAGGATGCAAACATACACCCACACCTGCATACAAAGTACAAACTAACAAATGCAACCAAACAAATTGAGAAGGATATTTAAGAGTTTATGTAACTGCTACTTCCTACGATCAATACTTCGTAACATCTCAAAAAAAATTAACATACAATGAAATTATTTGTCTGTGTCGTTTGAACAATCAATTGCTTCCCATTTGATCAAAATTCTTAATTGGATGTCATTTAATTTGTAAAAATATGTTTTCAAAATTTACAGCCTGTGGTGAAATGTTAGAGACGGATGGCTTTTTTGTTAGCTGGTGTTGGGCTCTTTTTTTTTTTTGGAAATTTTGGGCTTCTTGTTATTGTCTTATTGATGATCTTTTAAAGACTGGAGGTGTTAATACGAGAAATGTGTGAGAACAAGAAATGGCGAGGTTAATAGCGGTGACATAACGAATCAGTCATGGCAATAGGTTTAAGGCATTTTACATTACTTTTTATTTTATTTTTATTTTTATACTTATTTAGTTTTAATCAAGTGGTTATATAATTATACCATGCTAGGATGAGTAGATCTATTCTTGTTGATGTAGAATATCATATACTCCTGTTTTTGTTCACAGATGGACTATAGTGTCACATAAATACAAAATAAGGGAGTTTTGTGTGATTCTAACAGGATTTAGGGGTGTCAATGAAGTTTACCCTGGTTACTTGTTAGACTTCCAAATGGCATTCGATACAGATCAAGAAATAAAATAATATTCGTCGCTTTTCTCTCTCTGCGTGTGTGGAGAATTAAGACCGATTCTACCAATCATTCTCCCTCAACCTGTCTCTCTTGAATAACCATAACGCGAAGAAAAGGTAACGAAATTTATTCTCAGCGAATTGAATTTCAATCAATTATTCCCCTTTTGTTCTTCCTCATCATTGGTTTTTCCTCTTTCTTTGGACTTTATTAATCGGTCGTCGCTTGTTTAATCTCGTGATTTCGAAAAACCCAAATTAATCCTAGTTTTTTTTTTTTTTTTTTGGGTTGAATTAATTTCGACGTACTTTAATTTCCTTTTTGTTATGTACATATATAGGTATCCTGTTTGGTTGGTTGGGAAATTTGTGGGAGGAGGTAGTCGTTCTTGAGCTTTTTTCGACGGCTTAATTTGCGGAGAAAGCGTTTCTTTATCTTTACAAATAGAAAGTGAAAAAGAGTTTTTTTGCCAATCACGGAAAACAAATAACCCATCTTTGCTTGGTTGATAACTTTTCGTTCTTTGGGGGTCTCTTCTATCTCCTTTTATTAGCTTGGTTTTTTCCTTTTCTTTCTTTCTTGTGTCAAGTGTTGATTTGTTATCTTTACCAAGTTCTGCCATGATCACAAGAATTAGTTTGGGGTTCATATGTGGCTGGCTGATTGATCTTATGTTTCTTGATTGATGGTAAAGGTACATAGAGCTCTGGTGCTTATTTCTTGATGATCTATCCCACTCTTCTGCCGGAGATATCACTCTCTCAATCTTGATCATGCGTTTAACTTTGTTGGATTTTTCATTTGTTTATCCGGGTGTTTTTTTGGTTGGCAATTATATATTTATATGGGAATTAAATTAATTGATGGCATGCAATTCAAGGGCTTTCCACGTCTATGATAATGAATAAATCCTTTTTTTTTTTTTGGTACTTCGGAAATATATAATAAATCCTGTTTTTGTGTTACTTGTGTTAGCATAAATATTTAATATTTGAAGTTGTAGATATGCTGGTAGTGAACACACACACATATTAGATGATGTTTTTTGTATCTCAGGAAACGTTTTGTATGTGGGTTGGTTAGTCCATACGGGTATGTTTTTTCATATGGGTATTTTACTATTTATGGTTCATTGCTGATTAATGGCAGAACTAAAATATTCCTCCATAGTCTTTTTCTCGATGATACGAAATGCCAGAGAACAAAAAAGAGGAAAATTTATCTGCTTGGCGTATGACTTTATTGATTGAGAATTATGTCCAACCAAATTCATAATTTTGAAATTTGGATGATTCTGAAATCGTGAGATTGAACTGCAGTAGTGAAATTTATTTTTTCAAAATGAAGACCAAAGTTTTTGCAATTGATTTTCTTATTTACTTGGGTTGAACTAATTGATTAGTGGAAGCTTATTCTGGCTTTATGATGCTATTTTCTTGCTACTGATACCTAATTACAGACACCAATGCGAGAATTATTTTTAAATCCAATTGCAGAAATTTGGTTCTTCTTCTTTGATTCAAAGCATACCAGTTTTCTTAGCTGCTCTTCCTGTTTTCACTTACTTCTCCGTCATCCACCCCACCTTGTTGCAGGTTTATGACCTGATCTGAGACTTTTTATTTGTCCCATAATACCAAAAAATAGATCAGAGGGCAAAAAACAGAAAGAAAAGTCCTTGACTGGTGTTTTACACTGCTGACTTCTTTCTTAGCTTGTAGTATGTGAATTTTTTTAACAAGCTTCCAATGTTATCCACTCCCATCTCGCTTGGACATATGTATTTATATATATTGATGTATGCATATACTTCTATTATCCACATATATCTGTTTATAAATAAATGGATATTGGACTGAATACCACTTTGGTGCTTCGATTTCTTTCTCTCCATTTCATTATGCATGGAAATAAAGAGTTAGGTAGAGCCAATAGTTGACATCAAAATTAAAAGGCTTGAACTCTACAAATGGAAGGCAGGAAGCGGTAGGAAATGTATACAATAATTATACCATTTTTTTTTTGGTCCAGTTTGTGGACTAATATGTAGTAGAGGAAAAGAGGGAGGGATGATGATTAAAATGTGATTCAAGGCGAAACATAGACCAAGTCATTCTTTGCTCTTTGCGAGCATGGCTCTACTATGCACCGTTGAAAATGGTCACATTATGTTTCTTAGCTTTTGATTTGCAACCAAGAATGGTATGTCACATTATGTTTCTTAGCTTTTGTTTTGCAACCAAGAATGGTATGTGGATCTGAGAGTGTGAATGTGTGATTATGAATGAAAACCAATGGATTTTGGTTTTTGTCTGAATCTTTTTTATCATTAATATCAAGCAGTTCCTAATTTACTAGATGGGTCCTGTTATTGTTGTTGTAATTCCTAATTTACTATATTCCCTTTGAAGCTCAACGTTCTCAGGTAGTTTCAAGGTGTTAACATCTCCTCTCACTGTTGGCCTCATTTTGTTTCTTTGACTCTTGATGACAAGGTTAAAGATTCCACTCTCCAGGTTGCCAGGCCTCGTCTTTTTACTTTGCTTTATGGCAAGAGTCCAGTTCACAATAGGAAAGTTAGGCAAAACAATTATCTCAGTGTTTATAGCCCTGGAGAGTTTTATTTTTTGGTACACAGTTAATGTTTATTGTCTTTGAATCAATCTAACGATATTCTGATATCTTTAAAATTGCCATAAGTGATTGTCTTGTCGCTGCTGTAGGTAATTAACGCCTTTTCCTTAAGAGCTTGTTGGATTGTGTAAATTACTTGAAGCAGCGTCAAGAATGTGCATACCTGTTTTTTTTTTTTTTTTTTTTTTTTTTTTTTTTTTTCTAGAGTCAAAATTATTTGTATTCTGCTTAAGTCGATGTTGCATTGACTTATGACTGATAATATGAGTTATCACTCGAACAAGTCTAGTTGGATATGCACATAGGTTTTTGCATTGTATATTGTCAAACTATGCGTAAGAACCTATAAATTGTAATAATTAGACTTGTTCGAGTGATAAGAAAAGTTCCATTCTGTACATGAAAAGTTCCATTGTATTACAAGCACCATGTTATCACGAGTAAATGAAAGATGTTTTTATAGGAATATGGAGTTTGGACATGCCCTGTCCTTTGTGTGATAGTTACACTTGGATTAATCAGACATGGTGGAGTTTGGACATACCCTGTCCTTTGTGTGATAGTTACACTAATCCATCAGACATGGTACTAGTACTGATTCTGTGTAACATAGGCTTACAGTGCTGTTAAAAGCTAAAACTTTTTCAGAAGGTAGTGACGATTTCCATATACTATTGTCACTGCAGATATATTGACAAGACAGATATACATGGGCGAGTATTCTGGTAAAAGAGCTTTTGGTGGGCTTCTTGTACCCAGAAAGGGAACTGGTCTTGTTTTAAGAGATGCAGCTGAAAGTGGGGATAAGTTTTGCAACAGAATTGGATGCAACGGCAGACTCAACCATACCAGAAGTCCCCCAAATTGTTCTGAAAAATTCAAATCCTCAAGACCTTCTTTCAATGCTTCAAATGGCAAGGAGATAATTGGAAGTTCTACTAGGACTTGTTCTGCGGTAGCCAACACAAGGAAAACGTTTCTGGAATCCAGGAAAAAGTCATCTTCTCTAATACAACCGGATTCATCTGATACTAGTAGCGTTGAGGACGAGCCAGAAGTGTTGGATGTTGTCTCCTCCTCACCTAGGAGGGGGGTTCAAATTGGGTATCGATCTGATGCCAAGAAGTCTGGGAAAGTTACGGAAGTGGGGAGCTCTAGTATAGCAGCCTCCAATAGTAGACCTCAGAAGGCATTCTGGCAGAAATCTGGGACATGCAACCGAGACGCTCCGCCATTGGGTCCTTCTGTTCCCTTGGCCAGCACATCCCAGGGGGCAAGAAATAGGTATGGTTTGGGAAATCTTAGATGCAACTCAACATCTGATGTAGTAGTCCCCTCAGGTGGTTCATCATCTGAATCAAAAATTAGTAGGAGAAATAATATAATGAAAAATGGAAGCCCTAAAGGAGAAAACTGTTCATCTGTTTGTGGCAAGAAGATGACTAGACCAGCATCAGATGGTAAAACTTCTACCCAGGGACTTTCCATTTCTGATTCAAGACGAACCAAAAATGGGTCTCCTAGTGGAAATGGTGGCTTGGGATTGGGTCGGACTCGGAGGTCAATCAATGGTACCACTAGGGCGGGGCTTTCTTCTCAAGGAAGTGGAAACGGTTTGTTACCAAAGGATATAACCACAGAAGTACCTCAACCAGAGTTGCCTATTGTTATGGGTATTCCTAATTCGTCACATCAGTTTTCAGCTGAAGCTTCTTCTTCAAGTCGCTCAACCTCTTTTAGCAGTTATAGTAGTAGTGGTGGTAGTTCACCCGGCCTTACGCAAGCAGGTCCGGCAGAACTTGGGTTACCCCGTTCCCTAATGAATCATGATGGCTTGCGGCGATATAATATGGGTGGGATTGCAGAGGTATATAGTTTCAAATAAAACTGGCAAAAAGTTTCATATGCTTTTGTACTTGTATACAGTGCGGAGGGAAGTGGAAGCAAAAGAAAACCTTTGTTTATTTTTTAATTTGTTACTATCAGTTGTCTTATGGTTTTTTCGCAATGTGTAGGTACTAATGGCGCTTGAGAGGATTGAACAAGATGAGGAGCTAACACATGAGGTACTGGTATTGGGTACTTATTAAGTAAACCAGTTTGGCTATTTGCTTATTAATGTTGGTCTGTTGTCCGGCAGGAATTACTTGCCCTTGAGACAAATATATTCCTTGGTGGACTTGGCTTGTATGATCAGCATAGAGACATGAGACTAGACATTGATAATATGTCTTATGAGGTTTGTTATGCTTCCGTCGTATGTCTAGAGACTAGGACTCAATGCTTTTGGAATTAGTTATGGTTCTGTTGTGTTGTCTCATCTTGCAGTTCCTTTTACTGGTGAACTGTTTTGGGCATGAATTGTTTGTCTGGTTCACTTGAGCAAATCATTTATTAGATATTAGATGTAGTATCTTCTTGTAAGTTGTATCATGCAATATCATATTTCTTGACAGGAATTATTGGATTTAGAAGAGAAGATGGGTAGTGTGAGCACAGCACTGTCAGAAGAAGCTCTATCTAAATGTCTTAAAAGAAGCATCTATCAGCCTTTATCTCCCAAAGGAGTCGTGGAATGTGGGGAAGATGAAAATCAAGGGAAATGCAGTATTTGTCAGGTCTTAATCTATGAAAGTTTTTGTACATTTATTGATTTGGTCTCTGAAATTCACCCGACTAACTAATACCATCGAGAGCCAGGTTTCAGAACATTTGAGTTTTTAGTTCCTCGTCCAGATACGTAGTTTTACCCTTTTTGGTGTTTATAGCTACCAAAAAAGTAACAACCTAGAAATATCTATTTCAGCGTATTCTGCAGTAATGATTGAGCTGAACTACTTGTTATACAAGTACCGGAATTAAGTTATATAAGCTAACCTACTGAGGGGTGGGGATGAAACTTGAATATCGGCGCCAGAAACACAGACCTATCCCATAGTCATATTTCCCATTAAGTCTTAGTTTAGGTTAATGCCACTGACAACAGTTCGGTATGGAATAGAAGAAATTATATACCCTTGTTTACTGCAACCTGTCCACTGTGATCCTGCTGACATTCTTTTACTATTATTTTGTTTAATATAGTTTTTGTTGATCTTGTTGCTGCCGGATTAAGTTGGTTATTCATGTTTAAGGCACATTTACGTATTGGTCTGCAGGAAGAGTACGCAATTGGAGATGAGGTTGGAAATTTGGAATGTGAACATGGGTACCATGTGGAGTGCATTAATCAGTGGCTGCGGCTCAAGAACTGGTGTCCCATCTGCAAGGGTTCAGCAGCAAGTATACTGCCGTCCTCAATCAGTTGATACACTACACTCCATTTTATTTCTCCAGGATTCATGTGGCTTCGTTCATTTTTTTCTCTTATTTTTCTTTTGATTTACTGTACATAGAAATCCCCTTCTTTGATCTTCAACAATAAGCCGAATTCACTTCTGCAGAAATGTCACAGAAAAGATTCACAATATTGTTGCTGCTCAAGGGAACTTGTGCATTCTGGTTTTGAGGTTTCTATTAGTTGTAGCCTTGTAGGGCTCTCTCTTTTCCTGTTTGGGCAAGACTCTCTTCAAATCCAAGACAAATTTGAACATTTTTTGCCGTCGTAAAGTAAGCGTATTTGGTAGAAAAAAAATACAGTAATTTTATAAGGACATTACTGATCGGGGCACTTGATTCAATGGTTGTGTAATTGAGGTTGTTGGTTCAATTACTATGAGAGAGGAACTTGCTGTTGTGGATGGGTTGGGAAGGGGGTCTGGGATGCTGTAATCTCTTCTAATGTATGCATCGTCCCACTTAATTTCTAAACATTTATTTTCAATTACTAATCTTTCTTTAACCACCCAAAGTTGTGGTTAGGGCAAACACCTCTCTTATTACATGATTGTCCCCCTCTCTTATTAGGGCAAATACCAAACACTTTCTCTTTCTCCTCCAATTCCATCAAAGTCATCTCTCCTCCAACTCCTCCCTTTTCCCTTCTCTCGATTCATCGAAGGCCATGAAATCAAACCCTAATTGATAGTCGATCTCTCCTCCAATCTCAATCTAGATCTCTCACCTCTCCCCCCTTGTCTCTATTACTCGATCTCTAACCTCTCTCCATTCTCGATCTCCGAGCACCATATGAAGTTGATATACTCCATCTGTAATCTGTTGTGTATCTATTTAATGGTGGTTATGGGATGTTTCTGTGCAATATGTTTTGTAATGGATTTAGGTGAGGTTTGGACCTCTTATGAACCTATTTGGCACTTGTGTTTCTGGAATGGATATTATTCTTAGCTGGACTGGCAAATGTTGTTGTTTGCCAACATTTTGGGTTTGGACTTGGAGAAAGGGAGGAGAGATAGGGGGTCTCCCTACTAACAGTTGATAGATGAAAGGGTGTGAGTGCTCCTCCAAAATGAGAGGGTATATGTGTTTTAAATATGTTGTAATCCATTTTTCATCCCAAAAAATGGACGAAAATGAGGCGGAGGGGGGCTAACGGTTGACAGATGAAGGGGTGTGAGCGATGAGTTTTATAGATGAGGGAGTGTCGTTGCCAAAACATGATAGATGAGGGGGTGTTTATGCTATTTACCCTATCATTGATATGTGCATAGAGCGAGCTAGTTGCCTCAAATAAGTAAAAAGCGATAAATATTTGGTTCAATTAAAATTTAAAACTATCAATTTGAAAAAAAATATATATATAAATGGAAAAAAAATGCAATATGGGCTTTGTGTGGGTCCTCCACTAGCTACTTGCCTATAAAATATCACAAGCAGAGACGGCACGAAGGATGTGAAAAAATATAACGAACCGCACAAGCACTGTAAGATAGAAAACTACCTCGATCCCCATTGCATACATTCATTAGTTATCATCAAGAATAACCTAAAAAAGTTGACATAAAATAAAAATGCGATTTTTTAAAATAAAAATAAAAACATAATTCAAATGGCTTATGAAGCCTATAAATGATAAGAAACATGATGTTAGACAGACATAGGAGGAAGGTGCTCATGTGTCCCGGGCAGGCCCGGCCCTGGGCATTAGCCCAGTAGGCCCGGGTCTGGGGCCCCCAACATTTGGCCCAAAATAGGGGCCCCAACTAGATATATATGTGTTAGGATGTAATAAATAATTGAACCAGCGCAACTACAACAATAGTAGTACGTGGCTTAGCGGAAAAGCTCCCCCTTCCAGGGATTAAGCCCAGGTTCGATTCTTACAAGAAGGCCTTTTTTTATGTTCCGTATGTTATTAGTTTGCTTTAACTTCTCTTCCTTTCTTTATTTTTTTTTTCTTGGCTTTTCCTTCTATTCCTTTTTTTTTCCTCTTCCCATCAGATTTCCAGTGTAAAAGGTTAGAGGGGTTTCTTTTATTAAATGTATTTATAGTTTTTTTTTTGTGTGGTTTGGTTAAATTATTTAATTTTATATACCTCTTGACTAAAATAGTCGAAATAGATACTAAAATATTTCATATTTGGCAAATATCCACTTATTTTAACTTGGGTACACTCTTTTGGTAGAAAATATTGGTATTAATTAATTTAATTTTTCGAAAGGTTGTTTCATTAAGTTTCTAGCTTACATTACCTCGAACGTCTTTCAAATGTGCGATTAAGGATATCACTATTGTTCTAAGTTCAAAACTACCATATTATAAGAATTCAATTGTGAATATATACTTCCATTGCATCCATATTGTTTGTCAATTTTCTCAAAAATATTTGGTCGGTGTCATTATTAGGAAATAAATAAATAAATAACTTCGTGCGTATCCATAAAATGTTCGTGTCAATTTGTCGATTTCAATTATTTTTTTATTGTTGCAATAACAATAAACAATTACGACTGAAAACTATATTTTATCAAACTGCACAAACTACAAAAACAAAGTATAGAACAAAGTATCTATCATTTGAAGTTAATTTTGGTTCTCTAACTTTTGTCTTTTAGGAAAAACATAGGGCCCGATCTCACATTCTCGTCTGGGGCCACGAAAATCTCAGGGCCGGGCCTGATCCCGGGGACATGGTATCCCCCATCATCTCAGCCCTCCATCTGTCCCATATTAAAATTAAAAAAAAAAAAAACAAAAAACCGGGTGGGAGCCGGTTGCACGTCCAAAAGCGAAGAAAAACGAAGAAGCTTAACCACCCCTGGTTAAGCCTTCTTCCTCTCCGTTTCTCCTCCCTCCCCTCCCTCCCTCCTGAAAACTAGGGTTTCATCTCTCTCCAGTCAGGAAAAACGGACGAACCAGCGTGGTTGAGCCTTCTTCTTCTCCGTTCTCTCTCCCTACTCCAGGGTTTCATCTCTCTCTCCCACTCTATCTTGTGCACTTAAGTTCTGAGAGCCAAACTTCTGCACAGCTACGAAAATGGCGACGTCAGAGAAAGCAGTCATGGTGGTCGGAGTAGACGAGTGAGAGCAAAGCATCTATGTCCTAGAATGGGCTCTCGATCATTTCTTCACTCCCCACGCTCCCAATTTCCACTTCGACCTCTTCATCGCCAAACCTTCTCCCATTTCCGTTGTCGGAATCGGTGGCCCCGATACATATATCTCTTCAATTCATTCTGGTACTCCTCAATAGCTAGTTGATTATCTGTTTTTCGATAGTATTTAGAGCTAATTCGCGAAGCAAACGAACCATTCTTTTGATTGTTCGAGCTTGGTTTGAAGAATTAAGGAGCTTTAAAAATATGTTCAAGCTAGGCAATGAGTTTAATCAAGCCAATCACTAAATTTATCAAAAATTTAACGTTTGTGCGTCTAACGAACTGAGCAGTAGTAACTGCTAGGTTAATTAACTTCAAAAATTTGTTCAAGCTTGATTTTTATGTAACAAACCGCTATCAAAGAAGTTTTTAATCGAGCGAACACGAGTTCGAAATTGAGCTTTTTGTTTCCTCTATCAGAACTAATAATAGTATTGATTGCGATTGTAAGAGTATTTGATTATCTCCTGTAGTATCAATTGCAGGTAGTGGCCAAGCTCTGCCGTACGTTGATGCAGATCTCAAGAAGATTGTTGCTAGGGTTATAGAACAGCCTAAGGAGTTTGTGGACGGCCCACGGAAAACGGTGCGGTTTGCGTTCGAAAAGATTGTGTTTGTTTGAGTCGCCACCCGGATTTGAGGTCCGAACCCGAGAAACCGATAAAAACATGACTCGTTTGCCCATTTGAAAAAGATTTCACTGATCTTGGCGGAACCAAAGATTTCTCGGATTCGGGGGTTTGGTTACGAGAGGGGAAGGGTTTTACGGCACCCCTCTTGCCCGGTCCATGAACTGGTCTCTACTCAATGTTTTGTGGGATTTTGGAAATACTTGAAATTCGATTTATTCACAAAAATAAGGAATCGGGGATGGGAATCACGTAAACAGTGAGAAAATATAAAATGTGAATCTAAAGTGGATGCTTGTGCATGATATTTTACATGAGTGATGATGATGATAACAAAGAAAATTACTACAAATATTTACAAGAAATGAGAAATTACAGAAACTGTACAACAATTCCAGAAACTATAAACATGAGGCTTAATGGATCAACTTGTAATCTGGATCCCAGAATGAGGGTTGAGCGCTCAAAGATGATGGATTGAGCGCTCAACCTTCCTAAACCAGTTTGAGCGCTCAAGGCTCACAGATTGAGCGCTCAAACCAGTTTCTGACTCCTGTGAGTTTAACCCTTTTCTTATGGCTTCTCTTCTCATTCTTTGTAAGATCAATCACTAATAAACCATTTTGATGAAGAAATAGACATAAACATGAAGTTTTGATCTTTCAAAGAATGATAAGAGAAGAGAACCACCTTAAATTAACAAAGGAAAACACCCAAAAGAGTAAATGAGAGGGAGATTCAAACTACAAGCACAAATATATCAATACACACACACTAGAAAGGAATTAGCCCTTGATCCATCATTGAAACATCCAGCAACCAACAAATGGCCATAGAACAGCTTGAGCGCTCAAAGGGATGACCTTGAGCGCTCAAGCCATAGTATGACTTTCTGGCTTCTGACTTGAAAATAGGTTTTGGGATGATCCTCAAGGCCATAAAAATACAGATTAAAGGTATTTGAAGTTGAGCAGTCACTGTTCTACTCTTAACAATGAGATTTGCAAAGGTTTTGATGTTTGGTCATCATAAAATAGCTAACCAATGTTCATGCATGTGATTTTAAGAAAGAAATAAGCTGTTTTGAGAGTTACATGAACACAGGTAACTATTAAATAACGATCAAAACCAAAAGAAAGCACAAAAGTTTGCAAAACAGAAACTGTTCAGAACTGGGCTTGAGCGCTCAACCCCTGTTGAAACTGCAGATTTTTTTAAAGTCTTTTTAAACAACTTTTAGACCTTTGTGAGTCCAATGCAAGTATAAAGAACTTGCTTGAACTCACTGGTCTTCCTCAGATGGATCAAAACAGTGAGTATTTCACATGTTTAACTACCTTTTGAACTTGGTTGAAAACTTGAACTTGATTTTGGGTTTGGGAATGGATGATTGTGGATGTTTTGGTTGATGTTATGGATGAGTGAGACAATATATGTGGTTGATTGGGAATCAGAGATCGAATTTGGAGTTTTAAGAGTGGTTTTTGTGAGTGGTTTGGATGGAGTATAAGTGGTTTTTGTAGAGAGAGAGAGAGAGGAAGTTTTCTGGAGAATTTGAGAGCTGGAGTATGAGAATGGGTAACCTGGAAACCAGGGGTGATAGGTGGTTTTTATAGAGTGAGTGGGAGGGAAGAGAGGAGAGAGAGGAGAGAGAGGAAATGGATTTGGTATTTGAAATGGGTTAGGAGTAGTTTTAGGTGTAGTTTATAGCAATGTAGGATGTATTATACGTGTACAAGACGTACACAATCGGTTAGACGCTCCCCTCTGCATGAAATCTCATGATGAGATACTCTGCAGATTCCTGACTGGATCAGAGTTGAGCGCTCAAAGCCGTAGGCTTGAGCGCTTAAGGTGCTTCTCCAGGGTTGAGCGCTCAAGGTCTCAAGCTTGAGCGCTCAAGGCTCTTGGTGGCAGATTGATGTTTTGGCTTGGTTCAACAATGCTTGGGTTGGGTTGGGCTATTTTGATTGCTTGGGGTGGTGTTTGGCTGATTTTGATCAAGTTCAAGTCATTCTCACAAGTTTCGGGTAGTCATAATTGGTCCGTTTCATCATCATCGGAAATGCTCGAGTGTATCTCGGGTTCAAAATTGGGGTGTCTACAGAGTTGTGCATCAGTAAATCTGTATGATATTAGAACTGTACTACTGAGAATTCATAAGTGTTAGTGATCTGATTTTGAATTTTGCTTTTGTCAATTTGTCTGAGTATAAGAAGCTATGTTTGGGAGCTATGACTATGGTGCAAGCTTTGGCTGAAATGCCTAGCTTGTTAACATCTCAATAAGAATTCTAATTTTTGTTTACTTAAATTGAGAGGAGACTATTACATATGCCATGAGTTACATCAATTGGGACAATCAACCACAACCTCAACGCAAGAAACCATATCATATTGGTGAAGAAATGAGAAGCTCAACCAACAGAAACAACCCTTCTTGACCAATAGGTATCTTCACTTAAGGTATTCTTGCCTTTCACGCAATGTCTAGCTCGGCAAAAGCTTTGGAACCTGCGTTTCAGGGAGCTGGCCAGAGATTGTATCCTACTTTTTAAGTACTGCGAATGATAAATAAAGAGTTTCCCTTGCACTGCTAATAAGAAACAATGAATGGTGTATAATTTTGCTTTTGTTTCTCCACGTGTGTGGTGTAAATTCTAATTGATTTCATTGATGCATAGTTTAAATACAGTAATTTTATAAGGACATTACTGATCGGGGCACTTGATTCAATGGTTGTGTAATTGAGGTTGTTGGTTCAATTACTATGAGAGAGGAACTTGCTGTTGTGGATGGGTTGGGAAGGGGGTCTGGGATGCTGTAATCTCTTCTAATGTATGCATCGTCCCACTTAATTTCTAAACATTTATTTTCCATTACTAATCTTTCTTTAACCACTCAAGGTTGTGGTTAGGGCAAACACCTCTCTTATTACATGATTGTCCCCCTCTCTTATTAGGGCAAACACCAACCACTTTCTCTTTCTCCTCCAATTCCATCCAAGTCATCTCTCCTCCAACTCCTCCCTTTTCCCTTCTCTCGATTCATCGAAGGCCATGAAATCAAACCCTAATTGATAGTCGATCTTTCCTCCAATCTCAATCTAGATCTCTCACCTCTCCCCCTTGTCTCTATTACTCAATCTCTAACCTCTCTCCATTCTCGATCTCCGAGCACCATATGAAGTTGATATACTACATCTGTAATCTGTTGTGTATCTATTTAATGGTGGTTATGGGATGTTTCTGTGCAATATGTTTCGTAATGGATTTGGGTGAGGTTTGGACCTCTTATGAACCTGTTTGGCACTTGTGTTTCTGGAATGGATATTATTCTTAGCTGGACTGGAAAATACTGTTGTTTGCCAACATTTTGGGTTTGAACTTGGAGAAATGGAGGAGAGATAGGGGGTCTCCCTACTAACAGTTGATAGATGAAATGGTGTGAGTGCTTGTCACGCCCCAAATCCGGGAGCATGACCGGCCGTGAACCAAGAAGTAATTCTCGGAACACGAAGCCTATACAAAAAGAAAAATAAAAATAATAATTTTCACAACCCAAATAAATCAAACTGAATCCTGAATTATAAAATTAAATTGGAAACCGAAACCAACATTTTTGTAGCCAGTGAACAATATCTCAAATTCTCCATACTCCAAATTTATTAACTAAAATTCTAAAGAAACAAAAGTGCGGAAGCTGTTAACAAAACTAAAAGAAAATGATAATGCGAATGCCCTAGAGGTCCAAACAGTGGGTCCCGACACTGTCTCAGAGTCCACTATGATGCTCCCCGAACTAACCTGAAAAGAATGTGGAATAAATCCGTCAGCTCACAGCTCAGTGAATAGTTAAGCATGCTATGGGTTTAGAATACAACGTGGCATACATTTTAAGGAATGATAGAGAGAGCTCCAAAGAAATGGTTTCAAGTAATCGCTGGCTCAACAAGTAGTATCAAGGAGGAGAATTTCTGATTAACGATAATAGGAACAATAATTGATTCATAAAAACAAATATGCCTTTATACCAGTCAGTCTGTCCAGGAATATCAAAACGACGAACAACAACAAATAGAGAGTCTTAACCAAATTACGTGGGAACCATAATAACAATAACAATTGCCAAAAGCCAAATATTTTCTCAGGGCTTTGCCCGTTGGATCCAACACCGAACTTAGAGTCACCCCAGGATGGCGCCTGAGTCTTTTCCCTAAGCTGATCCGGAATAGGGTCACAGGGTATTTCACAAGTCTTTTCCCTATCCGTTGAGCACTAGAGTCACATGGTATTTCACAAGTCTTTTCCCTAGTGGCCAAAGTCACCACAGGATGGCGCCCAGGTCTTTTCCTTGGACTTTCACAAATATAATACATGGTCCCAATCACATAAGAACAATGACAAACGGGAGTGACTAGAAAAGTATTACCTGTGCCGTTGCAGAATCTCAATAATATAACGATTTCAATGATTAGACAGTAAGCGAAATAAGAGCAATCAATCAATCGAAAATATAACCAATAAACCTTGTATGCCAAAGGGTACGTCAATCGTCAAATAAGTTGAGTTCAACGAGCAAGATTAATATTCATAGAATTAGAACAAAATAAAGGATTGTCAAAAATTGATAGGCTCAAGAGGATTCCAAAAGAAGGGATCACATGCTTAACCACTCACCTCGGTCGGAACGATAGACCGCAAAATGCAATGCTCGAGTACTCGCTAATCTGAATGAAAAAAAAATGCATAAATTGAAATCAACTTAATGAATAACTATTAATATATATATATTGACCCTCCTAATCTAAACTCTAAGTTGACAGCCTATTGGTTAATTCCTCATTGGATCTAGATTGCTATATTAAAATACTTCCAATTCCTCCTCTCATGCACACTTCGAGCACTATTAACATGCCAAGGAAAATTTACTTTAAACACAAGCACACACAGATTCTTATAGCGGCATAAACCCGATCTCTCTGTCTCACGTTTCACCACTAAACAAAATCAGGTTTAAATTATTTAAACAGGACCCCAACTACAGAGGATTAATAAGAACGATAATGTTTAAGAATATGTAATAAACTAACCAAGATGCTGAACCAAACGGGATCGGTCACAAAGCTCTGCCGACTACGTTTCCCCTTCTCGGTTCTTTCTAAAAGGAGCAGCCAACAATAAAACCCTACCTCATGCTATCTAATATAATTGACCACGTGCACATCTCCACCCTAATAACATTATCAGCCCCAAAGTTTCTATTCCACTACATCAACATTATTATATAGAAAAGAAAAACAAAATATAGCTTATTTGAGTTGAAAAGAATTTCCAAAATAAATATAGTACTCAAAAACAATAATTTTTGTTTTTAGAAATAAGTTTGGAAAAGTAAATTAATTATTTGTATCAAATAATATATATTTTTTTCTCTCAAAAGTCGAGATGTTACAGTGCTCCTCCAAAATGAGAGGGTATATGTGTTTTAAATATGTTGTAATCCATTTTTCATCCAATAAAATGGACGGAAATGAGGCGGAGGGGGGCTAACGGTTGATTGATAAGGCCCCAATATTGTAGATAACCGGGGCTTATCATGCTCATTTATTCCACACACACACACACGATTTTGTGCCTTTATACGATTGATTTTGCGCGAGTTGTGTTTTTGATGAGTTTCAGAAAATCAGAGCTAAAAGGTGTGTCCAAAGCTCCAAATAATCCCCGGTTGTATCCGGAAGTACCTAAGGTCCCGCAATGCCGTGGAGGACAATCGCCGAAGCTTAGAAGTCGATTCAAGAAGCTTTGGAAGGTTCAAGGAATGCCCGGAACAAAAGAACAAGAAATTTGGAGTTATGAGCCTCGAGAAAATCTGACCAACTAATAGAAAAAGGCTCATTACTTTCAAGATATAAAGGCTATGAATATGAAGTTAATTGGGTTAGAAAGTAGACTCATAGAGCTTTCCAACGGTTCAAGAATCGCCTCATTCCGAGTTCGGACGAAGCCGGGACGTGCCCGCGAAGTTGGGTCAAGAATCTGTCTGACCAGAGCAATCTGGATCGATCCAGATCCCTAGTGGATCGATCCAACTTCATCAGAAACCCCCCAAACCACTTTGGATCGATCCAAGGTCATGGTGGATCGATCCAACTTCATTAAAATGCTCCAGATCAACTTGGATCGATCCATAACTATGGTGGATCGATCCAACTCCACTCAAATTGTTCCAGAGCCATCTGGATCGATCCACTTCTATAGTGGATCGATCCACATCAATCCGTGGAGCATTTTTCAAGCATTTCAAGCACTTTTTGTACTTTCTACTTATGGAAAGTTTCTATTAAAAGCATTATTAGGATATTTTGACAGATATGGAAGGTGTTTGTATATATTTCCCTCTCCCTCTCTCTCCCCTCACTTTCTTCCTCCATTAGTTTTGTTCTTAGTTTAGTTCCACCTTCTCTCTAGTTTTTAGGGTAGTTTCTCTTTGATCCAAGGTTTTCATCTTCATTAATGTTGTAAGTGTACTCTTAATCTTTACAAATCTACTGTTTATTTGTATTTTCTTCATGTTTCGTATTTTCATGTTGTTCTTGCTATTTCCATTGAAAACTCTAATTTCTAAGTGTTGTTTGTGATTTTCTCTAGTGTTAATGTTGTAGGCCAACTTAGGTTCTTCACTTAAAATTAGTTTTTAAGTTTATTAATCATGTTTTGCATCTCCTTCAACGTTCTAATCTTATTTCTTGCTATGGTTTGTGAGTAGTTTAAGTAGGCTTAGTCATGGGGTGATTAGCACTCCATGACTTGGGATTAATCCATCCATCTCATGTTAAGGCATACATTGCTTGTCTATCAAATATTTGGGGTTGCACTTTTATGTACCAAAGAGTGGGTTTGTTAATCTCTTTGATCACACGTAGCCAAGAGCTTGGCTACTTGGCACGCGTGATGCTTTGGGCGATGTCAACCCATCCATTTGCAAAATGTACCGAAAACCCCTAATCTTTGGTAAACACATTTTCTTGTAAATGGTTTTTAAATCTAAATCTTCCGTTCGGGGACATTTAACGATGCCCTGAGCCGGTTATCAAGAGGGGATGGATTAGCCCAAGTAATGGTCGTTAAATACCCCTAGACTTTGCCTTAGTTTAATTTGTCATTTTTAATCTTCCGAGTCGTTCTCAAAGTCGAGAGAATTCCACCAAATAAACTCCAAAAGCCAAGTTTGCCGCTTTAAGGCTAAAAACCTACACTTGCAAGACAACTCTCACGCCGGGTGCATTCGGTCTCTGTGGATTCGACCCGGTCTTATCGATTATTATGCTACGCGATACCTAGCCCTACGCTTGGGGAAACAACATTTGATATTCAATCCAAGGTCGCAAGCATTGATAGATGAAGGGGTGTGAGTGATGAGTTTTATAGATGAGGGAGTGTCGTTGCCAAAACATGATAGATGAGGGGGTGTTTATGCTATTTACCCTATCATTGATATGTGCATAGAGCGAGCTAGTTGCCTCAAATAAGTAAAAAGCAATAAATATTTGGTTCAATTAAAAGTTAAACTATCAATTTGAAAAATATATATATATAACTGGAAAAAATGCAATATGGGCCTTGTGTGGGTCCTCCACTAGCTACTTGCCTATAAAATATCACAAGCAGAGACGGCACGAAGGATGTGAAAAAATATAACAAACCGCACAAGCATTGTAAGATAGAAAACTACCTCGATCCCCATTGCATACATTCATTAGTTATCATCAAGAATAACCTAAAAAAGTTGACATAAAATAAAAATGCGATTTTTTAAAATAAAAATAAAAACATAATTCAAATGGCTTATGAAGCCTATAAATGATAAGAAACATGATGTTAGACAGACATAGGAGGAAGGTGCTCATGTGTCCCGGGGACATGGTATCCCCTATCATCTCAACCCTCCATCTGTCCCATATTAAAATTAAAAAAAAAACAAAAAACCGGGTGGGAGCCGATCGCACGTCCAAAAGCGAAGAAAAACGAAGAAGCTTAACCACCCCTGGTTAAGCCTTCTTCCTCTCCGTTTCTCCTCCCTCCCCTCCCTCCCTCCTGAAAACTAGGGTTTCATCTCTCTCCAGTCGGGAAAAACGGACGAACCAGCGTGGTTAAGCCTTCTTCTTCTCCGTTCTCTCTCCCTACTCCAGGGTTTCATCTCTCTCTCCCACTCTATCTCATGCACTTAAGTTCTGAGAGCCAAATTTCTGCACAGCTACGAAAATGGCGACGTCAGAGAAAGCAGTCATGGTGGTCGGAGTAGACGAGAGAGAGCAAATCATATATGTCCTAGAATGGGCTCTCGATCATTTCTTCACTCCCCACGCTCCCAATTTCCACTTCGACCTCTTCATCGCCAAACCTTCTCCCATTTCCGTTGTCGGAATCGGTGGCCCGGATACATATATCTCTTCAATTCATTCTGGTACTCCTCAATAGCTATTTGATTATCTGTTTTTCGATAGTATTTAGAGCTAATTCGCGAAGCAAACGAACCATTCTTTTGATTGTTCGAGCTTGGTTTGAAGAATTAAGGAGCTTTAAAAATATGTTCAAGCTAGGCAATGAGTTTAATCAAGCCAATCAAGAAATTTATCAAAAATTTAACGTCTGTGTGTCTAACGAACCGAGCAGTAGTAACTCCTAGGTTAATTAACTTAAAAAATTTGTTCAAGCTTGATTTTTATGTAACAAACCGCTATCAAACAAGTTTTTAATCGAGCGAACACGAGTTCGAAATTGAGCTTTTTGTTTCCTCTATCAGAACTAATAATAGTATTGATTGCGATTGTAAGAGTATTTGATTATCTCCTGTAGTATCAATTGCAGGTAGTGGCCAAGCTCTGTCGTACGTTGATGCATATCTCAAGAAGATTGCTGCTAGGGTTATAGAACATACTAAGGAGTTGTGCATCAGTAAATCTGTATGATATTAGAACTATACTACTGAGAATTCATAAGTGTTAGTGATCTGATTTTGAATTTTACTTTTGTCAATTTGTCTGAGTATAAGAAGCTATGTTTGGGAGCTATGACTATGGTGCAAGCTTTGGCTGAAATGCCTAGCTTGTTAACATCTCAATAAGAATTCTAATTTTTGTTTACTTAAATTGAGAGGAGACTATTACATATGCCATGAGTTACATCAATTGGGACAATCAACCACAACCTCAACGCAAGAAACCATATCATATTGGTGAAGAAATGAGAAGCTCAACCAACAAGAACAACCCTTGTTGACCAACAGAAAAATTAGTTACCCGATGTTGGTGATCAACGAGGGTAGATGATGTGCCAGGGTTGCAAATGGTGGAACGAAAGGTTGTGATTAGCTCTGTTCCAAAAAATGGAGTTAGGGTTTTCTTGTCGGTAGCAAAATTGGAGGCCTAGATTGAAGGATGTTGATGTTGATATGGAGAGGATATTTTTTAAAAGATTGGGTTTGATCGGATTGAATATTTACTATGGGATTTTTCACAGACAGTGTTAGAGGAGAGAGAGAGAGAAAAAGAGAGAGAGGTTTTGGCGTACCAGTGAACCCTTGAAGGTGGAAGTTGGAACATGAGAGAGAAAGAGGCGGGAGAAGTGAAATTTTTTGGGGGAATTTCCAGCGGCAACCTCCACGTTTTTTTTTCATTTTCTATTTAAGAGATTATTCTGTGTGTCCAGCTACGATGAAGGAATAAAGTGTTAAAATGTACAATCCGAGCTCCGAATGACATTTTTTTCGGCGATCGAGACCTTCTATCTTTTACATATGATAGATTAGTTCAGAACTACCAATAACGAACTCTATCACATTTCGATAAAACAGTTGATCGGATAATAAATAACTTTTTAACATTTATTTGCGTGTCCCGATAAAGGGGCTCCCTAAACCCGATACACCCAAAAATTGGTCACAATTATTAAAACATCAAGCGAAACAATGCAGACGGCCTCGATCGTTATTATTATGTTGTGATTGTATGACTACAGTGCATTAGACTAATGCACAACACCTTAGTCCATATACAGTGAGATTGAACATTTAGAGTTTAAAGGGTGTTATCGAGAAAAAATTTCCAATGATCGATCCAACCGTTCAGATTGCATATCCTATCAATTATATAATTGTCGCAAAAATAGGTGACAATCGGATGTCGAAAACCACTTCATCGGAACACATTCGGTGCTTCCACAGGCTTTAAAAGGTGACAATGCGCTGCTCAGGAAATTTTCAGCAAATCAAAACTGTCCATCTCGTACAAAAGAGAGATTTATTCATTCCACTAAAAATTCACGTGAATCGGTTATGGTTACGTACTTGATCGCACTGTAACAATGCAGATTTTCATTTAAATAAAGAGTTTTTTGATCGGTAACTGTACTTCTAAAGCCTGATGAGAGCCCAAATTTTACGACATTAACTACGTCAATAATACCAGCCAAATCAACGTCCTCGATTATTAAAATTATCCATTTAACGAGGTCCGTTACACTCTACTAATCGAAACAATGTATAACATCTAATTGTTGCCCAAATGTTAACCATGGTTAAGAATTAAAAAAATAATAATAAAAGGATTTTCAGTTTGGTATAACTGTTATACCCTTTTAATGCAATTTGGTATAATGGTTATACCAAAAAAAAGGGGACACCATAAGTGGTATAACAGTTATACCATAATGCGTCATATTTATACCATTTTTTACGGTGTCCCCCTTTTATGGTATAACTGTTATACCATTTGGGGCATAAATGGTATAGCAGTTATATCCATGATTTTTTACCTGCAAAAATGACTTGCAGTTAAGCCTATATGGCACGTTCTGGATCGTCCGATCGGGGGATACGGTATCCCGGGGCACCGTAGTCATTCCCTAGGAAAATAATGTTTACTTATTGATGCCAATGACTTTTTCAAGATCCCACAGAGAAGGTGCAGTAGCGAAAGGTTCCGATAAAGTAAGATTGCAATATTATTAACCCAACCACATCATAATAACGTCTAGTTTGTGGATTGTGGTTATCATTGTGGCCATCCAATAAGAATCACTTAATTACCCATTTGAAAGACCTCATTTCATCTGCATCAATTTACAGTAATCTCTCATGAAATCTCTACTTCGTATATTAGGAAATAAATTCATCATCTCAATTAAATTTTTTACTCAACATATATATTATAGAATCTCTGACATTTTACTCATATTTTTTGTTAACTTGAGTAAAAATTTAATGAAAAAATTAGTCATAAATGCATTATATTTTGTCTTTTTTTAAAAGGAAAGACAATGAACTTTTGCAATTAAACATAAATGACATTGTTTTTAATATTGATTTAACGAAAGGACAAAACACACCTGCTCTCTCTTTATTTTGGGTATAAATACCCATATCTTTTACACAAACTTGGGCGAATCCCTCCCCCACATTGATTTCTTCCAATGTCCATATCCATCAGTTTTTCCAAAAGCATCTCTCCTTAAGGAAATGACTCGAGCTTAGGTGCCGCCGCCGCCGATCGGTAAATCGGCCGCGACTGGAGAATTTGCGATGAAGTAGATCATCTCCTAGATCGACAACAACATTGGAAGGATCGGGAGGGATTAGAACTTGGACGACGACCAACGAGGACGAAATGCGACAGTTTGTTATAGTTGGGTCCCATATTTTGAAGTGTTGAATAATCGTGAAGCTAAGGTCCTGCTATGCCATGGGAGTGAAGTTTGAAGATTAGTGAGATTTCATAAAAAAAAACTTTATCATTTTATGGATCACAGTTGGCTTTAATTAAGAAATGGCTAATGAATGGAGTATGATTAAATAGTTTCGAGAAGTGTTGAATAATCGTCGAGCTAAGGTCCTAAAGGCCATGGGCGTGAAGTTTTAACATCAGTGAGATTTCATTAACTAATTGATTTGTGAGATTTCACTAACTTTTTGTGAGATTTCATTAAAAAAATTATCATTTTACAGACCATAGTTAGCTTTGATTAATAAATGGATAATGAAAGGAGTATGATTAAATAGTTTCGAGAAGAATGCCAATGCTTGACCGTTCGGGTGATTAATAATTAACTAATATTTCGTCCCAAGCGTAGGACTATCGACCGGTGCAGCACAATAAATTCGGAAGTACCGGAGTCGAACCACAGAGACGGTCTACGGTGTTGACCCAAACAATGCTAGATTCTATGTTCGCAAATGGCTCTCAGGTAGCCACCCCTTGTTCAGATGACTGATTTAATTAACTAAATTAAACTGATTAAATTATTGGACTCTTAATTAAAACAAAAGAGCACAGCCGTGGGCACTACAGTGTCCGCAACTAGCCTAATCCACATTCACTCGGGCCACAATTATTTAATTAATAGGTTTAACAATTTGAAAAGAATTCCCAACAAATGCGCACCACTTGTCACCAACCACTGCGCGCATTTGGGAATTGGCAATGCCCGGGTTCGTTTGTTAGAAAAGATTTCGTATTGAAAAACTGCGCATTAATTTGAATGATTCGGCACCGAGGTGGAACGCGAATTAGCCTAGCCACGGGACACCTTCGTCCCGCGGCCGCACTCAATACGACTACTCACACATATTGAAATATATTGCAGAAGATGAATAGAAACTAAAACTAATCATGCTTTGAATAGATAAAATATAAAACCAATGGAAAACGATACCGTAATTGCAAAGGCAAAATTAATCCTGATATTCGATCAGCAAAACAACCTTGAAACTGGAATTCTGGAAATTAACTTGAAAGCGTAACACTGAACGAAGAACTTCAGCTCTGGAGCCGAAAACTTGAGAACTTAAAACCTAGGTAAAATTCGTGGAACCCTAATCTGGGTTTTAACAAAAGTATTTATACTAATTATCGTAATCCTAATGAGAAACGAACGAAAATCCGAAAATCCTCCGCGAAGCCAAAACGACAACGTTCACTGCGCCTGCTAAGCGCTCGGTAGCGCTACCAATAAATTGGGGTAGCGCTACCGCTTCATTATCTCCCGCGTTGACCGGCTGCTCCTCGCGTTTGGCTGTTGACTTCTAACCAACCGGTAGCGCTACACCACTTTGGGTGTAGCGCTCAAGAACCTTCTGTTCAGTTTTTTGGACCTTTTGTGTCAATCTCGAGCGCTCCAAAGAATTAGTGTAGCGCTCCCGATGGGTTTCGATCACTTCCATGCGTAATCCGCTCAATTCCCCTCTCGGCCTACGTGCATGTACTCCCAATGTCACGAAATTGCACCTACAACCCTCAATTACCTGCAAAATACGTTCAACACACAAAAACACCATGTGCACATATTAAATGGAAAATGAAGCTTAAACGCACGTCTAACATGCTAAATCACCCTACTTAGGCGCTCAAAAGCAAGCTTTCCACGCGCCTATCACATCCCCCAACTTGAGCGTTGCTAGTCCCTAGTAACGAACGAAACGAAAATAATAAAAACAACGACTCAATAAGGGATACGAGGGTTATGCAACCTGTACAAAATCAAATGAGCAATTTAAATATCATCTCTTTACTACCCACAACTCAGTCACATGCATGCTCTAACAAAAAAATCGAATAATTCCATTCCTTGACAAGGTTTAAGATAGAGTGCTCCCACGTGCCACAATATCACTCGTAATCACAGAAACACTCTACATCCCATGTGAGGCGCCTGGCAATCAACCGTGGAATGAATAGAATTACCACGTGCCAGTCAAAACAACGCCAAGATATGCAAAGAAAACTCACGAAACAAGATACCACACATTCATAATTAAATATAACACATGCAGGCAAGAGAGTCAAATGATGTGCATCGGGTCAACTAAGGACTTCATTAGGCTTATAATGACCGTGGTTGCAAAAAGAAAAGATAACATGCAAAGGGTGACGGACTATGGAAGCGCATGGACAGTCTACCCTGACTGGCCGCCACCTCGACTCCGGCACCACATTGGTACAATATTCGACTCAAACATAACAAGAGTACGGGATAACAGTTATAAATTAAGACTCAAAATCCACCGACTCAACAAATACTCTCCAAACATGAATGATAACACCACCACCCCGGCTAGCTCTGCGTACTACTCCTTCGTGCTCACATCCTCGAAATCATAGCTCAAGTAATCCAACTCAGGTTGCCTCTTAGGGTTCCATAACTTTGGTAAGTTTAGGTTTGGAAGGTTTAGAGGTTAATGTTTGAATGGAGAAGAAGGAAGCGGGAAAATGAGAATGATGTGGTGAAGAGAGAGAGAGAGTGGGGAAAAATCGGATGGTCCCCTCAACTTGACCGCGTTTTCTTCTTCTTCTTTTTTTTCCCTTTTTTTTTTTTTTTTGAATTTTTTTTTTTTTTTTTGATTTTTTTTTTTTTGATTTTTTTTTTTTTCAAACCAAAGACATGGCACCCACAAGCGACATTTTAATTTCTCCAAAACGACGATGCTCCTTATTCCAATGATTCGAGGCCTCTAAAATGCGCACAGAGCTGGACCACCAAATGAAATCCACCCTAACACTGGTTCCCTAGGTTTGACACAGGAACTGACATGGACTGGTTTAAAGATGGGGGCAATGGGACACATTTAGTGGTTTAATCATGCAAAAATGGTCTTGTTTCATCCCCTAAGCACGTCACCAACTCTCACACATGCATGCAAAATATTCAAACTATGATATGTGGTACAAACGCCTACTATTTTGTGCAAGTGCGGAAAGTGAAGAACAACAAAACATGGGATGCCTTAAGGACATACTTGTGCACAACGTGGGAACACCTACTCCACTTGCCTATGGTGCGGAAAATACTCAAACGGGGATGCCGAGATATATGCATGTGAACAAGTTAAACAGGCAAACAATGAGACAAGAATCTAGCATGCTCACCTAACTCATACAAACAAGCATAACAATCGTATCCCCCGGACTCAAAAATTAACCAAAAATTTAAAAAGATAACCCCTAAACTACTAGCAACGCTCAAAACAAACCAAACGTGTACAAAGTACACCCCTTCCCCCAACTTGAAAATTGCTCTGTCCACAGAGCATGAAGACAAAACATAAAAATAAAAGAACAAGGGGAAAGAGATGGACCGACGGATGGCGCCAACCATCACGACCCGGCCGATCTATGGGGAATTTGCCACCATTGTCGCCGGTCGTCATCGTAACGCTTTCAGATCGAAGCCTCGCAAAAGACGCAAGAACCAACTACCTACTAGGCAACAAATGATGTCGATCGCCCGCATGTGAAATAGGGCCACAACAAATAAAATAAAGCAAATAACGAACACCACCACGGACATTCACGCAGTCTCACGTGTCATACTTTTCTCCCCATCCCCAACCGAAGTGAAAGAGTGGGTGGCTATACAAGACCATCGAATTTTTTTTTTTTTTTTTTTTTTTTTTTTGCAAAAGCGAAAAACAAATGCAAATATACAAGAATTTCCCTTACTAATCGGAGTGGGCACACGATCCTTATTTTAATAGCGGCGTGCGAAGCTATAAATACCAAGTCAATGATGGGTACCCTATTGCTAGGGGTCGGGTCCACACTCAATGAAGAGCATGGTACGCGTGAGCTACCCGTCAAAACATGGTGAAAAAGCCTACTCAGCTTGCATCTAAAAGCTTCACAACCTCAGCCCGAACCACCTCTTTCATATGGGGATTCAAGTGCCGCCGAGGTCGCCTAGAAGGTTTCACACTATACTCAACCTCCACACTCTCCTCAACATTTAACATCCCTAACATGGACTTCCTACCTCCTCATCATCCTCACCCAAAGTACTAACACTATAGACATCCACCTCCATTTTCTCCTTGCCATGAGATAACTGGACCTTGCCAGTTTGCAATTCATAACAAAGATTGGAGGTGGCTAAAAAGGACGACCTAAAATGATGGGAGTCTTTTCTAGAACCTCGGGATTTGAGCAGTGTCTAGGACAATAAAATGCAGGAATTGGAACTCACCTACCTTAATCATCACATCCTCCACCACACCCTTTGGTACTCTCACACTCCGATCCGCCAACTGCGGCGTGGACAGAGAAGCTCTCGATTGCCTAGGCCCGAGTCTTAAGTATGCGGAATAAGGGAGTAAATTAACACTCGCCCCCAAGTCCAACAATGCTTTATCGAATGTCGGCTGCGATAGCTATAGGGATGGTGGGACACCCTAGATCCTTGCACTTGGCAGGAATCTCAATTTGAAAAATGGAGCTCACTACCTCGGTCAAAACCATGTTGTTCTGACTCTTGCGCTTTGTTGTGCAGAGGTCCTTGAGAACCTTCGCACACTTTGGGAAAAGACTCAATCGCCTCCATCGAGTAATAGGGAACCGCACCCTCTTAAAAAGTTCTAACATCTTATGATTCGTACTCGCTTAGGCTTCACCGCCAACCTTTGGGGAAATGGAGCTAATGGCATCGCGGGCAGCGTTGGAGTCGTGGGGGCCGCAACAGCAGGCACCACCACCTTAGGTGACTCCTCACTCTCCTCTACCTCCTTCCTAGGGACATTGACAATATCAGGAGTTGCTCTCGGTGCATCCACTGGCTCCAAGGGTGGAACCTGTTTTTGCTTTGTCTGAATGGTCTTACCAATCGATTTCCCACTCCGGAGAATGGTGATCGACTTAGCCTCCTCCTGATTCTGACTCTGAGTATTAGGACCTGTAGGATGTCCTAAGTAATGGGCACCCGCTGAACTACCCTGAGCTGGAAATCTACCCCTCTCCTGCTGCAGTTGACCGACAACCGCAATGAGTTGTGACATCTGGGTTGTAAGGGCTCCTATTTGCTGCCTTGTTTCAGTTTGAAATGTCATCTGTGATTGCATCAGGGAATTGACATTATCCTCTAACTTATGATCACGCGCGGTCATCTGTGAATAACCTGGGGGAGGACCACTAGTGGATGGACCTGCCCCCCTACCAGGCTGTGACTGGTAGTTATATGGGATGACTTGGCCCTGAGGGGGCCTGGTTGCTTGGGACTGATGAAACTGTTGCGGCGGAGGCGGCGCAAGGAGTTGCGCTTGACCTCCACCTGCGGGTCTAGGGTCTGACCACCCCAAGTTGGGGTGATCTCTCCATCCCGGGTTATACGTATTTGAGTATGGGTCCCAATTCCTCACAACATTTACCTCTTCCTGATTATTCTGACTCGCTCCCTTAGCAGCTAAAAATCCGGGGCATGCAGTTGCAATGTGCCCCTTACACTCACACCACACACAGACTTCCTCTATACTGACCTCATGCACTGGACGAGTCTGCCTAACTTCTAATTCCTCTAGCTTCTGCGCCATCTTTTCAACCTGGGCCTGGAGTCGCTGGTCACGTATGGTGACGGGGATAACATTGGACCCAGAAGGTCCGGACCGATCAAAATCAGAGGGTTCTAACGCCCTCTGCCTATCTGCTAGGTCATCCAGAAAGTCCCAACCCTCGTCCGCAGTTTTGGACAAGAAGTCGTCCCCTTTACACGAATACTCTATGTGCTGGATTGTCTCAGCGTTGAGACCCAGGTGAAAGAACTCGACCAGCTGTATTTTCTCAAAACCGGGGTGTGGCATTCTTAGGAGCAAATCTTTGAAACGCTCCCATGCCTTCACAAAAGACTCTCCCCTCTCTTGCCTAAAGCCTTGGATTTGGCGCCTTAAACTATTAGTTTTAGCCTCAGAAAAATATTTTCTGTAAAACGCGTCACGCACATGCGCCCATGTGGTGAAGGACTGAGGCTTTTGCATTCTGAACCATCTAAGTGCGCCATCTTTTAAAGTTGCCTCAAACAGCTTGAGGCAGGCATTGTCGTATTGGGTAGTAGACGCCAGGTTGCGCACTAACCCCTCAAACGTCCGCACATGTTCGTACGGATCATCAGACTCTCTCCCATAGAAGTTAGGGAGGCTATTCAGGACACCAGGTTTTACAGTGAAGGCATTGCGTGCCTCCTGTGTCTCTCGAGGAAACACTATCGGCCCGGGAGGAGTGGTCCTCTCGGGATTCAAGTGCTGCCTCAACGACGGTTGTTGAATTACCTGCTGGTCTCCCATTTCAAAAGATTCTGGTTCGGAAACTGACTCTGACTGATAAAGCGGATTATTGAAATTAACTGACTCGATGGGTAAATCTATGTAGAGTCCACTAATGGTAATGTACTCCGACCGACTCTCTACTGACTCTAACAAAGAATTTGAAGACTCTGACTGACTCGACCTGTTCTTTATCCTAACCAAGCGATTTGTACGATCACGGTAAAAGAGAGGATCAGGCTTACGTACGACTTGCTTATCTCTACCTATGATGACTCAACTACAAATTAAACAAACACTAAACTAACACCGTTTGAACACACGTCACCGTCCCCGGCAACGGCGCCAAAAATGCTTGACCGTTCGGGTGATTAATAATTAACTAATATTTCGTCCCAAGCGTAGGACTATCGACCGGTGCAGCACAATAAATCCGGAAGTACCGGAGTCGAACCACAGAGACGGTCTACGGTGTTGACCCAAACAATGCTAGATTCTATGTTCGCAAATGGCTCTCAGGTAGCCACCCCTTGTTCAGATGACTGATTTAATTAACTAAATTAAACTGATTAAATTATTGGACTCTTAATTAAAACAAAAGAGCACAGCCGTGGGCACTACAGTGTCCGCAACTAGCCTAATCCACATTCACTCGGGCCACAATTATTTAATTAATAGGTTTAACAATTTGAAAAGAATTCCCAACAAATGCGCACCACTTGTCACCAACCACTGCGCGCATTTGGGAATTGGCAATGCCCGGGTTCGTT
Organism: Vaccinium myrtillus; assembly: GCA_016920895.1. NCBI lineage: Eukaryota > Viridiplantae > Streptophyta > Magnoliopsida > Ericales > Ericaceae > Vaccinium > Vaccinium myrtillus. The sequence goes on from CM029277.1 coordinate 21,465,785, forward strand.
TGTTAGAAAAGATTTCGTATTGAAAAACTGCGCATTAATTTGAATGATTCGGCACCGAGGTGGAACGCGAATTAGCCTAGCCACGGGACACCTTCGTCCCGCGGCCGCACTCAATACGACTACTCACACATATTGAAATATATTGCAGAAGATGAATAGAAACTAAAACTAATCATGCTTTGAATAGATAAAATATAAAACCAATGGAAAACGATACCGTAATTGCAAAGGCAAAATTAATCCTGATATTCGATCAGCAAAACAACCTTGAAACTGGAATTCTGGAAATTAACTTGAAAGCGTAACACTGAACGAAGAACTTCAGCTCTGGAGCCGAAAACTTGAGAACTTAAAACCTAGGTAAAATTCGTGGAACCCTAATCTGGGTTTTAACAAAAGTATTTATACTAATTATCGTAATCCTAATGAGAAACGAACGAAAATCCGAAAATCCTCCGCGAAGCCAAAACGACAACGTTCACTGCGCCTGCTAAGCGCTCGGTAGCGCTACCAATAAATGGGGTAGCGCTACCGCTTCATTATCTCCCGCGTTGACCGGCTGCTCCTCGCGTTTGACTGTTGACTTCTAACCAACCGGTAGCGCTACACCACTTTGGGTGTAGCGCTCAAGAACCTTCTGTTCAGTTTTTTGGACATTTTGTGTCAATCTCGAGCGCTCCAAAGAATTAGTGTAGCTCTCCCGACGGGTTTCGATCACTTCCATGCGTAATCCGCTCAATTCCCCTCTCGGCCTACGTGCATGTACTCCCAATGTCACGAAATTGCACCTACAACCCTCAATTACCTGCAAAATACGTTCAACACACAAAAACACCACGTGCACATATTAAATGGAAAATGAAGCTTAAACGCACGTCTAACATGCTAAATCACCCTACTTAGGCGCTCAAAAGCAAGCTTTCCACGCGCCTATCAAGCGTGTAGTTTTAAGACCAGTGAGATTTACTAACTAATTGATTAGTGAGATTTCACTATCTTTTGATCAGTAAGATTTCATGAAAAAATTTATCGTTTTACGGACCATAGTTACCTTTGATTAAGAAATGAATAACGATGATTAGTGAGGTTTCACTAACTATGAATTTGATCTATCATTATACGTTTTTAGGATGATTAGTAAGCTTTTACTAGTTTGAAGAGTTCGTAGTTGTCTAGTTGGTCGATTTTTTAAATTTTTTGTACGAAATTAGAATTTTTAAAAATTAGTGAAATGTCACTAAATTTTTGGGTTGCAAGTGGTTAGTTGAAGGTGGAGTGGTGGTTGACTATAGAGCTAGGAGTTGATTTTTTGAATTTTTTATACGAAATTAGAACTTTTAAAAATTAGTGAAATGTCACTAATTTTTTGGGTCGCCGGAAGTGGTCGGTTGGTGGTGGAGTGGTGGTCAGTAGAGGTAGGAGTTGATTTTTTAAATTTTCTCTACGAAATTAGAACTTTTAAAAATTAGTGAAATCTCACTAATTTTTTGGGCCGCCGGAAGTGGTCGGCCGGAGATGGGGTAGTAGCGAGGTAGGAGATGATTTCTTTGAAGGAGTTGATTTTTTTTTGAAATTTCCGTAGGAAATTAGAACTTTTAAAAAGTAATGACATTTCACTATTTTTTTTCTTCTTTATGTTCGATTGCAAAATTCCTTGTCTTTCTCTTTAAAAATGTCAAATATTTTTTGTCTTTATGTTTGATTGCAAAAGTTCATTCTCCTTACCTTTAAAAATGTCAAATGTTTTGGATTTTTGACTAAGTGGCCCAAATTTAATTTAACGACAAAATTAAAATTCTTAAAATTTAATCAAGTAAAGTTTCGAGTCTTCATTAATTTCAATAAAAATGGAAATAAATTTCAAGCCATGTAAGTTTGATTATGATAAGGGGGTGTTTCCCAAATGATAAAATCAAAATTTAATAAATTTTAAATTTTATCAAAACTCTTTCCCAATTTGATTTTGTGAAATTTTAATTTTATCCAGATTTTAACGAGGAGTATATATACGGACGGATACGCCTCTAAAAACCCGGGGGCCTATATTTCTGTTGTGAACATACGTCGTCGCCTAAAACCTCGTCCGGAGAGCGGAACACCCAAACATCGACCTAACCAGGTGAGAATCTCTCTCTCTCTCTCACAGTCTTATCTCATCCATGTCTACCCCTTCGATTTCGATTCCATTCTCCTTTCCTTCTCTCTCACAACTTTATAGGCACATGCATATGCACACATTTGGCTATCGGGAAGCGATTTAGGTATATGGATCGGGTTTCGCGTGTTTTCATGGTTTGATGTGTTTATTAGGCCGTTGAATGAATAAGGACTTAAAGTTCGTCCAGTTCGCACAAAATGAGAACTTAAAAACAAATACATTTTTATCATGGAAAATTCCAATTTGTTTTGGTAAATTAAAAAACCTCATTGATATTCAGTAACGAGCGGGGAAAAGTGAAAATTTTCGCCTAAGACGCATTAATTTTTAACTTCTCGTTGCAGCCGGAGAATCTTTTTTGGAGGGAGGTAGTATTTGGCTTTACAAGTATCTGTAGCACAAAATTATGATTAGACTGTCGGGCAGCAATTGGTGTACTTAGTTTTGTGAGCAGTTCAGGTGAATGGCAAACCTGAGTTGAAACCTCCAGACTGAAATTGATACTCGTTTGTGGCCTAATTGAAGTGTTGTAAATGTAACCTGCACTGAACATTAACTTGTGTTGCGATGTTTAATTTTCTTCATACTTGTTTTGTTCCTCTACCAATGAATACATGTCTCCAAAGTGAAAAAAAGACAAAGAAACGATAAGTTCAAGGAAGAAATTAACTGCAAAGTGCTTAGCACAATCTTTCTAGGGGTCAAGCTTTTACACCCCAGCCAATGTCACCCTTGTAGTTTCCAGCTTGAATAGCAACTTCTGTTACATGTCATACATTTGGTTTGATTATGGAATCATAGGAAGATGGGAACGCATATCAAATATTGCTGCAACATTACAAAAAATCCTCCATCTGTAAGATTCCAATTCTTTTGAATCTTCCTCGGTAATCTTTGCAATAAAAAGTTCAGTTTATGCATAGAATCATGACTATCCTTTTAGGATTCCTTCTAGAGCATAATGGTGTCATATATTATGAGACCAAAGAGAACTTACAATCTATGATGAGTGTGCTCATAGTTATAACACATTGGACGGTTCGGATCATCAAAATTCAATCGGGAAAGGTGAGGTCCTGACTTTAAGCAAAGTCAGGGATCCCTGACTAGAAGATTTCCGTATATATATATATATACACACACACACACACACACACACTAAACTTCCAATCCAAACCCTTAAGTTACGGACTCCGTCCGGACCTCATAGTTTCGGACCAAATCTCGACGATCCGAACCGTTCAATGTGTTTAAAATGTGTTTTGAAGGACCCCCGCGAGAAATCAGCAACAAAAAAAATGCCGGGAAGGGCTTGATCCGAGCAGTTTTTCATAAAAACTGTATCTGTATATATTCTTTTGAATTACATTTCTTCTAGACTGAATCTTCTCTTAACTATGGCATCTCTGCTCATTTTTTGTTCCTCAAGTGCTGTGATCCCATGTTTCTCATCACTTCAGCTCATGGCATATGTTATACTGGCACATTTCTTGTGCTTCTGATGTTGACACAACTTGGGTGCGTTGTTTCGTTTTTTTTTGCTGCTATGTTAGCACCTTGCTTGGGCACATGGTCATATGTGCCAAAGAGTGATCACATCTTTTGGAGAAATGCTGTTCAAAAAAAATCTTTTGGAGAAATGCCACTAAGGGTACCCATTGCTGGGATATGATAAAACTTGTTCCTTTTTCAAGTGGAGAAGATACACTCAATAGTTTCTTTTTTTATTTTTTATTTTTTTCTACTTCCTTGCATTGTCCTAGCATTTTCTTTTTCCTATATGTTTTTTTGTTTTCTATTTTTTCTCTGCCCCTCCTCTCTCATTCTCTTTCTTTTTTACATTACTTTTTTTTTTTTTCCATGGCTTCCCATATTAGTGACTAATAGCTGGTCTTCACGAAAACGATTTTGGCAGAGAATTGCAGTTATCAGACCTGAATAATTCATGGTCTCGAAAGCATTGCCAATGAGTCGTTTAACAAATGGAGAGGCTGAGCATGATCTTTGTACTCAAAGACAGTGTGACTCTGATAGTAGAAGAGATAAAAACCTCGGCTCTGTTGGAATCAACATTTCTACTTGTCAGGGTGGACATTGTGGGGAAGAAAGTGTTTCAAGAGTACCTGTCAGTTTCAGAGATACAGCAGATGACATGGTAGAGAATTTGCAGCCAGATGTTAACTCTATGTGGAGGAAAATTTCTTATCTAAGAATTAGCTTCTTGTAATCTTGGTTGCCTGCTTGAGAATTTTAAATTGTCTTTTTGCCATTTACTTAATTGCAGCAAAAAGCTAGACAACAGAAAGAAATGACATTGGAAGATATGTACAATAACCAATATGATTTCGACGATGAAGATGATGATAGTGATTGGGAGCCCTTACAAAAACCGGCAGCAATTGTAAAGTGGTTTTGTGTCAATTGTACGATGGTTAACCTTGGTGATGATATCCATTGTGATGTACGGTTACACTGTCAACTTGATTCTTTCCGGTTCATACCATGCACTTTGTTTATTTTTTTTCTTTTTTATTTTTTTGGGGGGAGGGGTGAATGATAAATTCATCTTTGGGTTTTGTGTTTCTGATGTTATTATCTGTTTCTTAGTGGAGAAGTGATTCTCTACAGTTATTTTAAGGCAATACCGTATATGCAGATATGTGGTGAACATAAAGAATCAGGAATCCTCAGGCATGGATTTTTCGCCTCCCCTTTGTTGAAAGAGGCATGTCTTACTCAGAATGAGTTAGAAGTGAAAGAAAGAGACAAAGGTAGCTGCATATTGTTGCTCTTAGATTGTATAATATTGATTCCTTCGCCGGCATAAATGCATGAATGCAGTTGTTAAGAAACTTATGGTGGTACCTATTATGTTATTTTGGCTAGCTAACCTCAATTGACTGAGTTCCTAGTTATCTTTCCTCGCTTCTGCTTTGGAAACTTGTGAAATAATTATAAGGCAACCATTTGTCTCCTCTGGGCTTGTTGATTGCAATTTATGCGGAAAATTTTCAGGTGTTTCTTGTATTATGTCAATTGCATTTTTTCCTAATTTGCTTATTAGATAAATCCAAAGCTCATTATTGACTACCACCATACCCTTTTTGTATTGTGGTTATTTGGAAGGCCCTTAGTACGTGGCACATAATATACAAGGGAGCTCAGTCTTCCCCAGCCATATCACTCCAAACAAGTGAATTCTCTAGGTTCCATGCCACTCTATCTTAATGCAAGGGACCCCTCCATGGAGCCTCTAAGTATGCTACTATAAATATTTAAACAGATCCCCAGGGTGTCTCCTACTGTGCACACTCAAATAAGGCTCCATTGAGCCTGATGACCCTGCATTCCACAACACCCTGGGTCGGAGCAGGACCTAGTTACCTTGCTCAGACAAGAGGCGGCATGTGGTTTGGAGACTAGAGCAAATGGATGTCGGAGGAGGCTCACCTCCACAATGGAGCTCCACCTTGACTGGCTATAGAGAGAGGCGCCGTCCACCAACATCGGACACCTCAGAAGATGTATCACAACCGCCGCCTGACATTTAGGAGCCCGTATCGTATTTACCACCTGACTTGGTCTATGATTTAGTCTCCACATATCACTCAAACTACCAAATTTTAATTAAAGAGGCAGAGTCCAAACTCTGATTGTACTATTGTAGGATTCAAAGAGGAGCCTTGCCAACATCCACATGAGTAGGAAGCTTGACACCTGGCTTCCTTCACTTCCTATACTGTTTTAAGATGGCTTCACATAGCATTGAAGATTTAATCCACACAGGACCTATATGGAGCATTCTTAATTCTTTGGTTGACTGCTCTATAGTCTCCACCATCATCACTCTCTCTAAGGCTGCCATGAGCTCTCTCCACCTCTACCTCTGGTGGTCTCAAGCCATTGTAGTGCCCGCCATATTCTGCCATATTCCTAGACAGCCACTTTAGGTCCGCTCTCACCCCATCGCTCATAGAATTTTATTAAGTGAGATTAAAGTAATTCCATACCTTTAGTAGTAGGTATCTTTGTTGAACTACTTTCGCTGGTGCAACACCTCCCTTTCCGACCAAATTGTTACCTTTGCAAGGCGTTGTTCTTTATCTGAAAGTGCTTTCTTTCCCTTCAAGATCCTCTATCACCCTTCAGTCCATGAATCATGCATAACCACGCTAATTGGGTCGGCGACGGCGCGACGCTCTCCTTAATGTTCAGTGTTTACTGAACATAGCATTAAAAATTGCAATTGTGCTTACGTATTCAGCCAAACCCATTCATTCTTAGTGACAAAATGCGTGTCTTAAAACTGTCTCTTTTATTATCGCTACATTGTTCCAATCAATGATCCTCCAAGGAAAGCACCTTTCTATGATTTTACCTGCTCACTGTGCTCAGGATTGGATGGTTCATACTATGTTGTTAGAGCATGTGGTGACTAACTTTTTACCCTTGCTTGTATATCTTGACCAAATGTCTTTGACTTAAAAAACCAATGCCAGAGCCTGAAAAGGGGGTTTACTAAAAGGCAGTTTTATTGCACTTTATCAGAATAACATCTTATGCTTCCTTTATTATACATGACGACTTTTGTTTTTCCTTAAGTACATTGAAAACATCATATATATGGATTTCTATGCTTGCTAAAATTGTTGTGTTTGGTAACCATTGATCACATTATGCGATTTGTCCGCTGCCATCATACTCAATTTCATCTGCGTGTAGATCCATGCTCACAAATTTCGGAATCAGGCAAATTTACTGCAGTAGGGTTTGATGAGAGGATGTTACTTCACTCAGAAGTAGGTGCTGCTTTCCTGCCTGTAATTTTCACTGAATTTTGTTTAGAATTGAACCATACAGCCTAGAATTAATACACGTACATCTATCTGCATTTTGTTCCTTGTATCAATGATGAATGCCGCGATTTTATCTTTGGTTGTCCCTGTTTTTGCTTGTTAAATTAATTTTCTTATTAGTAGAAGTGAACGTTCTGCTAGATGTTGATCTTAAAAGAAGTTGAAACCATTGTGTTTGCTTTGTACGCTACTTCTAGATATCATGACAACTTAGATATTGCACGATATTTAATCCAACGAGAATGTTGTTTGTTTTCCATAGGTAAATATAGGGATGTGTTGAGTGTTGATACAAGATTCACTTGTAGAATACATGTTTCTGCGTTCTTGCAACTAACATTAGGTTGCCTGTTCATTGGGCTGGTGAAAACACTATACTTTTGTGGTAGTACACCGTACACGAGGATATCAGTATCACCCAAGCCTGATTAAAATACAGAGTTGGTGGTGCTTAAGTTTTCAATGGCTGATAGTAGAATACTCTTAAAACTGGACTTTGGTTGCTATCAAATATGTATGTAGAATAGTTACATTGCCATAGAACTTGATTCTTTGCCAATACTATGTCCCAGATACAGGGTTGGAACTCTGCTGTAGCATGCCTTGATATGGGTGCTGCATGCCTCAAAGTTCAAAAGTTCAAATTGAAATCTTGTTGCTGCAAGTGATGGACAATGTATATGTAACCTTACCATCCCACATTGACCAGCTTGACTGTGACGTTTACCCGCTTATAGCTGCATATGTTTTATGCCATGTTCTTTGTTTTTGATACCGTCATAATTAATGTCAGAAGGGGTTGTGTCCGATTTGTATCACATGAAGGGGAGCGGTGGGATCTTTTTGGGCATCTTTATGTTGTTCCTTACTTTGATGATGACGGATGCTTTCCACTGGTTGACATCAATTATTTGTACTGCATTTATGTTGTGTATGTGTGAGTATGAGAGCCACTGGTGTAGATTCCAAAGAGCAAGGAGCTCAGTGGAGTAAATATCTGCGGTGATGCTAGTCTATGATCTGGTCACGGTGGTTTCTTATTCTATTAAAAATGCGAACTTTACTTTATTGTTGTCTGTATTCTGGCTCAGGTTGAAATGAAGTCACATCCACATCCTGAAAGACCAGATCGTCTTCGAGCTATCACTGCTAGCCTTGCAACTGCTGGTTTGTTCTTTAACCTTTGTTGCTTTTGTCTTTCACTTGTATTTACAGGGGCTCCTTTTTAATTGTGGGCTACTCATCTAAAACATCCTTTTGGTACATCCGTATAAAATATGTTTCACAAAGTGATGCAAATGAGAATATGAATTAGGGTGCCAAGGGAGCGTCACCAAGTTCTACGGCAGTCTATTATATTGTGCCTCTCTCTGTTCAGTTATCCTTTTATGTGTGTCAGTATAAAATTTGCAGCACAAAGGTTACTGGCTGTGTCAAATATCAGAAGATTGCCATTCTGATATTTGACTTTTGCAGGTATATTTCCTGGACGATGCTTTCCAATTTCTGCAAGAGAAATCACGAAAGAAGAATTGCACATGGTAAATAATGAACTCCATCTCACACCTGAAGGTGCTTTCCTTCCTTAGAAACAAGGCTATCCCTTATTCAGATAATCGTGAGTCCGTGTGACAGATCTGGTATCTGAGACTTCTTTGAGGTAATAAATCAAAGAAGGAAGATGATAGTAAACCGAAGTTTTGAGAATGTTTCCTATGTTTTCTGTTGGAACGATGATACAATAAGCTGGGCGTATTTTCTCTGTCTTTCATATTTGGTCTAACCTCTACCGTTCGATGTTGGAGCTACGATGCGGATATCTATTCCATGGGCTTTAAATTATTGGTAACCTCTTCTTTGTGCATGTAGGTCCACTCTTTGGAGCATATTGAATCTGTGGAGGTTACAAGCCAACTTCTTTCTAGGTTTGTGTTATCTAACTTTTTTACTGTTGGGGTGATGATTTGTCATTTTGGCGGGTGATGGATTTTGTTGAGATTAGGCTTTTGATTGTTTTTTTCTTCTTCTGTTGATTATCAGCTACTTCACACCTGATACATATGCGAATGAGCATTCAGCATGCGCTGCTAGGCTTGCAGCAGGTTTGTGCGCTGATCTTACTTCAGAAATTTTTTCTGGACGCGCTAAAAATGGTTTTGCTCTGGTAAGAAATATTCTCCAAGTCTCCTGTCTTTCTTGTCTGTTAATGAGCCTGGTCAAAGCAACTCACTGCTACAAAATTTGACACCCCCTTCCCTCCCTCCCTCCCTCCCTCCCTCTGATTCAGGTTCGGCCTCCTGGTCACCATGCTGGTATAAGACATGCCATGGGGTTCTGTCTCCACAATAATGCTGCAATTGCTGCATTGGCTGCTCAGGGTGCTGGGGCTAAAAGGATTCTCATTGTTGACTGGGTAATTTATTAATGCCAACAACTCTTATGTTCTTCTCTTCATGTTTGTTTTGGATATTTTCCTTCAGAAGGATGTAGTGGTTTCATTCTCTCTCACTTTGGCTTGATTTATTTCATTGAAAGACTTGTCAACATAGTGCTTCCATCCATTAGGTACATCTTACGTGCCCCATTTAGATGCCTCTGTGCATCTGCAGTAATTAATGCTTCTAACTGATATATCGGAATATGGCCATCTGTTGCAGGACGTACATCATGGAAATGGAACACAAGAAATATTTGATGGGAGCAAAACGGTGATGTGTAGTTTGTAAATTGTTTGTTCTATTTGAATTCTTTTTTTTACATGATGAAGTAGAAGACATTCGCTAAGATAACAGAAGAGGCATGAGCCAATTCCCATGTCTTTTTTGGGCAAATGTTTGAGATTTCTCGTTAGTGGATTACTGAAACCCATGAATTTCACCACAATTTGGATTGTGCAAGGTAAGATTTATACACAAAAGTCTTTTCTGTGGTGTGTCTTACTTCATCCACCTCTCGCTTTTTTATATATCTGACACAACCCTTGTGGGGTGTCACATTTCATCCATTATTCTTAGAACCCTTGGGGTAAAAAATGGTTCGTTTGTTTTACAATATATTTTTTTTAGCTCTTTGTGCATTTAGTATTGTTTTCTGGCACTGATGTGATTGAGCCTGTTTGTAGGTCTTGTATATCTCCTTACATAGGCATGAAGGTGGGAAGTTCTATCCTGGCACTGGCGCAGCTCATGAGGTAGTTTTTTGTGCTTTTGGATTTGCAGATATGAGGGTGTTGCTGATGGTTTTGGCTCTTTTCAGTTTTCTATCAGGATGATTCATGCTCATTTCATATGCTTTATTGGTTTCATTTCTCTTCTCAATTTATTTCGTGTTTGCTACATAGTTGCCAATTTGAGAATGGAAGCGGAAAATGATATGGGAAACGAAATCGTGAAAAGCAAATTGCGAGATGTTGGGGGCTAAATTGAATACTATATTTCCAAGAAATCCACTAAGAAGTAAGAACATGAAAAGTGGCAAATAGGAATTATTACAATTTACAATTCTTCTGTGACCACTTAGAAGTTAATGCTAGACCCTACAGAATATTTTGAAGTATGTTAGGACAATCATATACTACTGTTGAAGAATAAGTTCTGCGAGCTAGTAAAAATAATAAAATTTATCATAAGCGAGTTGTCAGGAGTTCTTACATTTTTTTAAATTTTTAAAAACAGTTTCTAACATGTTGCTTTATGTTGTGCTAGAGTTTCAGAAACGTCTTGGAAACACTTCTTGAGAGTTCCGCTTAAAAACAGGATTTTTTTCTCCATTTTGGAAACAAGTTTCTGGGGAAGTGAGTTTCCTTCCTTAGGAGAGCTTTCTGGTAACTATGGTCTGTTATTTGCAAGTGAATATATATTTTCATATTTGTTGTTGGATCTGTGATGGTAAGAAGACAACCATTACCACAAAAATTTATCCTCTTGCATAAGTGAAGCAAAGTTCCACGTTGCCAGGGTCTGAAAGCAAGTAGACAACTATCTATGTCTCGTTTGCGAAGCTATGGCCTTTCTGCTATATGCTCCACTCCTTCTCTTGGAACTAGAGGGATGGCAAACACTATGTGTGTGCATATTTTTAGGTTAGTTGGGGATAGTGGAGTAGTGGTTTTGATGAGGAGGTTTTTTAGTCGTTTATTATTTTGCCCATAACAATTGTTTAATGGCATATTAGAATAGAATCAATAGATGGAGAGAGGCTCATGGATAGATTGATTGGATTCATTAAATTACATGTGCCGCCCACTAAACTAGTCAGCATACCAAAGGAGATTCTTTAGCCACATCTCAACCCAGAGTGAAAGGAATGTCATTGGTATATTCAAGTTAATTAAGCACGTAGACTACTTCTCTTTTTTCCCTGGCGAAGTCAGTTGGCTGTTTCAAGCGATAAGTTGTAACGTCAAGGTGCCACAAGGAGGTGTGCGTCCGAGGACTGCTCCAATTCATAGTGTATTAATTGAGTTGTTTAACTTGCTTGACCCCCAAACTCATCCTTCCTGTATAGGAAGGAGTGCACCTTGTTGAAACAACCTCATTGAAAGTATATGCATTCCTCTATTCTATGGCTTTCTTCTTTCTTCTTTTAAAAACTCCCAGGTTCTTTACTTTGACTTCTCTTTCATCAGGTACGAAATCATATATTTCAGATTTTTGTGATCCCATAAATATAAAGGCAGGAGTAGTTAGTCAATCAATTCTTACCTCATTTGGTCGGTACAGAGTATTTAGATGCCTAATTCTATTCAGTTCATCTCCTTGCACTCTCTTGACTTTTCAAAAAAATGAAATGTCAGCGTAGCTAAAGGAAAATAAATGAACCGAGACTCTATTAGTACCAGAAATGTTGGGACCATGTAATAACCAATATTGTGGGGCTGGCAACATAAATCTGCTCTCACTTTCTATTGCTTCAAGACATGTCCTGGGCTCCTTTTATTGTGCTTGTCATATGAAAATATTGCTTTATTAAGGAAGAGGAGGAGGTTGGCGACACTTATATCTTGCACATGGTTTGACACATTGTTTCACACATCTTTGCTTAATTCCACATTTCAGCCTGGCTCTGGGATACATGGAATCGTGCCCATGTAGCAGAGAACTTAGTATCTCTGTGGTCTTGCATACTGATGGGCACATTGTAGTTAGTTAATGGGTTTCAGTCTGTGAAGCCTAGGCTGGGACAAGGTCTAGGACTCTAGGGTGGTTAGCAATAAGATACTTTGGTGCTACGAGGTCCTGTGGATTGATTATTAGAGGTGGATTGGAACTTCTACACCTCTTAAATCTTACAGGCAATGGAGTAAGGTCTCTAGAAATCGTGGTTGGTGGTACAAGTAGCTACTACTGGGATGTGCCCCACTTTATAAATAGTCTACTGTACTTATCCATTTGTATAATCGACATCACCCCATTATTCAGGATGGCAATTTGCCCTAAATCCGATGGATATCCGGCCCTCCCTTGTGGATGCAGGCGGGGTTTCCATGATTTACTCCCCAACAGTAGCGGGTATGGTGGAACTGAAAGATCACTGCTCGGGTTTGGGGGGTATCATATTGTAATCCATCCCCATAGTGCATGTACGTGCTCTGAAGTCCGAACTCACCTAAACCTAGTTAAAATTATGTATATTACTATAGTATGATATAGATAGTACATAGAACGTATATAAATATCCATCAATCATCTAAAATTTCTTATGTAAGTGAACATTTTAGTGTCGTATAAAATTGATCTAACATAGTTATCAGTTACTTATCAGGTAATTTTTGATGTTGTACTCATTCATGCCATGTCTTAGGCTCATTTATGTTCCATGCCCATGCACAAAGGAAGCTCTTTGTGAGACATTGATGGATTGGAACCCAGATGGGAAAAATTCTTGCATTGCAACCAATAATTGTTCCAAAGTTCCCATGATCTAAACATGTTGAAAAATTAGATAGTAGCCCTTTTTTTTGGGTGGATATTTGTTGCACACATAGTTATCAGAACCATAACATTCATCACTCATGACTCATGTAAAAACGATACGTATTTGTAGGTGAATCGAGATTGGGATGGAATTGGAGATTAATCATATGATTCATGATTTGATTCACAATTTACCATTCATTCGATTCTTGAAACTTCTATGCCCAAAGAATTCATAACCTTTTTTTACCTCTTTGCCTTTTGTTCTTACAAAATGGGAACGTAACTTCCTAGTCTTTAGCTCGAATTTATTGCAGTACCCATGCAAAATATGTTGATCCTTTGGTTATTTCGAGAATTTAATTGGATCCTACTCTTAACGTTGTTTCATAGATTTTTCCCTCAACAATGTCGAAATACATCTACTAAAGATGTTTTAAGGGTAAAATAATTTTTACTCAAAATTATTTTTTGCTATTTTGATAAAATAGTGTTAGTCTAGTAGGATACGAGTCAAATAAATTTTACTCAAATTATTTATTGAAATTTTGATAAAATAATGTTAGTCTAATGGGATATGAGTCAAATCAGATAGACTCAATGTTTATTAAAGACTCTTACTTTTGTTGAACAATAGTTATTGAAGTCGTTATGAATCTTGTTGAGTATAAGAATACTTTATACGAATGAATGTCATTGTAGTTTTTTATTCTAAATTCTTGCTTCTTCTAATTGATAAATCATTGCAAAGCAGTCTTTTTATGTAGGAAAATTAAAGCGTGGCTCAGAGTCTCGGAACCTGTATCTGTGCTGATATAAGCAAGCTTCTTATTTATACAATAATCATTCTAAATGAACCCTTTTTTCTTTGATTTCGATCATAAACTTTTCATATACATAGTAACATAACGGTCTTTAATATTCCAAATTCATGATGGTTGTTTTTTAAATTTGTTTTGAATTTTGACCACATACCTACGATTTGTTATTCGGAATTCGATTCTCAAATTAGATTCACAATTTGACAACCTTGGATATGTATATGCGTTGTTGTGTGCATATTTTGTATTTGATGTAATAAATGGTGTTGAGAATCTTGAAATTTGAAGTTTTCTGTCAAAAAATGATTACGTTAACTCGTTATGTTATTTTAGCACTTGAATATGAAGATTTGAAGTTTTTTTATTTTTTATTTTTTTATGTTGGGTTTTATGCTTGCACTTTAGCGTCATTCTTCTTCAATTTGTTGTAAGGGTATAGGTTTATTTCGCAAAAGTGTGATCCCTACCGATGAGTTTGGGTATGGTATTTTGTCCAATATCCCCATTGGGCCTTGGCGAGGGGAGGGTAAAGGATCACCCTGTTGGGGTAGGATCCCCCAATCCCTATGCTACCTGTTGCCATCCTTAACTCAGAACTAGACTGGGAATATGGTTCTTTTAGACATTCTTTCCCCTGCCATTCGCTCTCTCCAATGCACTGCTGCTTCTCTTTCTCTCTGTTCTTCAGAACTACTGCATACCTCTTTCTTGTTTTACCTCATTTCCTGGCGAACCACTTATACAGCCACAAGGCCCACCATAGGAGTCAAGAAAAAAGTTGACATGGTCTCTTAAACAAAGAGAAAGTACAGCCAAATATAAAATGTTGCAGTTATGTATGTGCATAATATATTCTCTTAAAGAGCTTCAAATAAGAGGAACCCTTTGGTGTTAAAGATTGTACGTGGACTTCATCATCAAAATTTTAGGAGAATAGATAGATAAATGCAATATCAAGCACATTATGAAATTCACTTAAATTCTATTTTATCCAATATAACGCTTATGCATATAAGCGCTTGCAAGCCCAAGCAACCAAGCAGCTAGCATCCATTCTTTCCCCTACCTAGAGTGGGATCAGAGCTATTGAATCCAATCTTCCAGTTCCTGGATCGAGTATACCAATCATTATATCTTTCTCTGTCCCTCCATCCATTCGGTCTTTCTTCCTACCAAATCATTCTATTCCATCAAGGGGTCGGTCGTATTGGAGCAAAGTCAATTGGTTCAGTCACTCCCGATCCAACTAACTTTCGAAGGTTCTCTCATCCTTGCAAGGACTCAACTAAAAAAATCGGGAATTGGTGCCATTTACTATTTAGAATGCTCCGTAATACTTGTAAAAATAGTTGAGGACATTTCATTCGCTCTTTTGCCAGCTTTTTATCCTGCAGTGAATCCTCGAGTCTACTTTTACACCCCTTTGTCTTCTCTGTTTTATTGGGGATGTATCTCTCTTTCTCTTTTAGATTTGATCCATGTACTATCAATATTTTTTAGGTAGTAGTATTTCCACAATAATAGGAATTGACTTTTTCTTTCTGCAGGTCGGTAGCATGGGTGCAGAAGGATACTGTGTAAATGTTCCATGGAGTCGTGGAGGAGTTGGAGATAATGATTATCTTTTTGCATTTCAGCACGTTGTGCTACCTATAGGTTATTATTCTATTTTCTAATTTAAAAGATAGAAGGAACATTGTGCATCTTCATTTATGTGTACTATGAAGAATATAGTTCAGTCAAAGGAGCAACTGTCATTTTGATACTGGATCTGTTTCTCAATTGTTGTGTTGTTTAGGTGAATGCGATATTAACAGCGTTGAGTCAATCATTGATGCCCTTGTGTATAGTTTTTCTCCGAAATGTACCTTCGATGAATATCCTTATTACCATTAATGTAATATGCGGAAAAACGGATCTTTTCCTATCAAAAAAGACCAATAAGGGCAATCATTGACATATTTGGTTGCTTACAATTCTTTGTAGTTAAAGCTTTATGCATAATAGGAGAAATTGAATCCAACTCAAAAAAACTTGTTCCTGGTCTTACGTATGGCATGTGAGGATTGGAGAGAAAGTAATTGAGTTTCTATGTCATGGACTCGCTAAATTAAACTTGCAAACACCCATTATCTGCTGTTTAGTGTTTATTTCAGTTGGCACTGGCAGGTATTGTTAACTTAAAAAAGAGCTAGTCCGATTGTTGTATTTGATAATTGTGTATATGAAATCTGTTGACCTTAAGCTCCGATGCAGACCCAAGTCCTGGAAGGTTTTCAACTCTTCAAGATATTGGTGGTGTTGTACTCATATTTTTTTTGTTTTGGTTACTTTTTTTTGTATATGGGCTGTAACTTAGTAGCATGAATAGTTGAAGAGAGGCTCTGTGTCTGTGTTAGATGGACAATTCGCAAGCTCTTCTGGAAACGTATCTGATACTTCTTGTGTGGTTCCTGATTAAAACTACTTGGACAACACTTCTCATGCACTTAACACCACTATTCAGATGCCTCCCACTAAGCTCTACGGGATAATCTCTAGCATTTTGTGAAATTAAACGCGCACAACTTATGTAGCTCATAACAATTCTAATAAGAATACTTCAACTGTGTGACCAACATAAGTAGTGCAGTGGCAGATGTCTAACATAGGAAAAAGGTATGGTGACAAGGACAAGGATGAAGAACACAAGCAATGCGAGTGTGCACCATATTAGTATATCTCGTGGTTCTTTATCGTCCACAATTTTCTAATTTTATGTAGGAACATCTAAATAGATGCGTGTCAGTAAGAAAGTACTTCATATGGTACCACAGAGAGAGATGTTTATAATCTCTTTTATTATCTGTTTCATTTGGTTTTGCATAATAAGCACAGATGATTTTTAAGATACTTCATATCAATATCAATTATCTTGTCGTGTCCGTGTCATACTTGTTATGGACTTGGTGTGTATTTGTGCTACAGTTTTTAGCAGTACTTTGTTTTTTTTAAGGTGGGTTAACTTGATCTCGATGACTAAATAACATACGTAGTTTATTCATAATGCCCAGCCATAATACATTTCATTGTGGTTATTACTCTTTACTTTTGGTACTGGCCTAGAATAAATTTAATAACGTTCGAAGCCAAATCCATTGCAGCTTCTGAGTTCTCTCCTGATTTCACCATCATATCAGCAGGGTTTGATGCTGCAAGGGGTGATCCCCTGGGCTGTTGTGATGTAAGGATCGTCTTTTCACCTTAAGTCTTTATCATTTATTGACTTTTATCCATTTAATTGTGGGAGTTTCATACGGAAGAACTTTCTGGTTGCTTCTTTCGAATTATTCAAATGAAAAATATCCATGAGCTGTTTTGAGAAACTGTGGAAGCATCTTGACAGCTTTGATAACTTAGAAAATATAATTGCTTTAATTACTGAACAGATCCATGGTTTGTATCAAATTGTAGATTCAAGAAGATAACAGGATCCAAATATTTATTCTAAGTTGCATGCTTATTGTAGGTAACCCCTTCTGGATTTGCACAAATGACACATGCGTTGACTGCTCTTTCTGGGGGAAAGTTGCTTGTTATTCTTGAGGGCGGGTTTGTGGTTCACTTCTGTTCCTTGGTTTTCAGTTATTTTTCAAATCTTTTTGCTTTACGTATTGTGTAATCGATAATATATTTTTTTTGGTTTGCAGCTATAATCTCCGGTCAATATCATCCTCTGCTACTGCAGTGATTAAGGTTAAATTTATCCTTCAACTCTTATCATTTTTTTTTCCCGTTGGAAAATTTTTCCCCCATCAATAGTAATTCTTTGTTCTAAATATATGGCGTCTGTTCTTTTATGTCATTTTATTTGTTACAATTTGAGTTCTGTTGGGGTAGTTCATGGTGCATGATAGGTTATACTTAATACTATATAATAGTTTCATCATTCATGAAGGGTTGAGTTATCAGGGATGGCTTGTCTAGTTTTCGCTGCAGAAAAATCATGTATCATGTAAGTTCACCATCTCCTGATATTGCTTTGAGTGAGTGGAAGTACGAAGCTGTTCTATGTGATATTCAAAAGTTCGACGGCCTGGTTCGTTTTTGGTGTTCAAGGCAAGGATATTCATGTGGTTTGGCTAGGATTTTAGGGATTAGTATGTTACTGGCCTTGATTAGAAGAGTAGGATATTATTGTTAGAGTTTAGCAATTGTCAAGCATGCATTCTTTTCTTTTCTTTTTTCCAGCTGGGAGGGAGGCGATTCCTCCTCTGCTACTTGACGTAAGATAATATCCTGATCTCTTTGAGGTAGGTGAAATCTTTGAGAGTTGGGATTTTAAGGAAGTCATTTATGTAGGTCATCGAGGTAATAAGTCATTTATATATTTAACAGTTCCAAAGTGTCCTCCACTGTCCCTATACTCCACCTAAAAACATCAAAGTACCTTGATCTAGTATTAAGATGTGGGAAGTTGTGAAAGGGTTTCGTTGTAATGTGGTAATGAGTTTCTGTTCACTATAATGTAAAGTTGTAAACAGTCCTTTATTTACATTTGTCTCATGAAAAGCTCAAGTGTTAAGGATGACACAAAATAAGACAGCTGCGGATGCCCCCACATGAACCTTTTGATGTTTGTGAGCCGGCTTGATGATTTGATGCTTGTAAGAGCATCCACATTGGCCTAATCAAAACTCAAAGGTTGCTAAAGTTAACAATGTTTGTTCAAAAAAGTTCACATTGGAATAACCAAACTTAGCAATCTCTTGGCAACTAACCAAATTTTGGCCTTTGGATAACCAAAACTAGCAACCTTTTGCCAATAACCAAATTTAGTGGACCCCACATCTTCTCAATCAAGTACACCCATCATTATCCAAAAACCTTCTCTCTCCCTTTTCTCTCTCATAAGGTGGGTGAAACTCACTCTCCACTTTAGCAAGTGGTTTTTGCATTCAACATTGTTGGTCACTTTTATGGATTAACAAATGCTCTCCACTTTCACTTATTTTACTAGAATGCCATTCAATGTAGACCATTAGATTGAGAAGAAAAAAACTGACGGTTGGATTTGAACTTTTGCCAACTCATTCTGATTAGGGCATTGTGGAGCATAGAGTTGCTAACTTTAGTCATACACTACATGGATAATCAAAAGGTGATGTGGCAACTTTTGATTATCCAATTTTGGTTAGTCCATTGTGGATGCTCTAACCAAATTAAGTTATGATATTACATCACTGACTGAAACCCTGCTCTAAATGGGAGCCTCGTGCTATTGGGTACAACCTTTATCGATGGCTAAGATACGTTTACGGTTTATGCCACGTTAGTTTGGTATTTTGCTAGTGCTTTTGAGGAATGTATTGAAACATTTACGAAAGGATGAAAAGGTTGCTAGATTTGGTTATGGGTATGGCATGATTGGGACCAAGTTTACCTCTGATAGTTGGTGTCTCCACGGTATGTTTGTATGTATAACTCCTTAAAAAAATAATCTGATGATTGATTAGGTCTTAAATATGCAAGAGTAGATATTGAGTTCAATAAATTAACATTTAAGTGTGGCGCGGACATGAGATGCCACAAAGTGCCGACAATGACAATTTGGTCGTGGACTGAAACTGTGTTGCTCAAAAAAAAAAAAAAAAAAAAAAAAAAGAAGAAACTCTGTGGCTGGCTTGTATAAAATCTATAGTTCCTTTTGTGAACATGCTTGTTCTTGCTTGTTTCTCAATGCTTCACAACTAAGTGCCTGCAGCAATTATCTATCTCCACATTTGATCTAATGGCCATGCTAGAGACATAGTCTTACATATTTATGAGAAGAGATCCTTCCCAATGGGCTAAGAGATTGCTAGAGTTATTCTTCTCTTTGTTCTTTTATTTGAAGAGATAATTGGAAAATGAAACAGCAACTACATGAATAGAAAGACATGGCCAATCATATGACTGATCTGTAAATATATTACCGTGTTGATCAGTACGGCTGTTTAGAAAAGGGGGAGGAAAAAAACAACCAAGCCATGGTTTATCTCCTTACAAGACAGAACAAAACTGATTGAAGTTTTAGTTCTGCTAGTGGGAGTTCAGAATGAGAAAAAATTCGACATACATGGGTGGAAATTATTATTGTCACTGAATTTATCATCTGGTAAACATGCTTTTTATGAAGCCTTTTTCTTGGTCTGTGTGACGTGTTTTGTATGGCAATTCGTGCTGCCCCTTGTTGGAGCTTGTCCCACAGTGGTTACTTATAACCTCCAAAACTAGCATTAAGCCTGGGCAGCCAATTCGCTCATTGCCAATTGGTTTTGGGCTGGATGCATTAACATCCCTGGTTGATGTCATGTTGGTTTTGGTACACAGTTATTAGTGATGTATTTCTGCTTTGTGTATGCGCCTTCTTTTAACTTGGTATCTCTCTGATGAAGGTCTTGCTTGGTGAAAGTCCTGGAAGTGAAGGGGAGCATGTAGTACCATCTAAATCTGGACTGCTAACTGTTCTGGAAGTCCTGAAAATTCAGATGAAATTCTGGCCTACATTGGAACCTGTCTTGGCAAAATTGCAGTTACAGTGGGGCGCATGTGCATTTCCAAATAGAAGTGAGTGTAATCCCTTCTTGTTAATTTTCCCTGCCATGCACACTATTCTTCTTGTAAAAAGCGTATGGTCCAATTTGGTCGTCCCTGTATAGAGGTTTTGGTAGTAGAAAACGTGGGGTGATGTAGATGCAGGGATGGAGGAGAACGAAAAGAAACATATATGACTTAATTAGAGACCTCACTTTGCAATAGATGCCGTAGTAGCATTCCTTTAGCTAGAAGGATTTCTGGAAGTTGGAAGATTGGATGCTCAGTAGGTGTTTTGAGAGGAGTATAGTGGAGCGAGTGTTTTCTGCAGTCCTCTTGATGAATGAGATTATATCTTCCCCTCCCTCACGGTTTTCCAATTTAGTAACATATTTCCCCAAGGGCGTATTTTCATTGAATTTTTCATTTCATCTACGCCCGATGAAGCCATAGTGAAACATTCCCTAACTAGGAAGCACGGGTACCGGTACGCGGTACGGGTACGGTACGGGTACGCGATACGGCAAAAACCTAAACAAGTAGGGTACGGGTACGGGTGGGTACGTAAGTGTAAATTTTTTTGTTCCCCCTATTTTACTATGTTCCATTGCACAAGATGAATAATAATAAACTCATTTACCAACAAAAAGCAACATAAATAAAAGTTATAAGTGCATAGATCAAACAAGTGCAATGTTGTTTTAGAGTACATAATAGATTGCCTTCGTGACTTCAGATCTGTAGAGAGGAGGAGAAGAAATACATTAATAGATTGATTTAGTGTGTAACCGAGAGAGAGAGAGAGAGAGCGAGAGAGAGATTGCAGCTGCTGCTGCACCAGAGAAAGAGAGAGAGAGTGTACACTGTGCACCAGAGAAAGAGAGAGAGTGTACACTGTACAGCGAGAGAGAGAGAGAGAGAGAGAGAGAGAGAGAGAGAGAGAGAGAGAGACTAACCAGAGAAAGTATACTGTTGCTCGAAGTCGAAGAGTAGAAGATCTGAAGATGGATGCTGCTAATTTGAGAAATGACCTAACTGATGATGACCCAAGTCGTCTGTTAACTTAAATTGGGTGTCAAAAATACACATGAACCCCTTAAGTTTCAATAATTTTCATTCGGGCCCCTTAAAGTTTTGAAAATTTTACAAAATGGTCCAAACGTACCCAGAAGTACCCAATCGGAGTACCCAGGAGTACCCATGCCGTACCCGAACAGTGCAAAAGTACCCGGTACGTTTTTTGCCGTACCCAGCCGTACCCGTACCCGGTACTCGTACGGCGACATTTTCGGAGTACCCGTGCTTCATAGTTCCCTAAGAATCAATATGCACAACAATTGCCTTAATGAACATTCACATTCAAAGCTCTCATTGTGGGGTTGGTGATTCTAACAATGGACCTGATTGGATATCTGGTTCAGAATCTGGGCTTGGCCTTGCTCCCTCGCTTGACTTGAGCCAGTAGCACCCACCGGTAGTGCCTTAACCGATCAGAGTTAACCGGAAAGGCACTCCGATGGTTAAGTGAAAGGTTACATGGGTAGTGAGATGTGGTGTACCTCCAAGGGTTTATCCATGTACCTTTTGTAGAACTCCAAGACTTGTCCTCCAAGTATGTACGACTGTACGTACACGGCATCGCTCAGTAATTACTTTGGCTGACATCATTAGTGAAGTAAGGGATAAGACGGTTAAGTGCACATGCATGAGCTACCTTTGGTATAACTCGAGGGTTGTACCGGTCGGATCAGACTAGACAGTTCTTTGAAGTTGTGAATGCTGCCTGGCTTTAGCTTAGTGTACCACATACGACCATTTCCCTTTAGAGTGATAGGAAAGGCTCTACACATAATCTCGTCCGGAACGGGTAGCTGGATGATTGCCTTATAATTCTCCTGATGGTCTAGTGGTTTGTGGCCCCATTGAATGACTCTATGACTGGCATCTTAAACTTACGGGAAATTTCTTCATTATGAAGTTATGGGCAAATGGATAATCAGTAGTCTGAACTAATTCTTCAACCGTGGCCCGAGCCTTGGCCTTCATTTGCCTTTTTAGCCCGTTGAGGCAGGCTTTTATCTCTTTTATGGATTCGGGGTCCGCATCGGTTCATTCTTTGGGTCTGCGTGGCTGCCTACCCTCCTCAGGATGACTATTTTGGCTATGCCTGGGGCACGGCTCTCTGCATGCGCATCGTTGTCTTCTTGGCTTTCTGCTTCTTCTTCATCATCATGGTGCTCCCCGGAGGAGACCTCGTGATTCCTCGGCTCTTTCTGAGTCTTGACTTTTTGTGCTAGAGCCTCCACTTGCTTTTGGAGTGCCATGAATGCTTCCAGAGTAAGCATTATGGGAGTTTCTTTGATTCTTCCACCAAAGGTCCTTTGTTTTTGGGGTCTGATGAAGCAGTTTCCGTCACTCCCCGACCAATGACCTGCAAAACAAAACAAGAACTAGGGCACCGGTGTGGTACCGGCCAAATGGCCTCCGATGCCTAAGTCGGTCGTGTTTGTAGATTGTAGGATTGTGTAGTGAATGCTGAATGAACTGTGTTACTTACCTTGCTGAGGTCTCTCTAGTCGCTTTTATAGGCAATCGGAGTAGTAGAGTCCTTCTGGGACTGGGAACCGTAATTCCCACTTGATAAGGTTTATCTCTTGGAGTCTTGGCGCCCATAGGACTCTCTTTTAAGATATATTCCGTTATTTGGATCTGGATAAGTTTCCCTAACCCCCTTGGGGTTATTTACGGAGTGTAGGACCTTCTGGATTAGGTTCAAGGAAACTCACGATCTCATTTGAACAACTCGGTATCACCATGCCCGAGCTATGTTATTTTGACGAGCTGGTCTATCGACCTGATCTCGTAGGCTGGTCAGCTCGGACCCAACAGCTACTCCCCAGTTTCCGAGGACCTAATCGGATAAGGTCGGACAGAGACATTTTAAACGTTTTGGCGGTTACCACCTTTTTTGTGTTTCGCGCGCATTAAATGCGGATGCCAGTAGTCACATCGTGGGACAGGTGTCCACATCGTGCGCGTTGGTCGTGCCTTTGTCCCAACGGTTGAGATTTCAAAGGGGGAAATGGGACTTATCCGTTTGGCTTTTCACTTCCCCTTCACTGAAAGCCTTCATCTAGTTCTTCTTGTTCTTCTTTTGTCCAGGTGATTCCAGAGCGATCTTAGCATCAACTCCCTAGAGCCCTGCCTTAGGTACGCCCCTCTTCCCTTACCTCTTTTATGTACTTTGATGATCATGGTCACCCCGTAGACCCTGTGAATCCGGTTGACCCGCAATTAGGGATGGCAACGGGTAGGGTATGGATCGGGGGACCCTATTCCATATCCGATCCCCGATTGGAGGGTGTTTCACCATCCCCGCACCCATATCCATTGGGGATATTAAAAAAAAAACCAGACCCACCTCCCAAATATACCCATATCCAAATAAAAATACAAAATAAAAAGGTCAAGGATGAAATAAAATTGATATTTACATTTAGAAATATAATCTTAATTGATATTCTTTGAATATTAAGTAGTCAATGATATATAGTAATTGATAAGATTTGCTAATTAAAGAGGTAATTGTTTACATGAAAAATTATACTCAAGATTTATCCGTATGTTCCTATTTATATATACATAGACAATATAGTATATATTGTATGTATAATCGGGTATGGGGAGGGTACAGGTATTCGGGGATGGGGATTACAAAATCATACCCGCTCCATACCCGGGCGGGTTTTCTTCATATCCTATCATACCTGCTACTATTGGGGAAAATTTTGGGTTATCCCCGCCTCCATATGCGCAGGGTTGGGCGGGTATCCACTGGATATGGGAAAATTGCCATCCCTACCCGCAATGGCCTATTCCTAGTTATTTCCCTCATACCAGAATTTTACATTACCTGGTTAGGAATTACCGTTCCCCAACATTCTTGACTTCGTTCCCTCTCCCTTTCTGCAATACGATATCATTAACCAATATATTTATGCCTATTCCGAAGATTATGGTTTTCTCTGTGCCCATACGATGGAACACGATGAGGTAAACGAACATCCCATTCTCGAGACTAACCGTGAAACCAATCTATTCGTGAATCTCAGCGACGAAGAGATTGACGAGGACTGCCCCCCTCTTCTAGGTCGCGAAAGTCTAGCCCGCTTCCCTAGACTGAATAGTCCTTCAGCTCCCTCATTCATTGACAATCTCGTTATTGCCAAGATGGAGCAATATTCGGCCAATCTTTTTCCGTCCACCGTAACGCAAAGGGACATTGATGTCCTCCGAGCTAGATACCAGATCCCTCCATCAATCACCCTCTGAGCTCCTTCTGGAACGAAGCGCGCTTGTTCTCGCCTCCAAAATGAGGTCTGTGTGTACGTCGAGGCCTTTGAGGAAGGTCTTCGTCTGCCTTTCCCTTTCCCTAAAATCGTTAGGGAAATTTTAGAATTCTATGGGCTTGCTCCAGCCCAAATTCCTCCCAATTCTTGGAGACTCTTGATCGGCTGTGCAGTCCTTTGGTCTGCCATGTCAAATGGGGCCACTCCCCTTTCGCTGAGGCTTTTGTCAGCTCGTATAACTTGAAAAAGGTCCCGAACTTTAATGGATGGTGGTACTTTACTGAAAAAGATGCCAAGGACCCAATTATTTCTGGTCTTCCAACAGCCAATAAAGATTGGAAAGACAAGTTTTTATTTGTGGTGGGCTCTGGCTGGGAGTTCCCTGAATGGGAAGAGGAGAAATTCCCCCCGTTCATAGGACTTGGGGAATCCCCCCTGAAGAGAGTAAGTTGCATTTAACTTGTTTGATTTCTTTCTGTCGTTCAAGTCTTTTAAACCCCTTTATTTTCTCAGGTCGGTCGAAGTTTACAGCTAATGAGGAGAAGGCGACAGAAATCGCGAAGGCTCGGAGCTACGAGTTCAAGTCCATCCAGCTGCTGATTACAGCCGAGAACCTTGCTCAGTACCTGCTTGGTCCAGAAGTTGAAAGTACTATCCTTGCCCTAGAGAGAGGTACTACACCCTTTCCTCTTTCCTCTACCAAAACTGACCTCTTCCTTATTTTCCACCTCATTTTTCAGCTGAAACAGAGGAAGACATGGCCGCGAGGAGAGTCAATAAGTCGTATCTCCAAGCTCAGAGGACGGCTGCCCCTACTGACCCTTCGAGAAGGAGAAGGATTACCCCTGCTCAGGTGAATATTGAAACCGTCATCGATTCCGGGGTCACTGGTGTGACCAACAAGGAGAGAGAGAAAGAAAAAGAGAGAGAAGGAAAGGATGGAGAGAGAGAAGAGAGTAAGGGAGAAAAGAGAGGAGGACGAGCGAGCTGCTAAGAGGCAAAGAAACATTGAGGGCTCTAGCCCATTGGGGAGTCCTCAGCAACAACAAAATGATGGCCCTTCCGTGTTGTCTGATGGGAAATTTTGCTTAGAGAGGGTCAAGTACCTCACTTGCCCTGCGGACGACCAAATCCTTGGAGACACAGATGGTCAGAGAGACGTTGCTGCTCAGAGAGACCAACTCCTCACTGCTCAAGAGAAGCATGTAGCTGAAAACAGGAGGCTTTCTGGAGAGCTCGGCTTTGTTAAAACAGCTGTACTCAAGGCCGAGGGCGAGCGCAACGAAGCGTTAAGGAAGGTGGGGATCTTGGAGAAGGTCGTGGAGTCCGAGAAGGCCAAGGTTAGCAAGGCTCAGAAAGAAAAGGAGGAGCTTGAGCGAACGAATGCAGAGCTTGCTGAGAAGTTGAAGGACGCACGCCGTTGAACTATCGAGGATTTCATGGCTTCTGATGAATTTAGCAAGATGTCGACAACCTGGTATTTCGACGGCTTTGAAGAATGCAAGCGTCTCTGCAGCAAAAAGTTCCCTTCTACTGACTTTTCTGTGGTCGAACTCGAGGATGACACGACCTCGTTGGTTGATGATGGTGATCAGGTGGATGATACTGCGTCTACCCCGGTAGGGAAAGATCCACAGAGCCGGGACCTTGGAGGGAAACCTCAGACTATTTCTGTGGAAGGTCAGACCTCAAACCCTGACATCACCATAACCAGCCCTTCAGAGGCAGCTCACCATGAGGATGTTTCGAAGAAGGTCTGAGGCCGTGCTTTACTTTAAATTTGTTTTGTTTAAGGAACTTCTATCAGTCTGAGCTTGTTTGCTCTTTTTGCTTTTGGAATACTTTAGAACCTGTTTATAAATTTGGGGTCGTATGTTTTTAAAATTTGATGGTTTCGTAGATCTTTTGTAGATTTGTAGAACTTTGAAGTTTGCTTGTCGACTAGTGGTGTAAATATGGACGCTTTATTTGCCTTATTACTCCCTACTCCCCCAAGTGCAATGTTGTTTATGTTTTGTAGCAGGTAAGTGAAGGTCTTGTTGCTTGTACCATCGTAGTTGTCATACGCCCATGTAATTGCCTCAATACACCTTGAATGTGCTATAGAGCACTTTCCGAGGAACCGTTCCCTTGGCATAGGACCAAAGAATTAAAGATTTGGCACGAGCTTGCACGAGCTGTGTTGTACGCCCCCACTCCCCTAAGTGGGATGTTGCCTGTTTTGCCTTATAATGAGCTCCATGGCTCTCCATCGAGCTATGACCAGCTATTATGTTTTGTATTTTTGCTTTGGCAAAAGTTTTGTGGGAGTTTGGCCATAACTCCTTTATCTGCGAAAGTTGCGTACGTTTATTTCTTTGTGCTTGCGCACAGTCCTTATGCCCTAGCATTTGGAGGACTTTTTCCAAGACAGTCTTTAACTGTCTCGTAGTTTTAATTTTAGTCCCGAGCTCGTATTGGACTCCAGATCCGTAGAACTGGGCCAAGTTGGGCTTCTGGCCACTATCTCGGACTTACAGCCTTTTTGGCTTTTCAGTCCTTTTACTTTAAGGTCTGAACCAGTTGGGATGGTCAATCCACTACCTGGAATTACTTTCAAGGAGCTTATTTCTTTTTGACCTGAGCTTTTAGCATTTTGCATGAGCTGTGCTCTTTTTATGACGCAATGAACATAAGCAAAAAAGTGCAGTTTCTTTTAAGAAATGCAGAAAAATAAAGACAAGGGGCTAATAAATTGCTTGCAGCTGCTAAAAGTTTTCTAATAACAAAACTTTAAAAAATGAAAAAGGAGTTTATTGAATTAAAAATGCTCCTTATTTAAACTAGATGTACTTCTTGAGGTGTTCTGCATTCCAGGAGTTTGGCACCTCCTTTCCCCTCATTGTGACGAGCCTGTAAGCTCCGTCTTTCGTGTGCCTTAATATTTTGTAAGGCCCTTCCCAATTTGGTCTGAGCTTCCCGACCTTTTTCCCCGTAGGGTCAACTTTGCGAAGAACTAGGTCGCTGGGCTGGAAACTTCGTGGCCTAACTTGAGCATTGTAGTACATAGCCACCCTTTGTTGGTACACTGTCACTCTAGCAGCAACTGCATCTCGCTTTTCTTCAACTAGATCCATCTCAGTTCTGAGGTTTTCTTCATTTTCCTGGTGATCAAATGAGGCCGTGCGGTAATTGAGCAATTCTACTTCTATGGGGACCACAACTTCTGCTCCGAAAGCCAAAGAATATGGTGTTTCTCCTGTCGATCTCCTTGGCGTTGTTCGGTATGCCCATAGGACCGAATGCAGCTTTTCTGGCCAGGCTCCCTTGGCTGCCTTCAACCTCTTCTTGATCCCTTTCTTGATCTCTCTGTTTGTCACCTCTGCCTGCTCGTTCGCCCTTGGGTGGGCTTTGGAGGTGTAGTGTACATGTATTCCTTTGGGAATACAGTAATCTCTGAACTCCACGCTGTCGAACTGTTTCCCCAGGTCAGCTATGAACACCCTGGGCAAGCCAAATCTGCAAATAATATTCTTCCAAATGAAATCGTTAATGGCTTGTGTCGTGATTTTAGCTATTGCTTTTGCTTTTGCTTCCACCCATTTTGTAAAGTAATCCACAGCCACAACATGTTGAATTTGGCTTTTTCCCTTGGGAAGTGAGCCAATCAGATCCAATCCCCATTGAGCAAAAGGCCATGGTCCCTGCATTGGGGCTAAAAAGGTTGGCTGCTTATGCGATATGTTGGCGAATTTCTGGCATTTGTCACACTTTTTCACCATCTCTATGCAGTCGTGCTGCATGGTGGGCCAAAAGTAGCCCAATCTAATCAGCTTATAGGCCAATGTCCTTCCACCGTGATGGCCTCCACAGATTCCCTCATGGACCTCACCCATAGCATGCTCGGCTTCAGTGGGAATCAAGCATTTTGAATACGGGAGGGTGAAGCTCCTTTTGTAGAGCACATCTCCCATCAGAGCATATTTCGCAGCCTTGATCCTCAGTTTTCTAGCTTGGCTCTTGTCATCTGAGACTTCTCCATTTTTGATATAGCGAACTATGGGGTCAGCCCAAGTTCCTTTATACTCCACGATTTGTACTTCATTAACTGGTTTCGCAATGCTTGGGGCATCCAAATACTGCATCATTACACCACCTGGTATCAGGTTTTCTTTGGCTGTAGCCAACCTCGCGAGCTGGTCTGCTTCCATGTTCTCTTCCCTTGGGACTTGTGAAACATTGAATGCTTGGAAGCCCCTGATCAGCTCCTTCACTAACTTTAGGTACTTTTCCATATTCTCTTCCTTGGCCTCATACTCCCCGTTAACTTGTCCAACAACCAACTGGGAATCGCTAATGACGGCTAGAGACCCAACCCCAACAGCTCTGGTGAGCTGCAATCCTGTTATCAGGGCTTCGTATTCCGCTTGGTTATTGGTTGCTTGGAATCTGAATCTGAGCACATACTTAAACTTTGCTCCCTCCGAGCTTTGCAACACTAAACCTGCTCCACTTGCTATCTTAGTTTTCGACCCATCAACAAGTAAAAGCCATGGTTTGGGCTCGTCTGGACTGGGCTGGTCCGATTCCGAGTAAGTATATTCAGCCACAAAATCCGCCAAGACCTGACCTTTGATAGTTGTTCTTGGCTGGTAGGTGATGTCAAACTCCCCAAATTCTACTGACCACTGAATTAGCCGACCTGATGTTTCTGGGTTGTGCAGTGCTCTCCTCAATGGTTGGTCGGTCAAAACTTTGATCGAATGGGCTTGGAAGTAGGGCCTTATTCTTCTTGCTGCCGTTGCAATTGCGAATGCCATCTTTTCAATTCTTGGGTACCTCATTTCAGGTCCTCCAAGAGCTCGGCTTGTGTAGTATACGGGGTGCTGGACTCCATTTTCTTCCCTGACCAGGACCGAGCTGACTGCATGGGGTGATACTGCGGCGTAGAGAAACATGTCTTCTCCTTGCTTGATCCTGCTAAGTAGAGGAGGTGACTGCAGGTACTCCGTAAGCTCGTTGAAGGCTTTTTCCCCTTCTAGGTTCCATTGAAAAACCTTGAGAATCTTAAAAAACGATTGACATTTGTCAGTTGACCTTGACACAAAACGGCTCAAGGCAGCCACGCATCCTGTGAGTTTTTGAACTTTTTTTGTAGACCTCGGTGATCGCATCTCCAATATGGCTTTGATCTTTTCAGGGTTGGCCTCTATTCCACGCTGTGAGACCATAAAGCCCAAGAATTTTCCTGAGGCTACTCTGAACGCACACTTTGAAGGGTTGAGCTTCATTCTGTACTTTCTGAGCACATCAAACGTTTCTCGCAAGTCATCCCTGTGCTTATCCTGAGCTGCGCTTTTTACCAGCATGTCGTCCACATACACCTCTACGTTCCTTCCAATCTTAGACTTGAACATCTGATTGACTAACCTTTGGTAGGTTGCTCCTGCATTCTTGAGTCCGAATGGCATGACTTTGTAGCAATAAAGTCCTCGGTCGGTGATGAACGCAGTCTTTTCCTCGTCGTCCTTGTACATCTGAATTTGATTGTAGCCTGAAAAGGCGTCCATAAAGCTTAAGAGCTCATGTCCAGCTGTGGAGTCCACCAACTGATCGATTCTGGGGAGAGGAAAGCTGTCCTTTGGACACGCTTTATTGAGGTCGGTGAAGTCAACGAACATTCTCCATTTGCCATTGGCCTTCTTTACCATTACTACATTGGCCAACCAATCTGGGTAATGAACTTCTCGAATTGACTTTGCTCTGATAAGTTTTTCCACCTCCTCGGCCGCCGCTTTATTCCTTTCTGGCGCAAAGGTCCTCTTCTACTGTTTCACAGGTCGGTAGTCTGGGTCTACTGCCAACCTATGAGATATGATCCTTGGATCGATGCCTGGGATGTCATTGTGTGACCATGCAAAGACGTCCTTGTTTTCTCGCAAGAATTCTAGCAGTTCCGTCCTCGTCCAGGGGTCCGAGGCCACGCAGAGCTTAATCGTCCACTCGGGTCGACCTGGTTCCAGCTCCGCTTCTATGAGTTCTTCTACTGGTTCTCCATGAATGAGCTTCTCGTCGTCCCGCATGTCTACAGTTTCCCCTAAATAAATCTCGATGGGGTTATCTCGTGAGTTCTTCGAAGTAATGTTGTAGCATTCCCGAGCTGTTTTCTTACCTCCTTTCACTTCCGCTATGGCTTCTCCTACTGGAAACTTCATCTTCAAGTGGTAGGTTGATATCACTGCTCCTATCTGGTTTAGGAGTGGTCTTCCAATTATTAGGTTGTAGGTTGTTGGGCTATCGACTACCAGGAAATCAACCATGCAAGTGATTGAGTTTCCTTCTGGCCCAATCGTAACAGGGAGTGCAATCCTGCCCTTGGGCGGGATTGGTTTTCCAGAAAACCCGTAGAGGTTGGACTTCACCTGCCTTAGTCGCTTTTCGTCTATCCCGAGCTGAAGGAACGATGAATAATACATTATGTCCGTTGAGGCCCCGGTATCTACCAGTACTCTCTTTATCCTGTAATTAGCTACGACCATGCTGATTACAAGTGGGTCGTCATGTGGATAACTTATCCCTTCCTCGTCCTCTTCCGAAAAGATGATAGGTGGTCGCCCTAGCTTGGCCAACTTGCTCGGTCTTTCGACCAAATTAACCTCGTCCGGTTTCTTCTGGCCAAGTTTCCGTAGATGGGCTTTCCTCGGCCTGTTTGAATCTCCTCCAGCGTCTGGTCCACCATGAATAACAGCCATCTCCCCGATGGGAGTGTTTCGGATCTGGTCTTTATTCTGATTATTCCTGGGGTGTTCATCTCTTCTTGGTGGCTTCTGATTTTTCACAAATCGTCGTAGACGACCTCTCTGAATCAACCCTTCAATTTGTTGCTTCAAGTCGATGCAATCATCAGTTGTGTGACCGTGGTCACGATGGAACCTGCACCACTTGTCTTTTAGCCTTTTGCTGGGGTCAGATCGCAATTTCCCTGGCCATTTAAGGTCAGGGTTGTCGTGTAGGTCGTCCAGGATCTGCTCAGCCGTAGCAACGAGCGGCGTGTATTGCTGGTATTTCTCCAAAGGTCCTCCTTTCTTTGTCGAGCTCCTTTAATCTGGCCTCCTCACCCTCATGTCCTTGCTCGAACTTGTTTGTTCCCTTTTTCGTTTCTCATTTCGACTTGGGGTAACATCATTGTTATCATCCCTAGAACGCCTGGCGCTTAAGGCTTCCTCCGCATTCATATGCTTCTGAACTCTCATCATGAGCTCAACAATGGTAACGGGAGGATCTTTGGTCAGATTGAACAAAAGTTGACCCAAGTTCAGCCCTGCAATGTAGGCTGCGATTGAGACCTGATCTTCCATAGCCTTGACCTGCATTGACTCCTTGGTGAATCGAGTGGTGTAATCCCTCAATGTCTCGCGCCGGCCTTGTCTGACGGAAAATAGGCAGGTCGATGGCTTGCTGTACTTCTGTCCTGCTATGAAGTAGCTCACAAAACTTTGATTGAGCTGTTTAAAGTTACTGATGCTCTGAGGTTTAAGTTTATTAAACCACAGCCGAGAGCTTCCCTTTAAAGTAACAGGGAAAGCTCTGCACATGATCTCATCCGGAACCGCCTGTAGCATCATCAAGTTCTTGTAAGTCTCAAGATGGTCTAGCGGGTCCGTGGTCCCACCGAATGTGTCGAGGTGCGGCATCTTGAATTTTCGTGGGAGAGGTTCCCTCATGACTTATGGGGTGAACGGAGAATCCGTGTTCTGAACCAGCTCCTCTACCGTAGTAGGGGCTTTTCCCCTTAATTGCTTTGTAAGACTCTCTATCTGGGCCTTCATGAGGGTCAATGGATCTTCCTCGTTTTCAGGGAGTTCTCGGGTCCTTCTATCTTGCCCTCCATTGTCCTGGTTTTGACTCCCTTGATCGTCTTCCGCCCTCTGAGAGCGGTTGTTGTGCACATTATTCGAGGGTTGATGGTTGGTGCCCTGTGGTCCCTCTGATCGTTGAAGTTGATTTCGCAATTCTTGATTTTGTTGCTGTGTTTCTTGCGGCGTCTTGGTTAGTACCTCCATTTGGCGTTGGAGTGTAACGTACTTCTCCGGTGTCACTGCCGGTGGGTCTTCTACTCTCTGATTCCTTTGAGAAGCCGTTGATCGAGTAGTTACCATACACGGAAAAAGTTCACTGTTTGGAAAAGACGATTCCCACAGACGGCGCCAACTGATGAAACAGTTTCCGTCACTCCCCGACCAATGACCTGCAAAACAAAACAAGAACTAGGGCACCGGTGTGGTACCGGCCAAATGGCCTCCGATGCCTAAGTCAGTCGTGTTTGTAGATTGTAGGATTGTGTAGTGAATGCTGAATGAACTGTGTTACTTACCTTGCCGAGGTCTCTCTAGTCGCTTTTATTGGCAATCAGAGTAGTAGAGTCCTTCTGGGACTGGGAACCGTAATTCCCGCTTGATAAGGTTTATCTCTTGGAGTCTTGGCGCCCATAGGACTCTCTTTTAAGATATATATTCCGTTATTTGGATCTGGATAAGTTTCCCCAACCCCCTTGGGGTTATTTACGGAGTGTAGGACCTTCTGGATTAGGTTCAAGGAGACTCACGATCTCATTTGAACAGCTCGGTATCACCATGCCTGAGCTGTGTTATTTCGACGAGCTGGTCTTTCGACCTGATCTCGTAGGCTGGTTAGCTCGGACCTAACAGGGTCCAATATAGTTTTAGGGTTTGCCCCTGTGACCTTTGGATCCTTTTGGGATGTTGAGAGCTTTGAATCTTGTGTTTGGGATCTTTAGATCCAACTTCTTTTGACTGGCCTGGGTTTTTGGGATCTTTTGGGCCCGGAGGCTTACTCCCCTTTGCCCCAGGATTTTGACCTTGCGCGGAGCATTGTTATCAGTTTATGATGTCATCGATCTGGTTTCGACCATACAAACGCCTCACCGTAAATGGGTTGGAAATGTGCAAGAGATGTCCCATGGACGGCGTCGATCTGATGAGTCGTTTTCCGGCGAGCAATCGACAACCTGCAAAACAAGGTGTATGACACCAGTTTGGCACCGGTCAACACCCTTTCGATGCCTAAGTTAGTATAGGTAGGAGGAATTCAAGTAGAACTGTTAGAGTGTTGGAGTCGCATACCTTTTACCCGCTGAGGGTTTGGTATTTGTAGACATCTAAAGAGATGTATTTTGAATATCCAGTGTAACTAGCCGGAAATGGTGGGCTAAGCTTATCCCGGAGGAGCCTCTTGACCGTTTGAGATCATTTGAATTCCTATCTCCTAATAATCTGGTGTTAACCGTTTGAGTGCAACAGACAAATTATCTTTTGAACTCCGCGTAGGAGTTGTTGGAGGTATTCTCTCTGGATTCCATGTGAATCTGTTATACAAAGGCTTGCTCTGCTTGGACAGAGGGAGCCTTGTCTGCTCTACTCGTTGTGCTCGGAGCCACTGAGCAAAACAGAGATGCAATTAGCACGAAGGTGAATAAGATTATGAAGTCAAACTAGCACAGAGTTGAGCAGGACTCACTACCTGGTTGGACCAGAGTTGTGCTCGGAGCATGGGGCCTCTTAGCGAAGTGTGATGAGGTGGCTAGTTTACACAAATTCAGGTGGGGACCGCTGAGGTCTTGCTAGTGCGGAACCAGATAAAGTAGATTGTCTGAGTTGACTAGGATGGGCGGACCGCATTCTTGGTAGGAGCCAGTTTTAGACCTATTAGTGCAGCCCCCAGAACTCCCGAAAGTTCAGGGTTGGTTGCGTCATGCCGTTGCCATGAACCAACAGTATGACTATCAGCTTCCTCATTGTTGTTTGTAGGGTTGCCTCCCTCCTCATTTCGCTGGCGGAAAGCTTTGAAGCTACTCTTGCTTTTGAGCCCTCGACTTGTTCACCACCTTAGTGAGATCCTGATCCTACTACTGCAACTGATTTTGAATATCATGGTTTTGCCTCTCATCCTCAGATCTTGTAGTGACCATCTTTTCAGCACAGTCAATTTGTTTCAAGTAAGAAGTAGTTTCCCACAGGTGGCGCCTAAGTGTTGATGCAATGATGCTGGAATTTTGGTGATCACTCTGAGAGCTTAGAAGAGGTCTCCTGCAAAACAAGCCCAGGTACCTAACCTTGCTCATTAGTGAGATGCTCTGGACCATGAATGAAGGAAGCACGGTAATGAGTACAAAAATTGATTTGGGTCTCTGGGCTTGTACTCCATGATGCCTTTTGACTTTGATTTGGGGGCATGGTTCTGCAGCAAAACGTCCTTGTAGCTCCTTGGTCCTTGGGGGGGGCACTATTTCAGTAGTATTCTGAGAGCCGCCACTTTGTGCATATTGCCAAAGGTTAGGTCTGTCTCCAATCATCCCCGTCGATACCCCCAATAATTGGGGACTAGATGGGTTTTGTTATTGTTGTTGTAGAGTGCGTACCTTACACCTCCACAGTTGGGGATATTTATACCTCCTAAGACTAGGTCACGCACTGATTGCGGTCGTGGGCAGACACGTAGATAGGAGGGGCAAATTGTGGGATCGTGAGAAAGCGGGACGTGGGAGAGTAGGAGAGTGGGAGAGACCCTTGGGGGTGGCGCTACAGGTTAGAACCATCCCTAACAAGGGCGGAGAACGTGCGCCTAAAAATGAGACCGCTGAGCAGCCTTGAACCCACCGACTAGGCAGTCAACTGGCCAGACGAGCGACACACGTGCCCTCACTGCAGAGCTCGGAGCTTGTGTCAATATTTCGACCCAGCACATTCTATGTAAATGGATGGACATATACTCTAAAGATGTAATTTTGTTAGCCCTATCATACAAGTCTCTTTGTAATTCATGCCAACATAAATAATGTTTTGGTGAATATTATGTTTAACGGCATGAGCAACCTTAAGCCAATATTGTTATAGAATCTTATAATTTGTTTCCCTTGTTTTGTATCTTTTCTTTTGGGATTTATGTGCTTGAGAAGTCTATCCTAGTTGGGAGCGGGTTTCTTTCTCAATTAGCGCACGTAGGGGATTTTGACTTGAAAGCTCATGAGCAAGGTTTGAGGTGGATTTGCCACCCCAGCAGATGGGAGAATCTGCTAGTAAGAGCACAATTCAGATATGGGCCTGAAAGTAACGTGCCAGCTTTGTAGGACTAGTCGTCAATCCTAGGAATTACTTTCCCAAATGAAGAGTGCCTTACTGCATCCGGAACTGTTCGTTAAGGTAGTACACCATTTGTGCTCCTTCTCCTCCAATCACATGAGGCTACCAAATAAAAGTACATCTCTTTCTCCAGGGTTGGTTGTGGATAGATAGGGGTGAAGCCAACTATTGCTTTGCAACTCTAGTTCACTATTGCACTCCTCTCCCCATAGACAACAGAGTGGTGGAACAGGTATATGAATTTTTTTTTAAAAATTTGTCGGCTTGCGTGAGCACCTCTGCATGATGGTTAGGCTGCAAGGAGGGAAAATACAGTTTGCACCATGCCTCTTCCTATGGGTATTGGGGTTATTGGATGATTCAATTTTATGGTAAATTGCCATAATATAACCCTGCAATGGTCGAGGAACATTGGATGTTCCCTTTTAGTTGTGGAATACTGGGTTTCTTATTGTGCAAGTGCAATCTTCTATTTTGGTGGACTTTATAGGTGGAAGCCGCAATGGGAGAGGACTTGATTTTTCTTGCTTCTTTGATAAGCGCCATACATTATTGATTAGAAAGACAGTTGTAGTACTTGTCCTACGCAGGAACGAGGACACAGAGACCTGTTTAATGACCCTGTTTAAGACATGGAAGATGTTATTTAGCCAGAGTTTAACCTTTTCTTTTACTTGTTTACATTGTAATTTCTGGGGATAGATTGATTCCTATTCTATGACCTTCTCGTGCAGAAAAATTGAACAGAAAGAGACAGCAGGCTGGGGGAGTGCCGGTATGGTGGCAGTGGGGGAGAAAACGGTGGTTGTATCATCTCTTATCTGGTGACCTTCATTTAAGATCGAAGTGTGTTTAACTATTGTATGTGTAATATTGTCATGAACCCTGATCTTTTTTCTTTTTTTTTAAAACCCCGGTAAATTAGTTTTAGTTTGTATCCATGTATCCTAAGAGTTTTTTCCCTCCTTATTTTTTTGGTTTCTTGTACTTGGTTGAACTTGTGTAGCCAATTTGGTTCTAATTTTTAGACGTTCAGTTCCACCAGTCTTGATGGGAATGGGATCTCTGCAGTCTAATTACTAGTCTTTCAAAAATGAGTGAACCATGTTTGCTTTTAAACTGCTTGAGCTACCTTCATTGTTCTTTTTATCTGTGTGTTAGTTTCAAAGAGTTTTTGTCTTTTTGGCTAAAGTAGAACTTCATAGAAAGATAAAAGAGTTCTTACAAGAGTTCTCAAAAGAGGTACAAATACCCCAACACTAATAACAACAAAGAGATTACACCAAAGCATGAAAAAAATTACATCAAGCATTGGAAATCATACATTGTCAAATGGATGGGTAACATCTGCGTCAGAGTGAATCCTTGAAGAAGTTTCAAATCTTGCAAAAGCATAGGCTTGACTAAAATTGGACCGCTCGCTAAGAGAAATCATGTACAGGTAGATTTGTTGAACTAGAATGGCTGGGAACTCCTTAAAGCTTCTAGACGGCTAAAAAAAAGGGAAAATGTCATTTGTATGGATATTAATATGGACAATATTTCTGTTAAGAGCCCATTTCACTGCAACGATAACATGGTTTAATGGTGTGGAATTGAGGTTTGTGTGGGGAAGGCAGCAGGTAATATTTTGCGTCTCGAACATGTAGGCTGTGTCTGGATCCTACTGTTGCGATGGAATAGCAGGTATTTAGTCGCTTTATTTTTCATTTTCTTTTCTGTAGTTGAGTTAAATTTTCGGATACCATTTCCCTACGTGAATTCTTCAGAAGTAGTACAAGATTACAGCGCTACCTATCAACAAGAGTGGGTGGCCAATTGTGTACTTGGTTTGAAAGCACATTTGAAATGGACACAATTCTGATAGTTTACTCCATTTATTTGTTTTCATTTTCTTCCCATCTGGCTCGTCACTTAGTCAGCCCTATTTCTGTGTGTTGCCTTACGACTTACGAGACGATCTTCACTTCTGCATTTGTTTTTGTTGTCTTTTCGTTTTCTTTTTCTGTGTGTTTCTTGTCATGATCTCTATTTCCGGGTATGGTAAGCCTAAATTAGGAGATGATTTAGAAATCCTAAGCTGGGATTCTTCCACATTGGACATGGCAGAGTTCCTAATTATCTGGTCCTTTTAGTTCATAGGAGTATAAAAGTGGTGTCAAGACACCTGAAAAAGGTCCTTAATTACATTAATCCCTAAAACACGAAAGGAGCATCAGTCGTGGTGTATTAAATGGTAGGAATGTGTTCCTGTAGTGGTAAAAAAACCAACTTCCATGTGAACATAGCTTGCTTGAAAGTTAAATCAAATGAGAGAGAAGAGAGAGAGAGAGAGAGAGAGAGAGAGAGAGAGAGAGAGAGAGGTGTTATTGGTGCATTGTTGGAGGGGCCATTGGGTATGCTAACGGGACAACATAAGGGTGGTGGTGTCCAGGAGGCAGCATAACCGGAGTCCCAACAGCAGATGCCATATGAGTCAGGCCTGCCGCCACTGGATGCCCCATCGGTGCACCATACATTCCCATACCGGCCATATTCGGTGGCGGAATC
The DNA here is from genome assembly GCA_016920895.1 of Vaccinium myrtillus. NCBI lineage: Eukaryota > Viridiplantae > Streptophyta > Magnoliopsida > Ericales > Ericaceae > Vaccinium > Vaccinium myrtillus. The sequence continues at coordinate 21,504,127 of CM029277.1, forward strand.
CTATGCTTGATGGCCGGCTGTCCCACTGCTGCCACATGTGTCGGGTTTGCCGCTGCATTAGTTTGGTGGCCGGTGATAGGTGGTGGTTGAGTTGAAGGATCACCGCCATTGATACTAGTGATGTCGTGGATGCTGGATCGCCTTCTGTCTCTGTTCATGGAGTTAAGTCGGATGAAGTATTTCTGGGCATGGCTTGCCACTTGTGTTGGAGTCCTTGATATTACGAAGTTTCTTGAAATGCTCCTCCAGTCTCCTTTCCCGAACTTTTCCAGACCCAGCAAAAAAAGCCTGCAGATTCAGATTGGCAATCACGTATGAAATTTTTTATACGCAATTCTTACGTATTTACAGGGCATAACAATAAAATTTGTTCGACGCGATCTTTCATCCATAATATTCAATCCCTCCCATCCAAATTAAGGGTCAGAAAGAATCCAGAAAAGCTACTAGCCTGGGAAATTTTTCTCACTTTTCTTTTTGGGAGAGGTTAATTATCCTAATACGAAGACGAATTTGTGCAATTGGACAATGAGCAGATAACATTTTTTCATCGTTCTAGATAAAAATATATATATCACCACGTATATGAACTTGTAATGAACTACTACTTAAAGAATAGAGTAATTAGCTGCAAGGACTTCAATTTGCTGCCTACACTGCCTTTGCACATAGACTTCACTGTGATTATTATGCTCTAAGAGCAGTGGAACGAATACAGATGTCCGGACATAGATGAATCCTGAGTTGTTCAATGTACGTGATATACATACACGCATCGGACAACTACAGACACATCTGTGTCCGGACTCAATTTTCCATTTTTTGTTTGTTTTTATTTCTGTGCTCAAGTACTGATTGATGTATAGTAAGTGAAAAGTTACCTATGCTCTTCTTCTGTCCATGGAATCCCTTTTCTTCTCTCCTGTTCTGCCCTGGACCCTCCCCCCTTCCCTCCATGCCCATTCGGGTCCTGACCCAACCCCGAATACCCGCTTCCAAAACCGCAATTCAATCTCTTCTCAGTGCTTGTAACCCCACCACAACTCCCATGGAAATCCTTAGTTGATGAGGATGATGCTTCCTCTCCAACATATTTGGGAATCGGAACGTTTCCGGCTTCGATTGCCGTAACATCCTCAACTAATACTTCATAATGTTGCTTCAATTCTTCAATGGTTTTATTGGGAACCATCGAAGCAAATTTGCTCCAATTCTGGTCATTTGAGTCATCAGTCCAGTGAATTGCAATGGCATTTTCAAAAGCCTTTTCTTCTTCTCTGCTCCACTCTACTGAAGCAGAAGACATGGGTTCGTTGAGGGAATTGAAGCTGTTTTCGGTTTTGGTTTGGGTTAAGAGAGAAGGTGCGTAGTGTTAGATGGGTAAAGAGAGGAAAGAGTGAAGGATAAGAGTGGGTATCAAAGAGTTCTAACGGAAGAGGACCACCAACTTGAGGTTGAAGGGATGGGTTGATTTGTCATGTTCATGAAAAAATCACAAAATTCTCTCTTCTCTCTCTCTCTCTCTCTCTCTCTTGGAAAATGATATGGGTACACCATTTGTGCTAGACGTGTACACGGTTTGGATTGGATCGGATTGACATGAATCTAATCCTAATCCGCGAGTCACGGTTTTTAGAAAATACAATTCGTGTCCGGACCAAAAGTCTCACGGTTCGGTTCCAATCCGATCCGCGAGTCACGGATCAGTTCCGGTTTTATCCACGGATTACACGTTATATATAAACAAGTAACAAAGTTACAAATGGTTTAATAAGACATTCTTGTTTATGGTAGTCGTAATCTGGCATAAAAATAAAATCAAGAAGCATCCCAAAGTATATTATTCAAATTCTATAAATACTAAGGACACCACAAGTCCACAAACACATAAGTTCGTACCATACAAGCATGGAGATATACTATAACAGTTTGGTCTCTGATTATAGTAGAACTTAGTGTAACAGTTTAACCCCTAAGTTTTGAAAGAGATCACAGTTTACCCCCTAGTCTGTGTAGTAGAAGTTTGTGTAAAATTATGTGTGTGTGTGTGTGTGTGTGTATATATATAATAAAAATCTCACCGTCCGGATCGGTTAATCCACGGTTTCGAAATCAAAATCTGTGTCCGGACCGCGAGTCACGGTTTACTATTTTTTCAATCCGTGTCCGGACCATTAATCCACGATTAAAATTCAAAACGCACGGATCGGATCGGTCTGGACCGGATTCACGGTTCACCGATTTTTTTGTGCAACCTTAATTTGTGCACTCAAATGCACACCACCAAACCCATTTTTTGGGTGAGCCCCACATTGGGCTTCTCCTCATTTGACACATCAGGGTGGTGTGTATTTGGGGTGCACAAGTGGTGTACCCATAACATTGTTCTCTCTCTCTCTCTCTCTCTCACACACACACACACACACACTTCCGCTCCGCCCACAGTTTGTGATGTTCTGGAGGCAAAACTATGTGCCATGACAAGAAGAAGTGGAGGATGGTGAGTGGGTTTTTGTGGTTATTTCGAAACACAACGAGGCCATGTGAAAGAGTAATTATTGACCACCAAGGGGTAGTATCGAGTTGTCAAAGGTGCGGTGAAATTCCCTCTCGAGTTTAATCCGCCTAGTCCTTGCGAATAAGATAACGTGTGACGAGCAAATTTGTTAAGCTCGGTCTCAAGTGAAACTGTGATGACAAACGGTTCCTTCTAGTAATATTTCAGTGGCTAACTCATAAGAGTACCCCAAGCAAACAATCCACGTCAAGGTTACGGTTTATTTTTTGGGCCGTGCTTGGTAACTCCATTTTGTTTCTTTAGTTTACTTATCTCGATTATTATTTATCTTTTTTGATTTTTTAAAGGGATGATAAGTGGCCGAGATCAGATTTGACATAATGATTCTAAACAAGAGAATAATTTAAACTCTTAAACAAACGTAAAATGATGGTTCTAAACATCTGAATAATTTGCCAACGAAAAAATGACGGGTGAAACTATGGAGTAAAAATTTGACATAATTTTCGTCGAACCCTTCTATTGGGACCGATCAGTTTGCACCGAAAATTATTCAGAACGTAAAATGATGGTTCTAAACATCTGAATAATTTGCCAACGAAAAAATGACGGGTGAAACTATGGAGTAAAAATTTGACATAATTTTCGTCTCTCGGTATATAAAGTTGCAATGATTGAGTGAGAGAAAAAAGGGTTGAAGCTTAGGACCAGAGAATATTTGAAAGGGCATCACCACAACCACAAGTAGAGTCTCAACCACGCTCACTTTTGGAGTTGTATCTATGTCACGCTCATTATATAAACAAACAGTCGGTCTGCTGATTGGGACTTGTCGTTTTTCTTTTTTAATTGGGTTTGGCAATTAAGGGAGAAGAATTTGGGTGCAAATAGGGTATGGGTGATGTACTACCTGTGCAGCACATTTGGACCGTCTAAAAATACAACTGACAACCCGGATTGAAACACACTTTTTTCGCCTTTTTTTTTAAAAAAATCCGCTCGGCATACAAACGTTTTCTTTTCTTTTTGTTTTTTTTGTTTTTTAAATCCTCTCGGAGAAACACACTTTTTTGTTTTTTGTTTTAAATCCGCTCGGCATACACACTTTTTCTTTTCTTTTTCTTTTTTTTTTAAATCCACTTGGCATTTCAATCCGAACTGTCGGTTGCATTTTTGGACAGCCCGGATGTGCCGCATGGGTACCACCCGGATGTGCCGCATGGGTACCACGTGGTACCCTCCCTGTACCCAAAATTTTCTCATATTAAGGGGGCATCCAGGACAGCTTGTGTGCACCTTAGCCAGTGACGATTCCAAGAGTTTGGTCGCATGAGGTTATTCATAGACACCAATATTCCTACCAAAATGCATGCAATTCACAGACCTAAGCATTAGACTTTCATACTTTACCCCCCTTGAGCGGTATATATGTAAATTAGTCATATATCATAACACTAGGGGTGTTCACGGATCGGATTTGGCCGGTTCGGATACGGATCCGATCCGATCCGGTCATAACGGATTTGGGTTCTTAGGATCCGAGAACCATCCGTAGGTGACATACGGATGGATCGGATACGGATTTCGCGGATCGGTTCCGGATGGATTTGACGGATTGGGCTATGACAAATGGGCCTCTAACTTGGGCCAATCTAGAAAATTTTCCAAATCATTTTCCGGCCCAAACATTTCTCAAGAGTGACTAGTTTTCAAGCCTATTTTTCCACCCCATTTGGTGGTTCACACTTCACTCAACAAGCCAACAACAGTAGCTAAAAAGTAAAAACACAATATAAAACTTAGAAATCCAAACCACACGGTACACGCATGCGCCACATGGATGGATTGGAGAGAGAGAGACTCTGGCTTCGGGTTAGGGTAAGTGACTGGGGACCTGGGGTAGTGTCGTAGTGGGTACTGGTAGTGGGTAGTATTGGCCATTGGGTAATGTGGTGTGGGAGTGGGTAATAGGTTATAGAATAGTAGAATACGCCTTCTTTTTTTTTTCTTTTTTTTCAACGGGCGATTCGGATTTATCCGGATCCGATCCGGAACCGTGAACTTATGTGTTGGACGATCCGCAATCCATCCGTACATACCTCGGATGGATCAACGGATGTTTCGGATTGGTTCGGATTGGTCGGATTGACGGATCGAATGATCCGCTGAGCAGCTCTACATAACACATATTTTATTTAAGAGTAATTTACCTAGACACCCCCTCAACTATACCTCTTTTACCAGACACCACCTAAATTAATTTAACTTACGATGAGACCCCCTCAACTATTTAAAACTTAATCATCCCTAACTCCGTTAAAAAAAAAAAAAACGAGTGGAAGACCTTTATGCCCTTGATTACTCCATACTTCAGACCTCACATGATCTCTCTCTCTCTCACGAAACCATATCGATTCCCCTTCCACCCCACACCTCCATCTCCGGTCGACCGCAACTCTAGCCCACCCTTTCTCCGGCGGAACCCGTCTTCGAAATGGAGACTTCATCGTCCTCTCGATGATCGCCACTTCGTTTCTGTTGCTGCTATACCTTCCCATAATAAACATTAATTACCCCAATCCTTTGTCTCCACTTCGCTGCAATTGATGTTTGTTTGTCTCTCTCACCTTTTCAAATCTGAAGAACATGTGTACATTTGATGGATATATATACAAGGAACATCCTGTGTGCTTGGTTAGTGAGGGGGAATTTCTGGAAGTATTCATTAATCATTTTAGTCTCCCAGTATCCCTCATTCTAGTTTATTTGATCTAACACGTCATGACTACCAATTCTCATCGGACAATCCCACGAAATCAATGGACATCCGAATCGATCTCTTGATAAGGACGATTATTATCCTTATTTTCGGTCGAGGTCTTGGTTTTGATTAGCAATGTGATTTTTTTTTTTATTCGGGATATATTATACTCCCTCCGTTCCAAATTGCTGGTCACTTTTGGGAATTCCAACATTTTAGGCAGACATGGAATAACTGCGTTCAATAAATGCATTCACATTGAGCAGATTCAGTAATTTTCAACAATGCCCTTGTAATTCAACTTTTGAGTGAAATGATTATTGTTGGTAAATAGTTATTTTGGAAGATTGAATAAATTTTGTTTTGACTTTTCAAAAAGGATAAACAATTTGGAACATCTCAAAATAGAATAACGGACAAATAATTTGGAACGGAGGGAGTATATATTATCAACACCGAAAACTAAATCCGAATAGTAATATATTTACACGAATGCACTCATATGTATATTTATGTAGATACACAGATATCTAGTATGACTACATATATGTATATACACACACAATTGGGTTGAATCGATCCTAGTCGAAAACAGTTATAATTTTGGAGGGTCAAGGATTTTTTGCCTTCGTCTTTTCTCAAAAATTGGGTCGCCAGAGTTTGAGTCGTTGGCAATGGGCCGCCAAAGGAGGAAAGGGCAAAGCTTGTGGGTCGTGCGTGAGGTTAGAGAGAGAGAGAGAGAATTAGGTGGGATGGAGAAGAGGAAGAAAGAGAGAGTGTGGGGGGAGGGCAAGTTTGACAAAAAAAAAAGATGCATTTCACCAAATTGGGGTTAGTTTATTAACGGAACTGGACATAATGCTAACATAACGGGTGTAGGGGAAAAATTTAAATAGTTGAGAGGGTCTCTTCGTAGGTTAAATTAGTTTATCGGGTGTCTAGGTAAAAGAGGTATAGTTGAGGGGGTGTCCAAGTAAATTGCTCTTTATTTAAATAATAATTTCCCTATACATTTAATATACTAACAACCCTTGAATACTCAAAATAAACAGAGGAGCAATCACTAGAATACCAATGCTATAGTGCTAGAGGCTAATTGTGAAAAAAAGAGGAGAGAGAAAATTGGTAAGGACTTTAATCGGCTACGCTATGAACAGAGAAAGAGAGAATAAAATTGCAAAGAGGAACTTAGTTTTAACTTGTATTGCGCCGATTTAATTTTAGTGGATTTTTTCAAACATAGAAAAATTATCTAGTGCTGTCAGCATCGAATATGTTTTACCCTTTCTTTCATATTAGATTGGGAAATTATTTAGTGGGTGACACCATCAACTGTGTTTTAGCATTTCATTTTGTATTCTCTCGGAACTTTTAGTGCGTTTCAAAGGTTGAAAAATTATCTAGTGTGGTGTCAACATTAAACATTGGTAGGGTAATTTATAAATTTAGAAAAAAATTCAAGAGACTAATAGTATATTTTTTTTCTCATGAGGGGGTTGGACTAGTCTACTTTTACTTTCCTAAACAGTCAACAACTCCAAGAAACGGGGCTTTGCCACATGAAGTTGGACAAAAAGTTGTAAAAATGACGTCTCCACAAAAAAATGAATTTATACACTTAAAAAGAGATGCAGGGAGTACATAAAATGAAAAATATAACTTTAATCACAAACGATGATATCAAAATTCAATATGTACTATTGTATACTAATTAATCCAATTTTATCAAACGTAAACAGAATAATTTTTTTTTTCAATGCTTAAAAGTTAAAACATGACCCAATTTAGTAGAAGGAAAAGAAGAGAAGACGGCGACGACTTGGCTATTTATATTCACCTATGAATAAAAATATGTAGACACCCCAATTTGAGGCTTTCGCCTCGGGAGGGCTATCACTACATAGGATTGCCAATTGAGTGTGTTGGCTTTGTTACTTTGAATTCATTGGTGTGTTTTAAGACTCTCATCCAACTTTGATAATCCAAGGTGCCCATTGCCCGACATCTATAACTGTTATAGTCGCCACTTGGTTTAGGCTAAACCAATAAAAAGCCTAACCAGAGATTCTAGTCGTGGACTCAGGAACCAAGGGCATGGTGAGGGGAAAGTCTTAGACCCCCTCTCCACCTACCACAAAGGCTAGCCCGTACTCACTCAACATAAAGCTGTTAAACTATTTTACAAGACTTCGCAAATAAATTAATTAATTAGCCATTAAACAAATATAGGTAATGACAGGAAATAAAACACACACGGGGTAGGGACCAGGGATCATGCAGTGCTGAAATAAAATACAAACAATTACTATTCCCCACGTAAATCAATCTGTTGGCTAGGCAATCGTCTTGCCGGCTGAAATACCTCACGACGTTTCGGTGTTTCTACTTAACACCAGAAACGAAAAGAAATAAATAGGAGTAGAGGAGTTAGTGAGCACCAACAAAAATAAATAAATAAGATGCAATCAGTCGAGAGACTGTGTAAATATCCCACCATCATACCTCAGTCGCTTGATTATACAATCAAGGCTTGATTTGCGCAGCCTTTATAGATTAAAGGCACAAAAAGCTGATGAACAGTGTAGAACTCTTTCGGGTTTGAAGGTTTTGGCTACTCTTAATGTTTTCGCTCACAAAACTGCTAGACTACAGGTATAAATTGTAGTTGATGTGTTGTGTGTTGTTGATGCTTGGGTTTCGAAGTTAGGGCTTCGTGTGTTGAACACGAGGAGAGGGACGGCTATATAATGTAGAAGAGAGGTAGAAAAATCTCATTTTTAACTCATAGGGAGGGATCCTATTTATAGGATTGAAGGTGCGGTTAGAGATAGTTATGAGAGAATTAATTAAATCCAAAAATAGAATTAATTTCCCATAAAAACTCTTCCTAACAGTGTTCCGAACGTGCACAACAAGTTGGGTTACTGGATGGGGAGAGGTGGAACGAAACCCAACACTTGTAGAAGCTTCTAGAATTGCTCAGAGTTGATTTGGCTGCTGATACTTCTAGACGACACATGAGACCAAACTTCGCGGGCTTGCTCTGGGTACTACCAAACTCCGATTTTGACGCGGCTTGAACTGTTGGAAAACTTGTTAAGTCTACTTTCTAACCCTATTAATTTGGATTCAAAATAATTTGTAGAATTAAATACTTGATGATTTTACCCTCAGTGGGTTGAAAAATGAATGATTTTGATAAAATGCTCTTATATCCCTCATTTCAAGTTGGATTGAGACATTTTATATATCGGTAAAGAGGGTTTTAAAAATACTAAAAGATGGTGCAACCAAACCATAAAAATAAGAAAGTTTGGTTCATCAAAAGTGGGCTGAAAGCAGACTAATGGAAAGATTATCGGAGCCAACTAAGGCTAAAACACGTTCCAAGTGTCACGCGGCACTTCCCTCCCTAATTCTAAGGCATTCTTCATTTCCTAAGAGTTCGACATCAGAGCACACAAAATAATATCGTCATTGGTATTCTGCACGTGGCGGAGCTTAAAATATCTACTGAGCCAATTTAGGATGTCTACAAAATATATCCTGAAATCTATTATCGGTCTTTGATCGGTTGGGATGTTTGCTATAACTATGAAATAAATCTTGGGTTATTTGTTTGGGCACTCCCTGTAATTTGACCGATTATAAAAGACACTCCCTCTAGAGCATCAATATGTGGCTACTCAATTTAACTTAAAAGTTAAATTGAGTAGCCAAACCCCCAAAATCGCCCAAAAATCAGGCTCCCTACTCTACCGCACCAAATTGTTTTTGCTACAGTACTGCACCAAATTTGGTGCGGTATCGTTCACGCACCAACCAATTTTTTATTTTTTCCCGTTGCTGTACAACGCGTCAGAACATCAGAGGAGAGAGGGAGGGGGGACACGTGGCGGCGGGTCAGTGGGGGAGAGTAATGTTATGGCTGAAAGGAAGGGGGGAGGGGGCTGACGCGTGGCCACACTTGACTTTTGTACCAATTATCTGCCCCAGGCGGGGAGTTTTAGGGATTTTTTTTTTTTTTTGGTAGATTTGAGCGAAATAGTTTAATATAGTAAAGTTAAAATAGAGAGTCTGATTTTGTGAGTTTTTGATAAAGTGACTTGGTAATTTATAAAAAGGTGTTTTTGAAGTTAAATTTGGTGAAAATTTTGGTTCTCCTGATGAGGATGCTCTTACTTCATTTTTGGATACACATACCCCTTAACTCTGGACTTAAATGCAAATGTTACCTTTTCCATCCAAATTAACAGCAAACATGAATAAAAGCAATTGGCGGCAAATTTTCCTCCAAAACCCTTTTTTTTTTCATAACCAAAATGCCCTTATCTCAAACCCCCAGATCGACCCATCTTAGCCGCCATCTACTGATAGGTCCACCCACCACCACCACTGTCGTCCACCACCCTAAATCCCAAATCGACCTTAAACCAAATATGATATCACAAATTCGACCAAAATCGGCTCTGTTAAGCCTATCTAAACCCTAAACCGACCTTGTGACCTGGAGCGACCAAGCTCTAGTCATTGTTCAAGGTGGGGCTTGACATCAGCAGTAATGGGGATCGAGCTCCAGCAACAACCAGCTTTGCTCGTGATGGAACTAGAACAAGTGTAATATGAGTCAATACAAAACCTAAACCATCATTCTGCACTTGAACCGAACGATAGATCAAACGTGAGGGAAATCAGGTTGAGTTTCAGATCTGGAGGTTAACCTAATAAAGTGTTAAGAGCACAAGAAGAAACAGTAATGGAAGTGAAATTGGGAGAGAGAAGGCATACAATAGCAAAACCAAAGAGCATCGATGCATTTGGTGCAAGATAATCGCCGCCGAGAAACAAAAGCTTCTTCCTTCTCCAAATTCATGCGTTCCCTCTCTCTCTCTCTCTCTGTTGTGGATGAGAGTGTGGGAATTACTAGTGTCAGTCCGTCGTCGGAGACCCGGAGGGAAAGTTTCACGACGAAAGAGGTGAATCGATGGAGAGAAGGAAGGGATTGTCTGGGGCAAGAATGCCGTAAATGAAGTAGGGGCCTTTTGTCTTTTCATCTTTCCCGTTTATAGAGTTAGCGTTTGCATTTGGGTTCAAAGTTGAGGGGGCTGTATGTCTCTAAAAATGAAGTAAAGGGTGTCTTTTAAAATCGGCTAGAGTACAGGGGTATCTGTACAAATAACCTATAAATCTTTTAAAATATAACTTTAATTTCTATGTAAATTGCATATTTTAATAGTAGCAAATGTACTAAGTTATTTGAGAAAGCTAAATGCATTTTCAATAGATAAAGAATACGATTTCACATTATCGACGTAAAATGGGGAAAAAGGTCCATTTGCTTCATGTGCAACTTTGGCTTTGATCATTTTGGATTTCAATTTTTACTGCATTTTTTACAAATCAAGATGATGAAATCAATCAATTTATTTCCATTATATTTACTTCAATAATATTAGGTACACACAAAAAGTTACACACAAATTACCCAAACACATACACAAGTGTGTGGGCTCCACAAACACTAGATGTAGTGTTTGTGGAGCCCACACACTTGTGTGTGTGTTTGGGTAATTTGTGTGTAACTTTTTGTGTGTATATAATGTTGTTGTATTTACTTTCTCATAAGGATGCTAGAAAGTGTCCTTTTGGGGTTCGGTGTTGGTGCTGTGCACCGTGCACAACATGCGTGATGTGCACGATCCTCGCTGTCCGTTCGGCGATCCAATGATCCAGATTGAATCCGAGTCTTGCGACATCCGAGCCGTTCATTGTAAGATTCCATCTGGACCATTGAATCACCGAACGAACGGCGAAGATCGTGCACAACACCAACTCCAAACCCGTCCTTTTGTGATGAACAGCTTCTGGAAAATATCATGCTTCCAAATATAAATGATGATGGTGTTCATAATCGCACGCGCTACAGAAGCACGTAAAGAAAAACGACTTTCGGTAGCACTTATCTGTGCTTTCTCTCTCTCTCTCTCTCTCTCTCTCCATCGACGTGGTCGTCCCTCCATTTCTATATTTTCGGCCACAATGCACCAGTACCACATGACTTCGCTCTATAAGTCTAGAACAGCGTTGTGCTCGTTCGATACACGGGGCAACCAAAAAAAAGTCCACGATACTTTTTTCACCCTTTTAGTGCATCAAACGTGCACAGTGCTAGTTTTAAATCGATGCACGAGACAAAAAAAATCACATTGGTATTTTTTTCGACCTCGTGTTTTTAACGAACACAACTCTAGTTGACAAAAAAAAATTAAAAAATACATTGACGAGTTTTTTTCTATTCCATGTATCGAACGGGTACGAATTAATATCCTATTTAAAGATTGAAACTATTTGAAAAAAGCCTATATATATTCAAATGTTTACTTATAAAAAATTTAGAATCAATTAAAAGAGTAAAAATAGCAGAAATGCTATATGCAAGGAAAAGATTTGCAGGGAATTACGCAAGGAAGACCCTGCGGGGCCTAGTACGGATCCCGAACGACTAATCCGAGCCACTCAAGAATTTTAGAAACACATTTCGAGGGGGGCCGCTAAAAACCAGCTCCATCCGATATGTTTAGATGTTCAATCCAAACTTTCATTTTTTCTTTTTTCATCCGAGCCATTCAAAATGAAAGTTTGGTTCAAGCATCCACACATATCAGATGGAGCTAATTTCTCGCTAGCCCACTCGAAAATGTATTTTAAAATTTTTTGAGCGGCTCAGATCAACTATTTGGGATCTGTAATGGGCCCCGTAGAGCCTTCCTTGCGTGATTCCTTGCAAATCTTCCTTGCACATATCATTTTTGTAAAAATAGTCCCGCGTACCCCAGGCCCTCCCCCGCCCCCAACACACCACGCCCCACGTCTCTCTCTCTCCCTCTCACTGACCCAGGTCCCCTCTTTCTCTTTCTCTCAAAATTTAGAAGATTAAAAAAAAACAAAATTCTAGAAAATTAGAATTGGGGGTTTTGAGGCTTTTGGAGCTCAAATAAATTTTCATTGGTATTGATTGATATTGATATTGATATTGATATATATACTCCCTCAGTCCTTATTTTATGGTCTTAGATAGCATTTTTTGTCGTCCCAAAAAGATTTTCCAATTTTATAATTAAATGGGTAATAATTAATTAATTTTCACTTTTAACTTCCATTTCAAAATTAATAGTACTAAAAAACGTAAGAAAACGTAGTAATTGAAGGGTAAAATGAGAACCGAAAAACAACGTGCACCGACCGTGGTGCACCGACCACGTACCGACGGCGTCGGGGACGCCGTTGTGGGTCCCATCCGATCGATTCGAGCCGCTCATCGTTCTCAGAATCGAATTCCGAGTGGGCCTATGCGGGAATCGAGGCAATCGGATGGCTGTATGAGCTCGATCCAAAATCACCCCCATTTCATTCAAAAAATTCGATTCTGAGAACGATGAATGGCTCGAATCGATCGGATGGGACCCACAACGGCGTCCCCGACGCCGTCGGTACGTGGTCGGTGCATAGTGATCGGTGCAGCTAGAAGGGTTCAATGAGAACTCTTGGGGAGACCGAGGAAAAAATGGGGTCCTACTTTTGGTAGGCTGTATGATAGGTACAATTATTTTGAATGAGTTGAACCGAGCCCGAATTTCATTTTAGGAGAGAAACGTAAGCACAAATCTCTTGCATATTGATGGAAGAGCAAGTTCGTTTTCTGAACCTTCGATAGGTGATAAGAGAACATTTGGTTATTGAATAAAGAGTTTTAAAGCGACAAAAGCTTTTTATTTTTTTTCTTCGCTTTTGATTTCTAATTTCAAATAAAAACTTGACTCATCAAATAAAACATTATTAAATGAGATACTATATAGGGTGCTATCAGCTGATCTAGGCTCAAAAGCAGTGGCGGAGGGAATTGAAGACCAGTGTGAACCCCACTAGACTTTTGTAGTAACCTCATGGATGGAAAATAATCGTGTGATTTTAGTATACTATTAAATAATGTCTTAACACTGTTCTCTATTATATATTCATGTGAGATTTTCACCTAAACAGTAGCAGGTAGTGTGGTTCCCTGAATTCTAGTTGGATCTCTGAACCTTTACTTCACCCTTGTGAGCGACGAGCGTGATTCTCTTGATACTCTTGCACACGTAACACCCGGTGTTAGTGCCAAACATGGCCGGAATGTGGCCAGGGAAGGCACTCCAACGGTCTAGTGAGAGATCGGAAGTGATGAAGCACCAGAGAGAGTATTAGTAGAGAGAGAAAGTGTTGTGTACCTTGTTAGGGCTCCTTCACTTCGTATATATAGGCTCCCCAAGTACAGAGGCAAATCCATAATCTGGCTCGGATGACGTTACCGAGCGTCACGAGCCAGATCTATGATCATTGCATGCACGCATCCTCCAATGAGGCGGCTCTGGCACGTAGCGTAACCGCTCGGATCCCGTCACGCTGACGTAGGGACAGCTGTAACATGCACATGTGCCTTGCCAAGTTTGTTGCAAGCGTTAACCGCCTCGGGTGACGTCACAAAGGATGTCACCGATATCTCGGACCTTCCTTCCGAGTCATCTCGGATATAATCTGTCTCGGATGACTCGTTCGAATCATGGCTTATCTCGGCCGAGAAACCGGTTCGTCTCAGACGGATCCTTCTCGGATAGCCCATAGCGTTTAGTTTTCCCGTTGGGCTTAAATGTTCCATTTGGGCCTTTGACCCTTGTGGGCTTGTCCACCGAGCCCCCTTTGGACTGCTAGATTTTGGCCCACTATAATAGCCCCTCGACTTCTTCCGAGACACTTGGTTCCGAGAAAAGAGTTGATTGTTGTGTAATGGGCCATTTCACCAATCCGAGACCCAAGAAGATATTCACCGAGAAGATTTGGTACCTTTAGTAGCAGCTCTATTAACCAAGCCCAGGTCTTGATTGCTTTGTGGACCACCTTGAGTTACACCACGTGTTGTCTGTTTGTTGGTCGAAATGCGAGCACGAGGATTAGGGTTTAGGAGTGAAAGGACGTGCCCATCTGACCCGTCAGAGAGCATCTCAACCCGTCACATCGTTGACAGGTGTTAGGCTCCAATCCGGCGTGTCAGACGCCTCTTCGTTTCTCGCGCAGCCATTTAAACACGCCGTCACTATTATAAATAGCGTTGATATAGAGAGAGAAACACTTTTCTCTTTATCTCTCTTCTCGCACCAGTGTGGCAGCGTTCCATCTTTCTTCTCAACGTCGACGAATTCATCCACCACAAGTGACACCGGAAAATGCTCCATCCCTCGCCGCTACTCACCTTCTCAGCCTCCTGCTACCAGGCGCCACCGTGATCGTTCATCTTCTCCGGGGTTCTCCACCAGAAACCGCCATTCCAGCCACCTTTGTTCTCACTCTTCCATTTTCACTCAGGTATCAATTTTTCAAACTTATCGATTTCCTTGGCTTAATCCTTGATTTTCTTGTTGTTTCAACGCTTTCTCAACATTTTTTGAGCGTTTATTTGGTAAAAAATCGTTTCTGTGATCTATTATGAACCTACGAAAAATCACGATGAATAGTTGTACTTTCATGCTCACTGTTCATCGAATTCTTCGATAAATCCATCTATGGGTCCCTTCGAGTCACTTTTTGATCTTTCCGTCCTTAGGATCTGTGAGAAATCTAGTTTATCATCCGAGACAAAGGATTTAGACCTTGGTTGAGACAAACTCAAGCCATCAATAGCCCTTCCCTTACCTAGGATTTTGGAGATGTGGAATGTCACGGTCAGTTATAACAATCGTGAGACGGAACGTATCCGAGCTTGTCTTAGCAACTTAGGTACCCGAACAGTAACTTAGATCACCACCAGTTACATGGCTAACTGTTTCTTCACCCGTGCACTTTTGTCAGGTTAAGCAACCCTGGAGCCCATCGTCCTTTACTCAAGAAGTTCCAACCGTACCGGAGAGTCAGGGGTAGCTCAGCACAGTCACGGCTACTATAGCTTCTGCCTTGTTGAAGCAGTCTTTGGTCCCGACGTTGAGATGGCTTTTGCCAATATAGGAATAGAGGAAGAGGGGATGGACCTAGCCGAAAACCAAACCATCGAGAATCAGACCGCCGAGATCAATACCACCGAAGCCCTATCCCAAGAGACCCAGGCCACTAAGGATAAAACTTCGGTGAAAGGTCCGAACCCCTACCTCCGCTATTTTAGTGGTAAGGAGGGGAGGTACCAAGCCTTTTACTGGAAGTACGACATTCCGAGTGATGTCGAGGTTCGGCTGGTCCGAGAAAGTGACATCAGCTTCAGTCCAGACCATATCATCGTTCCTCTACTGGCGATTACGGAGGGAGGACTCCATTTTCCAGTGAACCTCCTGCTCCGTCAATTTCTCTCTGAGTACTAGATAAACCCGCGGTTTCTCCCCGTTAATGCATTCCGGATCATAAACGGTTTATTTGTGCTCCGAGAGACGTTCGGCCTCGTCTTCAATTTGTTTGACCTGGTGGGCGTGTACAACGTGTCTCAGAACAGCCCTTCTGAGCGTCAGTTCCTTTCTCTGCGCACTACCCCTAAGGCTCCTCACTCTTATCTGATCGACCATCTTCCGGATTCTGACCCCTAGGCCAACGACTTCGTAGAGGTTCAGGGGAACTTCGAGTTCGGTTCGGAAGATGATGGCTCTTATCCCATACCGAGATTGAATACTTTTAAAGGTTTATTTTTCTTAAGATCTGTGCTTTCCTTTTTTACAAGCATATCTGTCATAGAATGTCACTTATCGAGTTCTTTCTTTTCCCTGCAGAGGTTTCTCCAGTGTCAGCTCGGTTGATAAAAGCCAAGAACAATGATAATATCCGAGCTATATATGCCATCCCTAAAAAGGAAAGATACGCTCATGTCCTGCTTGGCTACGAGCCTACTTATACTTCTTACTTGATTCAAAGGAAGAAGAGGTCTAAAACCGAAGGAGAAGCTGGGCCGAGCCGAAAAAGGAAGAGAGACCCGAGCAAAAAAGGGAAAGCTGCTGCGTGTGTTGAGGTGAGCTCTGACTCTGAGCTAGACCTCTACCGTACCATGCTCCAGGATCTAGTTGAAAAAATTCGAGAACCTCTAGAAGACGACTTCGACGAGGATATAATGGGTGGTAATATGGATGATCTACCGAGCCTCCTTGATAAGAAGAAAGCCAAAAAGAAAAAGATCACTGCTGCCGTTGCCTCCCCCTCTCCTTAGACGAAAAGAGCTCCTACCGTCTCTGAGACTATTACTTCCGAGCAGAAGAAGCAGTGACTTCTTGGATCGGGATCTAGTGGTGATGCCTTGAAAGAGAAGGAAGCTCCTGAGAAGAATGTGCCCGAGAAGGACATGCCCGCTAAGGATGCCCAAGTTCAGACCTCTGCGCATGTTCCATTTGTGTTTTCTCCCCTGGTTCGGCAGGGACAACCCGTGCTTACTACAGACAGTGTCCGAGCGAATCCAAGGCTCGGCCTCCCTATGCTGCAGGGGTTGTGCTTACCAGAAGACATGAAACAGCTGCCTTCTGACCTTGAAGGGAACATTGTGGAAATGTTTTCTCACCCGACTTTGGTAAGTTCTTTGATCTGAGATCGTTCTTCATGCTTTATTCAACGTATTTGAATCAAACTCATCGTATCTTGTTGTTTCAGGCGGGCCAGTCTATTTTCGGATATCATTAGAAAGTGGTGAATTTATCCAATTCTTTCTCGACACTGAAACTGAAATACCAGGACGCAGTTCGGAAGAAGAAGGACACCGAGAAAGAGCTGGAGGACGCAAAGAAGGAGCTCTCCGAGCTGGAAGTTGTAAAGAACCAACTGAAGGAGTTGCAACAGCAGTCATCCGAGCAAGCAGATAAGCACAAAAAGGAGCTTGCTGATGCGCATTCTGCAGGATTTAAAGAGGCTAAACAGAAGGTTGCCGAGTATTACAGGGGTCAGGTTACAGAGATCGAGAATAATGGCTTCCGAAGGGGGGCAACAATTTATTATTTCAAAGGAGTGGCTAAGGAGTATGGTCTCGGTTTGGACGCAGCCAACGTTCACACGAAATCTGATCTCCGAGCCGTCCCTGAAGTCGAAACCCCTGAAATTGAGACCCCCCCGGAAGAAGAGGGTGAAGGAGAAGAGGAGGAAGAGACGGCTGAGGAAAATGTTAAAGGGAATGCAACCGAGACTGTCGATCAGGAGGCTGTGAAGGACGCTTAGTGTTGTGGTCCTTTTAAATTTGTCTCGAACAATATCTCTCTCTTCCCCCCGAACTATTTCTTTTCTTGTCTTGTTGGTACGGCTGGTGGAATTATATGCCAGACCTTTTGTGGTTGGTTGGTACTTTTGATACTTGGTTTGATTTTGCATGGTATTCACTTTTTTGAATGGTTGAATGGATGGTTGTTTCTGCTTTCATTGTGTTTGAACGATTGTTTCCTGATAATTATCCATGTATATATGAATACCCCTCATTCATCTTGGCTTAGGGCAAGAAAATACCCTGGCCTAAGTTGGGGTGAGCGTTTGAAAAAATTTCTAAGGCATGAAAGCCAGTCCGAAGTAATTTGAGTGCTCGGATCTGTAAGGTGTCAAATAATAGGTCTTCTCGGAAATGTTGCCGAGTCAATTTGGAATAGGTGAATGTGCACATAATAAAAGATTTGTAAAAATTAGGAAAATTTTCACAAAATTGTTGGAATCCAAGAGTGATATCATTGGTTCAGATTAAATGTAAAACATATCGCAGAGAGATGTTTAAATGATTTCAATACCCCTTGAGAGAGGTTCATTTGCTCGGAGAACCGAATCAATTATGTAACTGAGAATCATAAGTTAACATTGATACAATACTCCCGTTAGAAGGTGCTTTTGTTTTTGCTCGGTGCGCAAATCCGAGTCAATTTATAGAGTAAGTTAAGCATTTGATCAATACCCCTAGCGAGAGGTTAATTTCCTCGGGAAATCGCACCGAGTCTATTTTGTAACTTAATAAGTTATCAGTGGATCAATACCCTCGTTAGAGGGTGTGTTTGTTTGCCTCGGTATGTGAGACCGAGTCCATCATTTGATCAATACCCCTACAGAAGGGATGTTACGTCGAGCTCGATTTGTTAACCGAGGCGTTTATATTGTTACCACCATGTAGGTGTTTGGATGGTTAAATTGATAAAGTAATCGCTAGATTGACTCTGTAATAGCCGAGAGGTCTTTATGGGATGAAACCCATGTGTTGAATGTGCCTTGACCAAAGCCGTTTGGTATAAATACCGAGACACGATTAGAGACAGTAATTAGGATCAAAGGACTTTTCATTCATGAACTCCGAAACACGAGTACATCAAATTCTTTCAAAATTCTTCTAAGTATGAAAATTATCATCCGAGATAGAAATATTTCTAAGCATAGTATTTTCTTAGGTTATAGGCATTCCAAGGTTTGTCCACAAGCTTCTCATCCATGTCTTCAATCTGGTAGGCTCCTTTCCCGACCTTCTTCATGACTCGGTAGAGACCATCCCAATTAGGCATCAGTTTTTTTTTTTGTCAGTCACCTTCTTAAGAACCAAATCATTTGGGCAAAATGTCCTCATCCGAACCGTTTTGTTATATCCCTTGGCTACTTCCTGTTGATAAGCTGCTAGCTTAACCCGAGCTGCATCTCTTTTCTCCTCGGCCAAATCGAGATTGTTGCTTAAGGCCGTGTCATTGGTTGTTTCATCAAAATATTCAGTTCGGATTGTAGGGAGGCCTTTCTGGATTGGAATGACAGCTTCAACACCGTAGGAAAGAGAATAAGGAGTTTGTCCGGTGGAACGTCTCGGTGTAGTCCTGAAAGCCCAAAGGACGTGAGGAAGCTCTTCCACCCATTTTCCTCTTTTTGCAATTAGCCTTCTTTTAAGTCCAGCCGCGACCGTCTTGTTAGATGCCTCGGCCTGGCCGTTACCTTGAGGATAATAAACATGGGTTGAGTTGAAGAATCGAACCCCGAGCTTGTCCCACACTTCCTTAATTTGTTTCCCGGTGAACTGCTTTCCGTTGTCCAAGACGATCGCATATGGAACCCCATACCGAGAGATGATGTTCTGCCATAGAAAGTCTTTTACATTTGTCTCTGTGATGAAGACCAGAGGCTCAGCTTCAACCCACTTGGAAAAATAATATGTGGCAATAATTAGGTAGCGAAATCCTCCCAGAGCAAGTGGAAGCTCTCCAACAATGTCCAAGCCCCATTGGGCAAAGGGCCATGGACTGGTGATCGGTTGGAGATCCTCGGCTGGCTGGTGAATCAGTGGTTTGAACAGTTGGCACTTGTGGCATCTCCGAACAAATTCTTCAACGTCTTCCTTCATCTTAGGCCACCAATACCCTTGAGTGATGGTTCGGATAACGATGGACCTTCCTCCCCGAGTGGCAGCCTCCGCTGCCGGCATGGAGCTCCCGGAGTATAGTGTGGACCTAGTTTTGGTGTTAGGTACGGTCCTGTCCGAGAGCGTTGATACAGAGAACCAGTTGGAGAGAGCCAGTAGTTTGCAGCCTTGCATCTGACTCGGTGTGCTTCACATCTGTCTTCGGGTAGCTGGTCGTCTCGGAGGTAAAACACCAGTTCATCCATCCAGCTAGGTCTGAGTTCGATATTTAAGATTTGCATCCAAGGTGGATCGAAGCTAGGTGATGACATTGTTCCGAACGAGACAGTACGCTGCTCGGAGCCTTTGCAAGTAGAAGCCAATCCTGCAAGTACGTCGGCGTGGCGTTGTATCTCGGCCCACCTGATGTACTTCAATTGAACCCGTTCGATGCTCGGGAAATGAAATTAGAAAAAAATCATTTATGTTGTTTTCAAGTGTTCATTACAGAAGAATTTAAATTTCAAAGGGCAAAAGAGAGTACACGTTCATGGATGGATGGATAGATTTTGTTCATCCTTACTATGTTCAATTTCATGAGAGCATTCAGTTGTTAGTTGACCATGCGGAAATTTAGTACAATTGGATGTCCATAAGTGCTAGATGTAAAAGTTTAAATTTTTAGCCCAGAATTTTAAAGGAAAAAATTAATTTATTAATTTTAAGATGAAGCTCTTATGGTTACAGATATCAAATTGGGCCGAATTTTCACATGGTCTCCTACCAAATTAATCTTGGAAAAACGAACGGTTCAATTATCGAAGTGAGGCACACAATGAGTATACCTTCGCCAACAGTGTACAAAACAAGGGTGAATAAAAAATTTCTCATTTATTATTGGTAAAAAAGTAGATATTTTTTCCATAAATTGTTATTGGTTTATAATTTATTACTTGACAAACCCAAGCTTCAGCAAAAAATCAAATTTGACTTGGACACCCTCAAGGCCATAACATTATCTTAGGAGTATCCTTCTATATTAAAAGGAAATCCTCCTATTTTTCTTTCGCTTCATACCCCTGCTTTCTATTCACGCTTTTACCTTATTCTTCCATTCCGCCCTTTGGGCAGCTGTATTCCCATGCCAGTGCGACCCATACTTCTTTTCCTTCACGTCTCTCCACGTACATAGCCATCTCCTTCACGGCTCTACAAATACCTTGGTCAATTCCTAAATATTCTTGGGCTTAATATTATTCCTAAATATTCTTGGTCAAGTTATGTTCTTCTACTTTTCTTTAAGAGTTCTAATGTGGACTTGGATTTTTGGAGGCTAGGAAAGAGGTTGTTGATTAGATTGGAATGGTTACTTTGTGAGCCTTATTTGATGGGCTTTTGATTTCGACTTTTTTCTAAATGTGTATTTATGCTCTATGTTTCTTGATAATAAGAGTCGAATATTATAATATATACACCACACTTCCTATCCAAACTCCCGCATTTTATTAAGTTACGGACCTCCACTTTCCGGACCAAATTTTGACGATCCGAACCGTTAGATGTGTTTAAAACGTGATTTTAAGGTCCAACGCAAAGATTTGGCAAAAAAAAATACCCGGAAGGGCTTGATCGGGCCAGTTTAATAGCGTTTTTGTGAAAAACTGGCCCGATCAAGCCCTTCCAGGTATTTTTTTTTTGCCAAATCTTCGCGTTGGACCTTAAAATCACATTTTAAACATTGTATTTTGTGGACTATTTGGTGTGGTCGGAATAATTATGTCTTTCGACATTTTCAGGTGGATGTTTTGCAAGACGTGAAGGAGGCATGTTTTTTGTATCAAACTTTTTACAGGTTATATCAAGGAAAGTTTCAGGAGCAGAATAGCTTGATTATGCAGGACAATAGAATGGTGTGTTCAGTTGGTCTCCAGAAGTTAGTTCTCCAGGTTGGGGTGCAGGGCGAAGGAGAGCAGGAGATGGCGAAAATTGTGGTGGATGGAGCCTGGATGAGAAATCTGTGGGAAGGCACAGTTGCGTGGTGTGGGATGGGACGCTTGGACTTGGAACATGTAAAGGGAGCTTATAGAGTATATGCAAATTCAGCGTTTATGACGGAGGCTCTTGTCGTCCTAAAAGCTTTGGCGTGTGCAAAAAAGCGGAGGATGGCTGAATGCCTACTTGTTTTGAAAGGGCTTGCTATTTTAGATAGCGTGGATATCCTTGTTCAATCTGCTTTGTCCACTAAACGGTGGATGCTTTTGTTTAACGTACTATTATGTTTCTTGTGGCTCAAAAAAATAAATAAAGAAAAAGAAAAAAGGCTTAAGATGCCAAGTTTGTTCTCGATACGAAGGCCCGGTATTGTTAACATGAAAGGGCGTCCTATTCAATGGCATCGTATTTCGCTTCCTCTGTGTTCTCGCAATTGTTAGACAGGTATTGGGAAGTCTTACAGAATTTCCATTTCATAATCGTTCACATACCATTCTATTTGAAAGTTCAAAACACAGTTTCGTTGCAATGAGTTATTATACTTAAACAAACATCATTAGAAATAAAATACTAAAGGGTACAAAAATGATAATAAAAATGTCGTATCTACCCGCATGAGCATGAGACTCCGCGCATGCACGGAGCCTTCAACTAGTCAAAAGGAAAAAACAAAACCTCAGAATAGAAACACCAAAAGTAACCTGCCGGATGATCTCTAGCTGCCCCAATCAAAAAAGAAAAGCTCTAGCAGCAATTTCAAATGGGGGTTATATCTAGGGATGACAATCATACCTGCCTCACTCCAAACCCATCCCGCCACTCCTAACAGAAAGGTTTTTTCCAATTTTTTGGGCAGGGAGGGGGAAGGGAATAAAAACCCAACCGGGTTAGGGGCCCGATACTTGCTCCGATATATATGTAAACATATAAATAACATTGTAACCCTTATATTTTCTTTTAATTTCAAAAGTATCATAGTATATTAAAGAAAATATTTCATTTTAAATTTTGGGAAACTTCAGATCATATTTCTTCAAAAAAAAATGTGTTGGCAATAGCTTGTGATGATTGGAGTAGGCTTGTGCTTATGAGTGATGGTTGCCCACGATCAAATATGTAAGAAAATTGAGAGAGAGAACAAAAAAAAAAAAAGACGGGGCCGGGCGGGTAGGGTAGAGTAAACCAGTTTCCCGACAAGGTATGGTATGGGGGTAGATTTCCATTAGACCATTACTCAGTCGGAGTAGGGGCGGGGTGGGGGGAGTTTGCCACATTTAGGGTAGGAGTAGGGGTAGATCAAAACCCGTTCTACTCATGCTCCAATGTGTGCACGAGATAGGACCCGGGGCAAGAGTTGGCACACCATGTGGTTAGATAAAAACACCTTTTCCAGAGCCGGTTCATAAATTTCGGAGGACTGAATCGAACTCATTAATTAAACAAGGCCCACCCTATATTTTGCATACAAAAGTTAGTCAATAAGTAGTCTTTATGAAAACCGTTACAAATGATTTACCATTATAAAATGTAAACATATGGTTATTCAAAATTAAACAACAGTTACAATATTCAAAATCCATCATTTGACATTTGTCTTCTCGCTCTCTTAGCGGCAAACGTACTAATTAAGTCTTCATAATCAAGATTCTTCTCCATATCCTCCTCAATGGACAAAATTGTCAATCCATTTAATCTTTTTTTATCAATTTTAACTTGAGACATGGCTTAAACAAAAATTATTTGGGCCTAGTATATTTATGTAGGTGTCCTAAATAATTTGAGGACCAAATTTTTGTATTTTTGATGGGCTTAAAGCCCAGGCTTCTTGGGCAACACCCATAAGTGTGGACGGTCGACCTCCACGCCGATTTTGTTGAAAAAAGTGTTTTGTTTTGAAAATAGAGTCGCCACCCGGGTTTTTTGAAAATGGTTTAGGACCCGAGAAACCGTTTTGAAAAGGGTTGAGAAAATGATTTAGAAAACGATTTGGAAACCAGAGATTCGTTTTGGATTCGGGAGCCAGGTTACAAGCGGGGAAGGGTTTTAATGCACCCCGCTCGCCCGATTAAAAATCGGTCTTTACTAAACATTTGTGGGATTTTTAGAAAATATTTTGATGCCGAACTTTATTCAAATAAACAATTTATCAAACAAAACAGATAATAATAATGAAAATAAGCAAAATGCAAATCAAATAATCCAGATAACACACCAAGGGTTCAAACTGTTTTGTAAAGGAAATGTTTCAAAATTTTAAATTTTGCAAAAGTGTGTCGTGCGGCACACTAGGTGTATCGTGCGGTACAAAAAGTGTGTCGTGCGGCACTGTTCATCAGTCCAATGGTCAAATTTTCAAAAGAGTGTCGTACAACACTCCAACTGTGCCGTGCGGTACATGGGGAGTGCCGTGCGGCACTGTTTCCTTCAAACTTTGGTTTTTCGATATGATTGAATAGAAGCACATACAAGGCATGAAATATGGTTAAAAGCAGACTATTTTGAATGAGAAAACAGTCTGTTTAAGCGGGAAATGTTCCTCCTCACTAAATTACCCCGTACGAGGCGATAATTTCATCGTACGACACAACCAGGAGGTTTCAAATTGAATTGATTTTTGATGTTACATGGGTATACCAAATGTGGAGATGATATAGAAGATCACCCCACACTTGGCACCGCTCCCCTCAGGGTACCAAAGCTAGGAGTTTTGGCGAAACGGGAATATACCTACGGTTGGAACTCTCGGATTTAAGCTCTTCCTTGATCCTTTGATTGCGGCTTAGGCTCTCTCTGGACTCCAACTACAATATGATATGATAGCAAAGATGGTTGATGACTGGAACTTGAGCAAATTTGGAATGGCAACCCCACGGGTTTGGACCGAAAACAGAGAGATTTGATTTTCGATTGGGTTTGTTTTGGGTTTGTTTTGGAAGAGGGAATTGGATTGATTTTCTGGAAATTGGAGGTAGTAATGAAGATGATTTATGGCAGAGATGGTGTTTTTAACAGGGGTTTAGAGATGAGACTTCATGGTTTTTCCCCCATTCTTGTTCATCCGGAACATCTCGGCATTTATAGCCGAGATCAACGTAACCTCCAAGCAAGTGTGTCGGCCAAGAATAATGATGAGGAGCTAAGGTTTGTAGGCTTTTGTTCTTGCAAGAAACCATGATGGAGCTTGGGAACGTTTGTCAAACATTTGAGCTGTTGGGCATTCTGCAAAAGTCGATCTGATGTATGACAGTGTCGTACGGCACACAAAGTCGATCTGATGTACACCAAATTGTCGTACGGCACACTTCCACCGCCAATATCCAAAAAGCATGTCGTGCGTGATTGTTGAAGCTTCGTGCGTGAGAGATGAGTGTCGTGCGTCACTATTGACTTTGTTGACCTAAAGAGTTTCAATCCGAAAGGCTTTTCGGGCGTTTCTTTTCATCATCGGGGGCAAAAACGTGTACGAAGGTCTCATTTTGGGGTGTCTACAATAAGCCGGCGGGCAATATACAGGTCGTTCTACATTTTTGGTGGAGTGCACGCCCAACTCCAAGCCCCTTTTTCAAAAGCACTGAAAACTCATGTGTTGTTAGACTCTCTCTCTCGCCTCACCATGCATGTTCCTCTCTCTCTCTCTCTCTCTCTCTCTCTCTCTCTCTCCACATGGACAACCTCTCTCTCTCTCTCCCCTCAACTCCCAAAAACGTATGAAAGTGCCTGTAGCGGCCGGGTTCACAAGGGTCCAAATAGCTCGGCCCTTTACCTGAGGAGATGAAGGGTCAAAGGGGGGTCTCCCTCACGAAAGTAGCTAAAAGAGGTCTGACCCCCTTGGGCTTGCCGAACGGAATACGTCCTCGTTATAGGATTGCTTAGGGAGGACCTGTGCAAATACAAATGGAACTCCATCTCCTCGGGAACCCTTATTCAGATAAGTCCACTACGCTACCTCGGGGGCTCGGGAGGCCTCGTTTCCGAGCGCCAACCAGCCGAGTCGATTGACATCGGTATCGGAAGATCTCCTCTGATGTCAGGGGGCTCGGTGGAGGCGTCCCTGGCAGTTTGAGCAGGTCATTAATGAGCACAGTCAACCACCTTGCATGCGAGCATTAATGGTGACAACCAACCACCATGCATGCTACACCTGCAGGACCACGTGATTGACCGGGGAGTATTCCCAGGCCAGTTGACTCCTCAGAAAGGGGCAGCGGCCGAGGCGCTGCTTCGACGATAGACATCCTAACCGCCTCGGACGTCATCCTTGGTACAGACGGTATGCGTGAGGTCTACGAGGGGCGTGATGAGCACGCCCCTCCTCGCCTGTAAATAAGGCCCTCACCTACCTCACTCGGGATCTCTCTCTCTCTGCATTCAATACCCTCTTAACTCACTTTCTCTCTCTAAATCCTCCACTAAACTTTTCTCTCAGTCACTGAGCTTAAACATCGAAGTGCCTTCCCGGACCACCATAGTCTGGGCTTGGCACTAACAAGTTTGTCTCAGTGTGCAAGTCTCTCTCAGGTGGGCTCTAGCAAGGTTCAGTCTACCCTTCACCCTCTGTACCAAACCAGAAAGCTCTAAGAGGTCATTCCGATGAAGCGCCACCCACAGTGCCTAAATCTTAGGATACCCTATGAAAATGCCTAAACCCTAGGGTACCCTATCAAAGTGCCTAAACTACTAAAACTCTATGCATTCTAAACCTAAACCCTATGAAAGTGCTTAAACCTTTAATGTTTATTTCGCTACTAAATTCTAAATTCTAAATGTACGGTCTAAATTATAAATGTATGGTCCTATTTCTAAATTCTAAATGTATAGTCTAAGTTCTAAATGTACGGTCCTATGACTAGGGTACCTTATGAAAAGTGCCTAAAATCCTAGGGTACCCATGAAAGTGTCTAAACCACTAAAACTCTATAATAGGAAAGTAAAAAAAAAAAAAAAAAACAAAAAAGAGTGATTTGACGTTAATGGGTAATTGAAAAGAATGATCGACCTTAATAATAATAAATATTTATTTTTTGTACCGGCCCGTAATAAAACCTAAGCCGGCTTTGCCTTTTTCCCATCCTTAAAGCTTGGACTTATAGAGCAAAATCTGTAAAACCACACGTGAATCCATGTTACTTCTCCCAATCCAAGTTCTAGAGAAGGGAAAAAAAAAAAAACCTCCAACAACCAATTCTAGAGAGAGAAACAACGACTTTTAGATACAAGCTACAACTCTCACTCCCACATGGATAGAGAGAGAGGAGTGTTTCCGTTGGTGGACCAATGTAAAATGCTACTCCCTCCGTCCCAAAAAGTTTGGCCTACTTTCCTTTTTTGGCTATCCCAAAATATAAGACCAATGAAAAATTTTCAACAAAGGAAAGTTGGTAAATTCCATTTATACCCTTGAGATGCTTTTAACAATCAAAACAATGAGACCAAAAGAAAAATATTTGAAAATTTTAAAGTTTAAAGTGTGTTTTAAAATTTTGAAAAAAGTCTCTGATTACATTGGTGCCAAGATTTTCCGCTTTACGGAAAACCATTTAAATTCAAAACTTGATTAGCTCTCCCTCCGTCCCAATTTTATAGTCCCTTTTGGGGATTCCAACTTAATAAGGGGACATAATCATTGTACTTTTGAAAACATGTTTTTCTTATTTTACCCCTTCAATCATTACACTTTCTTACTTTTTAGCATTTTTAATTCCAAAATATAAGGACATAAGAGGAAATTCCTTAACAATTACCCATTTAGTTTTGAAGTGGGACAATATTTTTGGAACGACAAAAAGTGTCAGCTGGGACTATAAAATTGGGACGGAGTATTTTATTAGAGTCAACTAATGAAGGGCAAACTTGAAAAGTTATAATTTTTTGGTAACAATGTGTATTGTACATAAAATTTAGAATTTTGTAAGTAGGCCAATTTTTTTGAGACGGAGGTAGTACGAGATAATTGCCTCTTGTTTCGGGTTTCTCTGGAGTCAATATACCAGAAATGCTAAAAGCACAGAAAAAGTATCTAGAAAGTGAGAATGAGTGGCTCAGATGCAAGTGTAAGTACATCTTAACCACTCATTCCCAATTTTTGGCTAAATTCTGGGTACTTTTTTTGTGTATGTAGCATTGCTGGTCTATATATGCGTTGGGAGACAGTTAAAAACTTACGGCAATTTCAGAGGTAAGTTATTTTACATCTAATGATGGAAATGATTTTATATTGTAACTTTACCTGTAGATTACTCAAACAAACACCAAAAATTGAGCAAAAGAAAAATGTTTTTGAGGATAATATTTAACGGCAAAATGAAACGATTTTTTTTTTGTATTGAAGAAGTCAATTCTAAGAAATTTTTCTTTTTGATTGGAACCCTTTCAATTTCCATATCGAAGATATACTTATGGAGTGGTACTAATTTATTGATTGACATTAACCCTAGATCCTTGCCCCTGATAAATGAATCAATACTTTCTACTCGAGCGTCATCATAGACTATTTACAATACTTCCCCCCAAAAATAAAGGATCCAGATGCAGCAATTCATGGCATCTAATAGTAGTGTAAAACAACCAATATGATCAAAAAAAAAAAGGGGAAAAAGGGAAAAAGAAAAAAAAAATCTATTGTTCAAAGGGTGTATGTCACTAACACCCCCTGGGGTTTTCCTTAAATGATGGATGTCCTTTTCACATTTGAAAAATGACTATAAACTCCCTTTTGGTTCCCATGTTCATTTCACAGACACCCAACCAAACACTTTTTAACCAAACACGTGATGGAATTAGCTAAAAGTAACTTATATTGTCCAATTCACACTTTTTGACAACAAAAAGAATAGAAGCTCTAAATTTTTAATTTTTTTGACCCTAAAGTAGTTTGTTGTTTCTAACCAAAATGATTCTTTAAAAGTGTAAATAATAAAGGGCTATCAGATAATTACATATTTTTATAATCAAAACAGCTCTTTCAAAGGTTAAAAAATCATTTTGATTCCAAATAATACAAGGCTACTAGATAAATATTTTTATAATCAAAACAGCTCTTTCAATGGGTCAATAAATAAATAACCATTTTGATTAAATAAGTGAAAATTTATAGTTTTTATATAACCTTTTATTATCTGAAAGGGTGAATTTGTAAATATAAGCAAATTTTGGCCTAATTCAATCACGCGTTTGATCGAACAATTGTTGGTTGGGTGTCGATGAAATGAACCATGAAACCACAAGGCATTAATTGTCATTTTCCAAATGTGAGGGAGTAACCTCAGGCGGTGGAACCCTTCTACCTGTATAGATGGGAATGAACCGACCAGGTACCGATGGGCTTCGAGGACCCATTTTTGGGTCCCACACGGCCGATCCGAGCCGTTCATTCATCTCAAAATCAAATTCCGAGGGGCCCACGCGGAGATCAAGTCGATCGGACGTCCCTAAGTGCTCGATCCAAAATCACCCCATTTCGTTTGAGATGAATGAACGGCTCGGATCGGCCGTGTAGGACCCAAAAGTGGGTCCCCGAAGCCCATCGGTACATGGTCGGTTCATTCCATCTATTCCCGTGGGATTTCCGCAGGCGGTGTTGGTGAAATTTACCCTTGTTGAAAAGATCTAAAAGATCTTCTCTATTTCCATGTCATTCTCAAACCAAGACAAACATGTCAAAAGGAAAGAAATGGTACCCGTCAGACTCAATCACATTTAACAGTTAAATAAGTCTGGACAATTTAACAATTTGAACGCCATATGAACCAGCCACTGAAATATTAGTACACACAATTAAACCAAAGCATCACTTTCTTTGAAAGCTTTGATGTCTCCTTTGATGATGACCCATCATTTTAGTACCATAGAAACTAAGATACCCTAAAAGATTAAACAGTAGATCCAACACTGTCAACTTCACTCACAGATTCTCAAGTCTATAATTCAAGTACTGCAAGGGGATAAGATTATATTAATGGAGGTCCAAATTCTCAACGATAACAATTTCCTTTCCTTTCCAAAAAAAAAAAAAGAAGAAGAAGAAGAAGAAGAAAGAAATGGAATCCTTGAGAATAAATGCAAGAATAAGCAATGGAAGTCTCGGGGCTCAAAAAATATTTGCTATCGTCTTGGCTGGAAAATCAGTTGTTAAATTATTACTATCATAGATGATTGGAAAACATTATAGTTAGAACAAATGCCTCAACTACTGGCAATGGTCTCTATGCTGAACTATTTAGGCAAAAACAAATTACACAACCGCACAAATTAAACGCAGAAAAACAATGTGCAGTCTATCTTAAGAAATATAAGGGTAACTTCAACTAAAATTCATAGTTCTCAATCGCTGTTACAAAAATTGTTCTGCTTTTTCAAAGAGAACAGCCAAAAGGAAGACAAAAATACTGCAGTGCCATTCAATGTGACTAGAAAAGAGGAAAAAACCAAGACTTGCATAAATATAAATAACTCTATCATAGAGATCAGATGACACAATAAGCATTCAAGCTTCTCAAGTCTAACTAAGCACGCCGTACACTGAACTGTTGCTGATGCTATCAGCTGCTATATCTACAATTATGGTTGTAAAGTATTTATTTCTAGACAAAAACTAATTGGTGCAATGCACAATTAAAGAAATACTTCTGAAAAGTGAAAAACAAAGACATTTCTAGAAATCAAAGCAAAGTTGGGACGAAACACAAATAGACAGCTAGTGCGAGTCTTTACTCCAAATCATGCAGCAGAAGGATTGCTTACAGCTTCAGTGTTAAACAACAGAATGAGCCTTCGATTTTACCTTAGACAAAAACACCGGTCCACCACGGTTCTGAATCCTCTTTCCGGGCTCTTTTCAAATAATCGGAGGTTAAAAAATGAGAAGAGATTATTACCTTAATGTGCCAGTGGAAAATGCAGTTCAACGTAGATCATGGAGTTTCCACCTTCGGATTTCGGGAGAAAGATGAATGGTGAATATCGAGAATATTATCCACTGCACAGAATAGTAGGAGAAAGGAAGCACGACTATCAAAAGGGGGTGGCAGAGAAGGGGGAAAAAAAAAGAAGAAGAAGAAGAAGAAGAAGAAAGAACACTGACCTAGAAGGATAATTATGCCTGAAAATCAGAAACATCCCATTAAGTTGTTGACAGAACCAGATTGAGAAACTAGAGCAAAGTGTTGGTGTCTTTTGTGTTTTCCTGCAGCACAAGGAAATTCTCTTTTCCCAAAGCCACTTGACTTACATTCATGTTTTGAATGTCATCTAGCTGGAGCGGAAATGATGGCAACTTGTACAAGAGGACAATCAGTAACATCTGTCCATTCATGACTTCCTTGTAGAAGTGCTTCTCTTTGAGGATTCAGAAGTAGACTCTGCTGCATGTCCTTCGGAAGAACATTGAACACTGTTTCCAGATCTCCTTTCAGTTTCTGGCATACTGCTGCATGGTCTGCGTTAGCCTTTCCAGACTGTTGCAGCACAAGTTGTAGTTAAAATAAATAAATAAATAAATAAACATGTTAAATTTAAAAAAAAAATCAAGAAGCGTAATGGCTGTCAAGCTGATTAATTTGTCTATACGTGTTTCTCTGCAATGCTTGAGGTGTGCTAATTATATAACTTTTAAAGCAGTAAGACAATTTAGACAAAAAAATGCTAGATGGAACAAAAACAGATATTGAGAGCCTGAGACCCATGCATGCATTTCATGTCTAGGAAATACCGACTCCTAAAGCTTTACAAGACATAACCAAAACAATTCACCAACTTAAATAAAGACACAAACACCACATTGAATACTCCACTTTCCATTGTTTTTTAAGCATAAAAAAATGCCTTAGATTTATCAGCCATGGAACACGAATTTGAAGGAACCAAGAGTAATGGTTTAGCCATAGAAAAGATGTATTGTACCATCGTGTGGTTTGGGTTGATAAACGATCCGATCCGGCCGAGCAGTGGATTGTTCAAGTTCCGTTTAAAATCTTAACGAGCTACAAAAATATGTTCAACCTTGGCTTATTTATTAGGTGAGCAGATCTAAAATGAGCTTTAATCAAGCCGATCACAAGTGGATCTGGAGTAACTTGAATTCTTTACGCATCATAAGCTGAACAAGCAGAGTAGTAGTTTGTACAGACTGGTTTGAATGCTTAACGAGCTATAAAATAGTCCAAGCTTGGTTTGTTTATGTAAAAAACCTATCTTGAATGAACTTGTAACGAGTCAAACACGAGCTCAAACTCAAGTAGCCAAGTTCATTTATCAGCTCTATGAATGGTTAACATCTCTTTGGCCAACAGAAAGCTACCCACTCTGCACTTAAGCACTAGCGTTGTGTTGGAATTCGGTCCTTAAACAAAACTACAGTACGCCATGAAACCATGAGATAAGACATGCACGTCTAGTTGCAAGTGAACGGAAAAGAGACCAGTACGTCTTGGCTTCTAAACAAATTAAGTATCGAGATTCTGTGGAAGTGATAGGTCTAGACTGACGATTTTCTGGAATAGTCTGACCCAGGGAAGCAGGTTCAAACAGACAGTACCGCCTTCTCCAAACAGAAATACATGAAAAACATCCATCCATGGAGCGTTTCCAAGGCCTGGGTTACTCGATACTTTGGACTAAATTACAGCATATGCTGTCAGAGTGGGCTACACCAAAGTCAGGATATCACTTTCCCCTTCGCCCTGGGGACTGGGAATGGTGGTTAAAGTGGTGTGTTCAAAAAGGCAAACCGGTTGATATGGGGTTTATGGCCCTAAATTCACTTGGTGAGACCAAATTAATTTCATAAAGACCTTGGTTACACTCGAGTGTATGGTCAATGCTCGTAGTACATAATGTGTTAAAAACAAACTCAAAGTAAAGGTCTCTGGGGCAAACACAAGCTACCCACACTGCACTTAAGATGTAGACCTAAAAATATTTGGGAAAAAAGCTACAAATACTGCTACTATTTAGGCTGTCAAGTGCACATGTTCTCCCAAATGTTTGCCTCAACCTCTAACCATCTCAAAAAGCCAATTGCTATCGAAGAAAAGCAGTCACTTCATAAAGTTCTTCCACTTGACACATTAGCATTCATAAGAAAAAAATTAGCACCGAAACTGTGACATTGCAAAAGAGAGAAGAGAAACAACGTAACAATCTTATTGCATTAGAAAGCTTGAAAGATTAATGAATGGGTTATGCAGGCTAACCCTAATAACCCTAGCAAAACCCTAATCTATACTCCTTATAAAAGTCTGAAGTGTTTGTCTACTTTTGTTTCCCTAAACTACCCTTTTCCTATTTCCCCGTTTCTCCACCCAAGAAAGGAACAAGCCCGCTACACCTTGCGAGCCCCCAATCGATACAAGGCTACGGGTCTGTCCCTTCTACCATTGAGACGCAGCGGTTAACGAAATTACTTCCTCCGATAATTCTGTCCCCTTCTACCATTGAAAGCCAGACGCAACGATTACCCAATTACTTCTTCCGCTCATTCTCCACAGAAGAAAGCAGGACAAATCCAAAAGCCGCTGCTCCGCTTGTGGGCGAAGTTGTGTGCACAGACAAGCCACCGACAATGTCTTCTTCACTCTATCTGCCGTCCACGAAAACCGAACTCGGAGCAGGTAACACATTGATACTCTATTTTGCTACATACTCCTCTTGAATAGAATGCCCCCTTCTCCTACGTCGAAATTTAAGAACATTCCTGTCATCATTAATTCAGTTTCTTCAATAAAACCTTGTGCACGCAAGCTGCTTGGCAAAATGCATTTTTGGAAATTGCGTTTTCCGATGTAGTTGTGAGTTCTGGGCTGTAACACGCTTGCGAAACCCCGTTAATTGCAAATAAAAAGCCACCCAGGCGATTGTATTTCTATTACCTATAGACATTTCTGGAATTTTGCTCCCTCCATTTTTCAATGTTCTTATTTCCAAGACTCAACCAAAAGTTGCTGAGAACAAACAAGAAAAGAAAGAAATGTTACTGAAAATGGTTTTCTGTTAGTGATTTGGACGCATTGGCATGAAGCACATAATTAACTGGGGCATTCGTCACTTCATTCTTCTGTATGTTCACTTATCTCCTATAGTAGGGCCGCAATGAAACTCTTAATCACCCAATCTATTTGGGTGTTAAAAGATGATGGATATCTCATGATAGAGGATTGGAATGCGTTAAGTAATAAAATCCCACATTGCTTAGGAGCGGAATGGGTGATCACTTAATATATGCTGAGACCTCTCCAGTCATTGTCAATTGGTTTTGAGATGGATATAAAGTTTCCACATAGTATTAGAGTGGGGCCCATTCCATCCCACATTTAAAAAATAAAAAATAAAAAATCACAATCCACACCCGACGATGACAAACCAGCAAAAATGCTGCAAGATGGCAGAACCCAAAAGTGGCCACACGTGACAAACCTCAAATGCGGCTGCATGTGAAGGGGGATGTTAAGTAATACAATCCCACATTGATTAGGAGTGAAATGAGTGATCACTTAATATTTGCTGGGACCTCCCCACTCATTGCCAATTGGTTTTGAGATGGATATAAAGTTTCCACAGAATGGACATGAGTGAAAATTCAGAGAAAAGAGACACTCCTGAAACACTGCCCTCAGGAGTGTCTGTAACATGAGTTAAAACATTTGATGACGTCTGGTGACATTTGCCAGTAATGCAATGCCTCCAAGATCCCCGATAGACACTGGTGGCTCTTCCCAAAGACAGTTCATAATGCTTATTGTATCAATTTAATTGATTGCTAACAGATAGGAGACACACTTGTGTTGCTTGTATCAACCTAATGAAGGGCTAATGAATAGGACTCATAGGAGACATACTTATGCTTCTGGTTCTTCCTCATAGGTTACCTCTACATCTTATTGACTATTGGTACACAATCCTTGCAATTTTTTTATTCAAAAGACAATGCTTCAGGTAATACTTTATAGGATTCTGCAATTCATAGTTTTGTACTTTGTTGCCTAGGATGCTATTAGGATTATCGAATATAATTGTATCAATTGGGAAAAGTAGTGCTTAGGAAAGACTTCAGTGATATTGGTGTTGAAAGTTTGTGTTGAATTAGATAAGAAGCTTAACTGTTAAAATGGCGGAGGAGGTCTCAATGGAAAACAACCCTCTGGGCTCTGTGCAACTGTCTTACACATGAAGATGCGAACATCCATACACAGAGTGCAAAAGGGGAATAAATGGTAATGGAGAGACTCAACCACAATACCGCCTTGAAATAAGATCTATGATACCATGTTGAGCTATCAATAGGTCCAAAAGCTTATGTTGTTAGGAATCGAGCCATCGATGTCTACCAACCTATTTAAAAAATAGGAATCTTAAATTGCCAGTTAAGAGGAGGCTTGTTATATCAGAAACAATAACCATGAAGGTCGAAGGGGATTAATCTTTTTGTGAAAATTAAATTTGAGGATTCCCACTTTTCTGTTTCAAAGAAGAGGATAAATTCAGAAGAACTGCTTGAAGAGCTAATAATGCAGCCCTTATTATTGGTGTTGACAAGCTAGAGTGAAAACTCGATTCAATGAGAATTTTCTCAAAAAGAAGTCTTGATGTACTATAGGTGGGATCAGAGTTTCAAGGGGTTCTACTACCCAAATACATTGCTTTTATAAAAATGTTACCCATCGAAGAGAATATTTTGGGTAGATATTTATGGTGGTACCAATTAGCTAGCCCTGATATTCTACTTAGTAGGTATCTTAGTGGAAGTTTTATCGGAATCAAATTGATCTTATTTTTAAAATTCTTCAATTTTGAAAATAATCAACTTTTATATGTGACCCAATATTGTTTCAAATCAACAAACAATGGGAAATTATGTTTTCTCACTACATTTTTCCTTGTCAATGCATTTGTAGGTAACTTTTGAGATCATCAGTGCATTGGTTTATACTGTGGGGGAATTTATTTGTTATTGTGCATGTCTTATGCAGTTACGCATATTAAGAGTGCAATTTATTTACGGATCACCTTGATTTTTTCTAGCAAATAAGAGTGTAGGTATTCGCATGATGATGTAGGAAGACATGGGGGCGAAATTGTGGCGGTCTTAGTGGTTTGCTCCTAGCCAACTACCTTTGATGATTTTCGTTTGGGTTGCTTGTCCCAATTTCTTCTCTTGGAACATTTTAGTATCGATTAGTAGAACTATTACGGTACTATTTTTGCCGACAAAAAAGAAGAGCTCTGTTACTCTTTGGTTAGTGGGTTTCGAGCTGCATTTGTAGAATAATTGATTGGCTTATAGCTTTATCCATTTTCATATCGGGAATTTTGTGAAACTACGAGTTAACTTTGCATGGAATAACAAATTAGATCATTACTATTTTTTGGAGACGGTGGAATTGGCTTGAGAGACACACAAATGAGTGCTAGGATTGAGACATAGTTAAGGTGAGTTTTTTCTTCCTTTTAAGTTTAGTCTTGTATTATTTTATGCTTTCCTCCTTGAATAAAGAGATGTTTGCATAGTGCGAGAACATTTAGAATGACATGATTTTTTTATGCTTTGGAAAACCAGACTAGGAGAAAGAGAAAGGAACCTCTGTGATCTTCAAGCCCTGGCAATAACTTAGAGATGACAAGGCCAGTTGGATCTTTTCCAATTTGAATGTTGTCACTGCAACAAATTGATACACTGGGAGATGACATGCCCTTGCATGCTCTGTTGATGTTTTGCACTGATGGTGCGGGCACACTTTTTTCTCCATCAAATCAAGTGAGCCAACTCTTTATGGTTAATTTTCTTGTTTCATTGGAATACTTTATATTTTGTTATGTAATTTACCAGTTATAGTTGCATCGAAAGTCATTGGCGTTTCATTTTAACATTGGAATGGTTGGTTACCAAAAAAATGAATATGTTTTAGTGATTTCATATTTCTATCATTTGCTTTTGTCATTGGCGTTTCATTTTTAAGTATATTTTCTTTGACAAGACATTATTTTGTCTATATTATAACAAGGTGGTTTAGAATTCAGAGTTTAGATACTCTTACCTAAAGCCACGAACTTTGATTTCTTTGTTACGAGATCATTGATCTTGTTTTTCCTTTTCTTATTTGAGGTTTCGTTTTTCTTTTTCTTTAAAGATAAACATTATACCTTTCACTTTTATTTTCCTCTAACCTCTGTATATTATGGGCTGTTATTGGTAATAAAACTGAGAACCAGGGAAGTTGGGTACTTGCATGAGTCGTTTCAAATAAAACCAGGGAAATTGTCTTGCCTAATTATCTACAACACTTTGCCAACTTTCCTGGGACATATATCCTTTCTGCTAATGGGCATAAAATAACTTAAAGACGC
The DNA here is from genome assembly GCA_016920895.1 of Vaccinium myrtillus. Classification (NCBI taxonomy): domain Eukaryota; kingdom Viridiplantae; phylum Streptophyta; class Magnoliopsida; order Ericales; family Ericaceae; genus Vaccinium; species Vaccinium myrtillus. The sequence continues at coordinate 21,541,066 of CM029277.1, forward strand.
TGGAAATAACTTCAATTTTTCTGCTAATGGGCATAAAATAACTTAAAGACGCTGGAAATAACTTCAATTTTTCGAAGTTAATATTGATGCTTTAAATACTCCATACAATCATTAACCTAGCTGCAACAAACATCTGCATTTGATGTTTGATGGACCATAGTGGCCTTTGATGTTACATGCAGAAAATTAGAAAGAGACATAGCATTGAAACTTTCATGATACCATCTTGATGTTGTAAGTTGGAGAATCGTCTTGATTTGGTAAGCTAGAGGATTGCCTGGATTTGGTAAGCTAAAGGATAGATCATATGCTTGAGATGACTGCTCTGGGATACCCAGAAAAAAAATACTAAATTTAAGAAAAGCTCCATGAAACAACAAGAAAGCGAATTAAAACACCCCAACTTGTTAGGTGACTTCTATGTTCTATCCCTATACATTCTTGTGGATGGAACATTTTTTTGCGTCCTACTCTCAAAGCAAATAATTGTGGGCATGTTACGGTTCTTCATTTCAAAAAAAATTGGTAGGTAGTCATAACAGCATCAATTGTCTTATTACAAGTGATAAAATGGATGAAGTTCTATACTTAGCTTGAGATTGGTGTTTGACAATGTGCTATGCTTATACAATCGGAAGGAAGTGTGAATTTTTCAATCGATGGAATTTTCTTTTTTTTTATCATGGCAGGATGAAAATTGCTTCTTGAATTTGGTCAGTGACTTTGATTTCTGAAGGGCTAACGTGAATGAGATGTAGGTGATTGAGAAGCTGAGGATAATGTAAACTGGACTGGAATAATTGAGAAGAATAAGAAGCTGATTTGATGCATGTTAGTTTATGTATTTGGATTGGAGTTGCTTTTGTGTTTTGATTGGTGTCTTACCAACTTTCTCAGGGGTTTCGCTAGCTCTCAATTTGTCCAGTGGTCTGCCATCCAACTGGGTTGGTATTTCTTTCACATTGATATTATTTTTCATCTTCCTATATGATCTTCTTGTACTATCTACTCAAGTTAATACAGTAATTTTTCCCCCCTATATAAAAGAAGAGGAGTCGGTCTAATATGTACTCAAATTTGAAGTTGCTTTGTGCAGAGAAGAATTCTTTCATTCTATTGATGATTCCAATTAGGTCATCATATGCTAAAGAGATTAGATATTTCTAGGGAGTGTTGGTGCATGTTGTAAGAATACTATAGTTGGAAGAACTCCACGTGCAAAGCACGTGCCTTTTTGCTAGTAACATAAAAATGATTAAACTACCCCAAACATAAAAGATAAATAATAATTAGCTGAAACCCTAACAACTTAACCCTAATAATTTTTATCTGAAACCCCAACAATTAACTAAAATCCTAAACCCTAATAATTTAACAGAACCCTAACAATTAACTAAAACCCTAAATTATACTTCACATCCCCTCATGATGCGAAACCGGAGAGCATCGTGAGTTTGCCAAGGAGATAAAAACTGCAAATCCATTCCTGCAAATCCACCTCTGCAACTCAACTACTGCAAATTCACCTCTGCAAATCAACTCTTACAAATCCGTTGCTGTGAATCAACTACTGCAAATCAACTCCTGCGAATTAACTGCTGCAAATAAACTGCAGCGAATCAACTGCTGCGAATAAACTACTGCGAAGGTCCTGAGCGGTGCAAAACTAGAACATGCAAATAAGAAGAAGAACCGATGCCGAACAGATGCAAATAGGAAGAAGAACCGATGCCGAACTGCTTTCGGCTGCAGATTTTAGAGAACTACACAAGAGTACAAAAACTGATTGCCAATGCAGATTTCAGAGAAGACATACCGGAGAGAGAGAGATATGCAATCTGGGGAGAAACAAAGATATGCGATCTGGAGAGACAGAGATATGCAATCTGTACTACTACTTAGAGTTTCGGATGGAGAGAGGGAGAGAGATGCTATCTAGTTATGAGAGAGAGAGAGAGAGGTTAGATTAACCTATTCCGGCTTTGATACCATGTGACATTGCAAAGAGAGAAGAGAAACAACGTAACAATCTTATTGCATTGGAAAGCTTGAAAGATTACAAGACTAATGAATGGGTTATATAAGCAAACCCTAATAACCCTAGCAAAACCTTAATAACATAAAAATGACAAAATAACCCGAACATAAAAGACAAATAACAATTAACTGAAACCATAACAACTTAACCCTAATAATTTAATTGAAACCCTAACAATTAACTAAAACCCTAAACTTTAATAATTTAACTGAAACCCTAACAATTAACTAAAACCCTAAATTATGCTTCACAGAAACAACAGCGAAAAGCTATGAATAGATGACACCCTAAACCTTTTTTAAACCACTTAAGCCCTATACTATTGCTTAAAGTCTCAAAGCACCACCAAACCCAAAAAAAGTAGCAAATGTGAAGATGTCCCTCCCTTATCACCCCAAAACCCTCTAAAAGGCTACCTGATGTTGTACTCCCTTTAAAAAGTGGTGAAACATCATCCCCAGTAGACACCAGCAGCGGATCGGCTCAAATTCAAATGGAAAACTTTAGTTGGAATTGGCACGCAATCCTGGTTGAACTCAACCCCGAAAGCTAGCTTTTGAGGTGAGGGTGCCATCAGGCTTATATCCCGCAGATTACTTTCATGTGATATAATATAGAACTTCTAATCACACTCGCCATCATGCACCTGCTGCGTCCAAGCTAGAGACACTCACCCTAAGCATCCTTGCCTCCTTGGTACTCTATTTTGGACACCATGTTACACTATATTTGTTAGAACAAAATCCAAAAGCAAGTTATTCAGATGAAAGCCCTCACTCTTATATACTGCACATTACTTGTGCATGCAGGCGATGTGGATTTCGCTTCAAGGTAGGATCCTCTACAAGGCTTGGTCTAATGTCAGTAATTCAAAATGCCAATAGCAAGAAGACAGGTTTCGACTAAGAGAGAAGTTACTTTGGAAAATAAGAAGGTTAGGTTTGTGTATGATGAATTAGCAAGGAGCAAAATTGTTAATACTTTTTGTATTTATTTACCTCGTATGTTTTGTGACTTGTCCATTAAAACAACCAAATAGAAAACAAGTTCTAAACTTCATATATGAATTCTTGCAAATGTTCCCGATTTTAATTTGGGCTTTGACAACTGAACAATCAAAGGTGCTAGAGTTACGAGGTTACACTAAATATTGATGATATTTAAGCACAGATACATGCAAGAAAAAAATCATCTTCATCGTATCCGTCTACTTTGGTTGGATGTGTTGGGATACATTGGTGGAAATTGAGTGAGATCATCTTTGAGCAGGAGGCCAATTTCAGGAAATTGCATATTTGGTTGAAGCAACCTGGTCATATGTCCTGAAACCTGTGGCTTGTAGGTGGCTGCAGAGGTATCTGGAGTTTACAAAGCTGGGGGAGTCGGAGGGGTTCCTCGTTACTCAAAAAACATGTTCATCCGAAATAGAGAGAAGCAAACTATAGTGGAAGGGTAAAAGAATGAGAGGAGAAGGTTAGATAGAGCTATGATGCATACTAGTGAAGTTTATAGCACAAGCTGAGATTCTCTAATGGCACATCATTGGACATGTTTTTTAACAATCAAGCTGCTAGTTACATTTGCTCCAATCGTTGGACATGATTTATAAGTTATAACAATCAAGCTACTACTTACATTGCTCCAATAGAGAACCAATTTTATGGCGGTAAGCAGCTTGACACTTTTTACAGTGCATCGTGTTGAGGAAGAAGATTGATAAAGGGCATGTGAAAGTTACTTCATATGTTATCCAAAGCTTTTACATTAACTCCGTTTATCTACCATAGGAACTAAACATGGCGTGGAAGATAATCATGTCTAGCTTGAAGGGCAGTTAAAAGCAATAGACATGGCAAGGAAGGGGATGGCTCCTGAAAGTTTGTTGTTACTAAGGTGCAGTGCCTGGAGCTGTTGTAGCTTACCCAAGGAACCTGGAATCACCTTGAGAAAATTATTCTTCCATGGTCAAGAGCCTTCAAGTAAGAACAATTTCCAATGCTTTGAGGAATGCTTCTGGTAAAATCATGAAACCAATACTTTACGATTTCATTTCTCCTAGCCGAGTCTGATATTTCTCCTCTTGGTTGTTTACCAGAAAGGGAAAGAGAGATCATTCAGACATAAAGTCACTGATATTATGGACAATGGAGCTGGAGAATTGATTGACAGAGAGATCAAGTAACACAATTTGGCCAGTATGAATAAGAATGAAACCTTCAAAGGGGCTAGAGCTCAGATCAATATTTGCAAAGAAGCCTACGCTTCATGTATTTGGAAGCTGACCTCTAGCAGGTTAAGAGAAACATATGAACCAAAAGGTTCTAAGAGTAAGAGGTGTCCCATAACCAGACTGTCACCTAGAGCTAGGGCATGATTATCTTTCATGCCCCATGTTACTTAGCATCACATTATCAACTTTGCACTTTTTGCATTGGCAGGGCAGAGGTAAGGTTAGTTGGGGTTTTGACAATAAATATCGTATTATTTACCAAAAAAAGAAATCGTATAACGTCCATCATTTCATTATTGACAAATTGCTTCAGTACTCGGTCGTATTCTACATAATTAAGGAAGAAATGAATCTACAGTAATTACAAAGAAAATTTTTATGGCTCATTAAATGGAAATGTAGAATTGTTGCAGCAGTATTGCACACACTGCTCCTTTGCTGCTTTATGACCTATTATAATTTACATATAGCTATACTCTTCCCCATCTTGAGTCATAGATCCGCAACAACTGAAAATATACATTAACTACATACAGTCAAACACTCAGTCCTTTCTCCTTGCATTTTCTCAGTTTTACCGTAATTAGCTGATACTGGGAATTTTTTTTCATAAAAGCCAAAACAGAACAATCTTGTACCCCTTCGACCTAAACATGACTGTCTTCTCACATAGACAGCCTTTTTTGGCTGTCCTATATGGACTGTTTTCAACTTCGGTCTATATTTTATATTTTTCCGATTTCTCTCATCGAGAACAACGATGTGATGTAAAAATTTGATCCAAAACTAGTGAAAATTAAGAAAAAACAACCAAAAAGACCATGCTAAAAAGTCGGAAAAAGTTAGGCCAAAGGGGCCTAAATTCCTAATAAAGGCTATTCTAGTTGCAAATGGATTCAATCAGCTTTACGACTTGGACAACATCTGGCATTAGGGATCCGTATGAACAGCATCATTCACACAAATGGTGAAAAGGAACAAAATCATTGAACAATTACATATGATACCCAGAGAAATGAAGGAAGAGAGATTCACCTGCATTTCAGCAAGAAGGTATCTCTCAATGGAGTTGAAGGAATCAACAATTTCCAATTCAGACATTTTGGATATGAATTGTCGAATGTCAGTCTTCATCCTTGCTTGCCTCCATAGCCTATGTCGTTCTTGCTCAGCAACAGCACGCCTTCTTTGAAACCAAGGTTTAAAGTTCTGTCCTTTTAAGAATCTCCTACATTGGTAGATACACAAACCATTTCATTTTACCAATAGAAGAAGACCGTTGGACTGCATGATTCAAACCTTAGTTGCAGGATCCTTCTAAAATGGGTGTGCTCCCAAGACATGAGCTCGCTCCCCTCAAGATGGGAGCTCACTCCTAACTAGTATGGGAGCTTATCGGGCCATTAAAGCAATTATTCTTTTTTAAGGGTGTGAAAATAAGAATATGAAAATCATGAGTCAAGAAGTTTTGGAAATTGAAAATATCTTAACTTCCAAAAAATTTACCCTTTTAAGAAAGGGAAAATTCTCAATATGTTTCACTTTTCCTTCAATGGTTAAGTATTTAAAGATATTTTATATACATATTTAAATAGGATCTATATACGCTCCTTAAGCGCTCCCAACCTTGGGAACTTCTAGGTGCCTCCGCTCCCTTGCACCTGCTCCCGTCCCCGCATCCGCTCCCGCTTCGTGCAACTTAGATTCAAACCATAGAATAACATCCTAATTACAGACATGATGGATGAGGGAAAGGGAAAATTTTCTTTACCTGTATAGGTCCAACCAGTTATATCTCATCCGCTTTGCTAAAAACTTTCCCGGACCTCTCGCAGATAAGCTTCCAAGGAATTCATCACTATTGAATGGGGGCAGTGGAGGCGGGTCAACAAATGGTGAAGATCCTTCAGAAGGAGTGGTAGCTCTAAAATAAGGGCCAAAAGGGGCCAAGAAGTTGGTTGTGAGCTCCAAAAAATGGCGCCGCAGTATCTCATTGTTGACAACAGACATAGACTCCTCAACCCTCGGTGACATCCCAGCATCAATGAGCCTATTCAAGATAGAAGTATCCGGCTTAGTCGTTGCGTTGTAAGTGCTCCAAATGGCTTCCTTGTGTTCTGTCATAAGACATAGAGGACCCTCTCTCCTTAACTTCACAGCATTCAACAAGTTTGACGGGGAAAATTTCTTCAAAGACAGATTTCGAATACCAATTCCTTCAGGCCTAGCAGAAATTCTCCCCGTAGAAGCTCTAGGGGCAAGAGAAACCCGGCTTGAACTGAGAGAAGGACTCCCAACCGAAACAATGTGAGGGATATTACGAAGAGCTTTTAAGAAAAAAAGATTTGTCACACCCAAAAGCATCGGAGGGAAAACGTGCCCTTCTTGGAGGGAGTTCAAGGGGGCGAAATCTGGGTCATGAATGGTGAAGTAAGGCCTGAAATCAACACTACAAAGGAGAGGTGCAAGCAAACTAACTAAAGCCGCAACAGCCTCACAGCATTGGGGAGGTGTAGGTGCTATGATAAGAATCGGTTCACCAATAAGTAATAACTCCCACAATAGCCAAAGCTGCAACAAAAGGCCCCTATATATACCAAAAATATCCGCATCATGAAATAGACCCTGTGGTATTGACTGATTATTGGGAAGGAAAGGAGCCATAGAGGAAGTCGACTCTTCAAATGATATTCCACCATCTGAGGCCAAACTATGAGGTGGTGGCAAGTTTACTTTTAGTGTAGCATTTCCAATGGGGAGCTCCATTAGATTACCAGGTAGTGGACTAGGCCACATTGACACATAAGTAGCAATATGCTCAAGAGCTTTCTTTCCAATGTCAAAATACAAAGGACCCATGATTTGCAACAGTGGTTTGAACACACCAGAGTAAGGATTGTGAGATAAAAGCACCACAGATTTCTGTTCACCGCCCCTCTTTAGCCTCTCATCATGTCTCTGCCTATTGAACACAAATCCATACAAGTATCTACCACTATTACTATTGTTGTCCAATTTGTTTGGGGAAAGTTGGTTACCAAAATCAGACGCTTTACGGCCCCGCCTTCGGAACCGGAAAAAGAAGATGCAATCGTGGATGGTGGACCGATTTTGGTGCTGTGAAACAGAATCTGGGAAAGAACTGAAGGCGATTTCAAGCTCTTCTTCTTGGGTGAGGGACCCAGGTGGGAAACACTCCTCGATGAGCTGCCCTTGCTCAAGATCGAATCTGATTGTGCAAAAGGCAACAACCCATTTGCTCAATGACTGTGGATCGATCTTCGAAGTGGGTTGGTCGGGTTTTAGAGAGAAGGATGGAGAACGGCTCATTTCCAAGTGAATCTAGCAGCGCTGCCTTTCATTGATTGAGTGAAGCAACCATTTTCCAGTGTTTCGACCCCTATTTGAAACTGAAACAGAAAGAGGGTAGTTCTCCGTTCGAACGCTTTGTGGTATCAATTGGAAGGATAATTGAGAAATCGAGAGAAATGCAATTGGTTTGGAGATGGGCAGGTAAATAATTGAAAGAGATTTTGGCAAGACCCTAACGGTAGACAATCAAGATTTCAATTGGTTTGGCCAATTGAAAATCAATTCGTATGCCTATATTTGCGTTCACTCTCTTGCTCTGAGAGGGGAGAAAGGGGAAGAAATTAAAAAAAATGGCAAACTTCTCTTTACCCCCTGTAGTTTGGACTTGTTGCGGATTGCCCCATTTCATTACGAAACAAGCACATACCCCTCTATGATTTGTGCCGTTGTGGACTAAAATGCACATTTACGATTTCCGTACAAATCAATAAAAAAAAAAAATGGAGTAACATATACGCATAATTTCAAATTTCTTTAAAAAAATGAACAAGTTGAGCAATGAAAAGAATATTTTTTTACCTCAACACCACCCGAAATCTTTAACAGTGTAAGGCCTCACGTCATTTTGTTTCATTGGTCTGAAACAAAACATAAAAAATCAAAAAATCCGAATCAAAATAATCACTATAGTTCAAGACAAACATCTTTTGTTTACGAGCTGCCATGAACGAACTTGATGAGTTCCCAAAGTCCTTGTTGCCGCGCCCCAATTTTTATTGCCCATCGCTTCCTCGCTTTTTAGGGGAAAAAGACTATGCCTTCAAAATCACGAAGTTCAAATTCGACGGAGTAGAGAAATTGGGTTTGACAGATGTGACTCAGAGTGTTACGATTAAGGAAAGTATTAGAAACCATACATCGTACTTTCAATACCCATTTCTCTATTTTAATATTTTTCAACAATTATCTTTGAGGAATAACAATATGTGAGATGCATGCAGTGCAGATGCTACCTGTACAACGATGAGTGAGATAGCAGTGCTATTCATTCACATGTCATGTTTTCATCATATCTAACATGCGGTGGTCTTGTTTTCGTTTACACAGAAATAAAGAATGCAAAGTGGTAATCCAAACTTTGCAAACCTTGTTTCTTATTTTAAGGCACGTGAATCCCGTTCCATGAAGACTTGAGTGTCACATACTTGATTTCAATGACGAATGGTCTCCCAGCTACTTTAGTTTCAAGACCATCTGACGCAACGTTGTAGCTAGGGGTGAATTTTTTTTTTTCCGAAAACCGAACCGAAGAACCGGACCGAACCGGTTGTTTTTTTCAGTTTTCTAAGAGGCCGGTTCGGTTCCCGGTTCACAGATTTTTAAAAATTGAAAATCGGTTCGGTTCCCGGTTTTGGGGGAGTTTGGAACCGAACTGAACCAGATTAAATATATAATATATATTAAATACAAAAAATATATATACCCCTTATGTTTTTTCGTCCCAGTCCCGGACCAACCCTAACCCTAAACTAAAGAGTGAAGTGCGGCGACTTCTAACTTCTCCCTCTCATCTCTCTCCCCTTCATTCTTCATCGAGAATCAAGCCATCAACTCATCAAGGCATCAAGATTGAAGCCTGTTCGTGTGTAATCTACTTCAAGACGAGTTCGAGTAATGTCGAACAGAGGTTGAAAACTTGAAATTGAGTTTGATTCGACTGTTTCACACATCGAAGTTCGAACATAATCTCTCTCTCTCTCTCTCTCTCTCTCTCTCTCTCTCTCTCTCTCTCTCACACACACACACACACACACACACACACACACACACACACACACACACACACACACACATTGTGATTCGACTGCTCAATACGATCTATATTCTATGTTCGTCTCTGTGTGTGTGTGTGTGTGTGTGTATCTATACTGAATCACTGATATACAAGTATGTAACTATGTATCCATCCTTGTTTTGTAGGAGTCCGAGTCAGCCATCGAGATCCATCAGCTTTAGTGCTTTACCGATCTTAGCTACAATTTGGTTTGAAACAGCAGTTCGTCACACCAAAGGTATAATCTCCTCTGTAGCTTTGCTTTCTGTCCCTTTTTTTTTCTATGTTAATTTGTTTCAATCGGTGGTTTTTGTCTTACTGGAAGTTCGGATGGCTTGTTGTTGGATTGTTGCTCTGCATTTGTTTAAATGTTTATGGTGTGTAGTTGTGTGTGAGACTATGATAGTGCAAATTGAATGACGCACATGAATATGTTACAAAATAGCAAAAAAATGAGACTATTCAAACTAACATAAAATGAATAAAATGAGTAGCATAAAATGATTTAACTGAAGTAACCTTTTCTTTTGTAGATGGTTGATCTTGATAATGAACCCGTGTTAGTTATGGATGGTGATGAAGAATATGAAGATGAACCCGAAAAGAAAAAACCAAAAAATAAGAATTCGTCTCTCGTGTGGGATAATTTTACAAGACTTCCAAAAGTAGAGGGTCAGAAGGAGAAGGCTTCTTGTAACTATTGTGGAGTACTATTTACTTGTAATTGTGATTCTAATGGGACATCGTCAATGAAAACGCATATAACAGTAAGGTGTAAAGTATATGAGCTTAGTGATTATAATATGAAGAAGAAGAAAGGTGATAAGAGGCAAACAACCCTAGGGTTTGAACCCGTTGATGCAGGAGGTACGGTTCCAAAGCTTACAGCGGTAAGCTTTAGTGTAGAGTCATGTAGAAAGGCCTTGGCGAAAATGATTATTATGGATGAATTGCCCTTTCGTTTTGTTGAAGGTCAAGGTTTTAGAAAGTTCACGCATGTGGTGCAACCAAAGTGGACCAAAATCCCATCTAGAGTAATGGTTGCAAAAGATTGTCTTGAGTTGTACAAAGATGAGAAGAAAGTTTTGAAGAAAATATTTAAGAATCAACGAATTTACCTTACCACAGACACTTGGACTTCTCTTCAAAATCTTAACTATATGTGTCTTACGGCCCACTTCATTGATGGTGATTGGAAACTACATAAAAAAATTATTAACTTTTGTTTAGTTCAAAATCACAAAGGCGAGACACTTGGTAAAGAGGTAGAGAGATGTTTGGTGGAGTGGGGGATTGACAACATCTTGACAATCACAATTGATAATGCAAACTCCAATAATGGCATAATTGATTTCTTGAAGAAGAAGACCATGAAAAGAGACTCCACTATTCTAGGCCATGAGTTTTTACATGTTAGATGTTGTCCTCATATATTGAATTTGATTGTCCATGAGGGGTTGAAAGATGTTGATGTTTCGATTGCAAGGGTGCGCAATATTATGAGGTATGTGAGATCCTCACCCCAAAGGTACATAAAGTTTAGAGGTTGTCTCCTTACCGACCAAATTGATTCTAAACTTGTGCCTTGTTTAGACGTGGCTACCCGTAAGAAACTCAACTTTTTTTATGTTGGAAAGAGCTTTGATATATCAAAAAACATTTGAGAGATTGGAAGAGGAAGATAATCTCAATGTTGTAATTGGTGTTAGGGAGGATGAGGTTCATGTAGACAATGAGATTGAAAATGTATTAGAAGGAGAAGTAGATGGTGTGCCAGTTGACATTATCGAGAGAGGGAAAGACCAAGGGAAAGGGAGAGCAAATTCTAAAACATTTGGTACTGATGATTGGAAGGTTGTGGAATTGTATGTTGAAATTCTTAGAACGTTTATCTTGTAACAGAGAGATTTTTGGGTTCTTTATATGTGACTTGCAATACATTTTTGAAGGAGGTCATGACTTTTAAAAGTGCAATTGCCAAATTGGAAGATAGTGATGATATTAACTTGGTGCTTTTGGCAAGGGGTATGAACAAGAAGTATGACAAATATTGGGGTCACTTTGGAAAAATAAACCCTTTGTTGTTGTATGCAAATGTTCTTGATCCCCGTTACAAATTTGTTTACGTGAGATGGAGCTTGAGTAAACACTATGAGAAAAGATAGGTTGAAAGCAAGATTGTTGAGATCAAGGATGGGATGAAAAAGCTTTATAATTGGTATGAGAAGAGGAGTCTTGAAAATGAAGCACCCAATGTTGTTGAGTTCTCTAGAAACAAGGAGAAAAAGAGAAAGGGGCATATGGATTTATACGAGGCAATGGATTCGGAATTCTTGCAACACATGGAAGAGGAGACTAATATGGTGAGCAAATCAGAGTTAGAGAGGTATTGGTTGGAGAGTAATGAAGATCCTAAAAATGAAAACTTTGATCTCTTGCCTTGTTGGTCCGTTAATTGCTCCAAGTATCCCGTTCTCTCTCAAATGGCACGGGACATTCTAGCTATTCTGGTGTCTACCGTTGCATCTGAATCCACTTTTTAGCACCGGAGGACGTACTCTTGATCCATACCAGACTTCTCTTTCTCCTAAAATGGCGGAGGCCCTTATTTGTACACAAAATTGGTTGAGGAACCCATGCGAAATATCTCTTCGAGATATACTAGATGAGGTGGAGGAACTTGAATCGGGTACTACTTTTTAACTATAATTTGTTTGTGTGAGTTTTTTTTTTTTTTTTTTTAAGTATTTCATGATTTAACTTGTTTGATGTTTTATATTTTTGTTATTTTTTTAGTGGTTTCGGAAGCATTGGAAGATTCTTGTGTCAACGAGTTATAATTTGAAAAAAACATTGTGTAGACACCCCAATTTTGAACCCGAGATGCGCTCAAGCATTCCCGATGACGAAATGGACCAATCATGACTACCTGGAACTTGTGAGAACGACTTGAATTTGATCAAAATCAACCAAGCACCACCCCAAACAATCAAAATAGTCCAAACCAACCCAAGCACTGTTGAACCAAGCCAAGCCAACAAATTGCCATTCAGAGCCTTGAGCGCTCAAGCCCTTGGCTTTAAGCGCTCAACCCTGGGAAAACACCTTGAGCGCTCAAGCCCATGGCTTTGAGCGCTCAACTCTGATCGATCAAGAACTTGCGGAGTATCTAATCATGAGATTTTCGCATGGGAGCGTCTCCCGGGGTGATCCTCTACGATCTCTATACGTACAATACACTCTACTACACCCTAAATCTACTCCTAAATCTACCCCTACCCCTTTTCAAATACAAACCCACTCTCTCTCTCTCTTCTCTTCCCCCCACTCACTCTATAAAAACCACCTAACACCCCTGGTTTTGGGGTTACGAATTCTCACACTCTATCTCTCTGAATTCATCCAGAAAACAATCATCTCTCTCTCTCTACAAAACCACTCAACTACCATCAAAACCATCGACAAAAACCACTCTTCAAACTCTAAATTCGAGCTCGATTTCCAATCAACCACCTACATTGTCTTACTCATCCACAATATTAACCAAAACATCCTAAAATTAACCACTCCCAAGCCCAAAATCAAGTTCAAGTTCAATCACTTCCAAAAGGTAGTCAAAAAAACGTGAAAGCTTCACTATTTTGGTTCTTCTGAGGAAGACCAGTGAGTTCAAGCAAGTTCATTATACTTGCATTGAACTCACAAAGGTCTAAAAAGTTGTTCAAACCATTTTTCAAATCTGCAGTCACAGTAGGGGTTGAGCGCTCAAGCCTCAGGCCTTGAGCGCTCAAGCCCAGTTCTGAACAGGTTTTTGTTTTGCTGACTTTTGTGTCATCTCTAGGCTTTGATCATTGTTTAATGGTTACCCGTGTTCATGTAATCCTCAAAACAACTTGTTTCTTCCTCAAAGTTACATGCATGAACATTAGTTAACTATGTTATGATGATCAAAGATCAAAATCTTTGTAAAATTTCATTTTTGAATGCAAAACAGTGACTGGATCATCTTCCATTACTCTTGTTTAAAATGTTTAAAGTCCTGAGAATCATCAAGCATCTATTTTTATGTCGAATATCAGAAAGCCAGATTATGGCTTGAGCGCTCAATGTCATTAACTTGAGCGCTCAAGCTGTTCTTGGGCATTTTGTTGATTGTTTGTCGTTTCGATGATGGACCATGGTTTAGCATGTTAATTGTGTGTGTGAGTTATTGTCGTTGTGCTCAGGACCTGGATTCCTCCCTCATTCCTCTATATTCAAATATTTCCTTGTTAATTCATTGAGATTACACCCTTTTCATCTTTCTTTAAGAAATCAATCAGTTTATTCTTATTTGTTTCTCCTGGGAAAGCCCTTGATAAATGTTTGATCTCGCAAAGAAGTTGAAGCCATAAAAAAGGTGTAATTTCACAAAGGCCGGGAACTGGTTTGAGCGCTCAATCCATGAGCCTTGAGCGCTCAAACGGTTTGAAGAGGTTGAGCGCTCAAGCCATCATCTTGAGCGCTCAATCCCTATTCTCGGGATCCGATTTGTAAGTTTAATTAGGTCTCATGTTCATAAATTTCTGAAATTGTTGTACAGTTTTGCTATAATTTCTCATTTCTTGTAAATATTTGTGGTAATTTTAGTTGTTGTCATCATCATCACTCATGTAAAATGTCATGCACAAGCATCCACTTAGATTCACATTTTATATTTTGTTTCTTACTGTTTATGTGATTCCCATTCCCGATCCCCTATTTCGTGAATAAATTGAATTTCAAATATTTATAAAATCCCACAAAATATCGAGTAGAGACCGGTTCATGGACCGGGCGAGAGGGGTGCCGTAAAACCCTTCCCCTCTCGTAACCAAACCCCCGAATCCGAGAAATCTTTGGTTTCCGCCATGACTAGTAAAATCTTTTTCAATGGGCAAATGAGTCATGTTTTTATCGGTTTCTCGGGTTCGGACCAAAAATCCGGGTGGCGACTCAAACAATCACAATCTTTTCGAAACGCAAACCGCACCGTTTTCCAGTGGGCCGTCCACAAGCTGGCGACTCCGCTGGGGATTTTGGTTAATATATATTTTATTTAATTACATTTGTGCAATTTTTATTACACTTGTGTAATTTTATTGAAATATGTGCTAATCAAAGTGGGTTTAATTTGAAAGATGTTTTGTGGGATTTTTCAAATATTTGGAATTTGATTTTGCATTACACTTGCATGGTTCTTAGCCCCGCTGGCGTGTTTTGGCAATCCTGCCCGGCTTGCCGGTGACAGGGAATCCCGAAATGCCCAGCAGCCCTCGACCGTGATAAATCATATCGTCACTATCGTCTTTGACGGTAGGAGGCGGTTTTGATTTTGAGTCCGGGGTACCCTCAATGACCAAAACCAGCCTTTTGCATATAATTAGCCATAGAACCCCACGTTTAGCAACCACCCGTGTGTTAAGTTTATGTGCTCCACCATGTTAACGTGCTATGTGTTACCGCTTTCCTTGCCATGCCATGTTGCATTCATGCATTTGCATTGTATATAGTCGTCGCGAGTGTTTGGTCCGTGTTGTTCTTCAGTTTTAGTTTTAGATTCTCTGCGGTTAGTAGGAGATTGCCTTGGCCCGATGATGAGTCGTGCATCCCATATGCGCGTTGTTCTTACGAGTTAGCCTTTAGGATGACCGGACGTGGGAAAATTTGGACCATTAAATTCCTAGCACTGATCTAAACAGGTTTAAGGGACATCGGCCCGAGGAGGGTCAATCGCCCTTAGGCATCTGATCTTAGATCATTGTCGGAATTTGTGTGGATCAGAATTTCCCAAATCCGATCATCCGATATAAAGGACTTATTGCTTTAAGGAAAACTTGAGGATTGGGGCAATCTTCCAAAGCCGTCGAGTTAGTCTAGGAGACTTTAAATCCACGGAGTATGAGATACCTCCGGTGTTGGCCGTGCCCGAACGGCCACCCGTGTTTCGGACTAACCTTGGAATCGATTGTAACTGGGTTGCGACACCTTATTGCTTTGTCTCGGATGGTCAAAGAAAGGATAACGGTTGCGGTTTCAACACCTAGGCTGTAGGTTGAAGCCGTAATTGCCGAGTAAAACGACTTACCCGTGGTGTTGATACAATCTGCTGTGCAAACGATTCCAAGTGAGTTCCGAAACCGGTAGACTAACTCCTAAGGCTAGAAATAGGACTAACTCCGTGAGTTGAGTCGCGGCGAGACGATTGAGAGCATTTGTAAATCATTCTTTTTGTGCATAATAGACACATCGAGTACACATCTGAGTCCGGCTTTTGCTTTTTGATCAGTTCTTGAACCATTGGGCCTGCAAAGAAGAAGAAGACCTTACCTGTTTGGACTCGACCTCCCGGACAGAGATTGTCTAGATCCTTATCACCAAAGGCTGAGTCAAGTATGGCAGGGGAACAGGAACAAGATCCCCCGAATGAGTTTGAGCGGTTGAGAAAGGAAATGCATGATGAGAGGGTCCGGAATGACACCCGAGTCGCCCAACTCATGGCGATTATGGTAAACATACAAAGCCGACTTCCCCCACCTCAGCAACGAATACCCGACGGTGAAGCTCGGGAACAAGAGGTTCCTAATGATGAACATCCGGAACAACCCCCTCCCCCTGAGAATCCCCAATTGGCTGAAATGCCAGCTAAGATACTCAAGCTAGAAGAGTCTGTGGCAAAAAGTGAGAAGCGAGCCATTACCGGCTTTGACATGAACAAACTCTGCATCTTCCCGGGGGCTAAGCTCCCTAAGAAATTTAAGCATGTAGACTTCGAGAAGTTTGATGGGACTGGGGATCCGAGAGGACATATTCAGGCATATGTAAGCTCCCTCTCGTTGCAAGAAGTCGATGAGCCTGCCATGGCTCAGATGTTTCATGAAACCCTCACAGGGCCCGCTCTCCAGTGGCTCTTATCCCTCGACATTTCGAAGAGACAAACTTGGGAAGAAATGGTGGCTGCTTTCATTAAGCAGTATGAGTATAATGTTCAGCTCAAGGTCACCACTCGAGAGCTTGAAAGCATCAAGATGAAAGAAAGGGAATCTTTCGCAGATTTTGTGAAAAGGTGGAGAGCAAAGGCTGCGCAAATGACCGATCGTCCTAGTGACAAAGATCAGATGCGCATTATAACCAAGAACCTACAACCCGATTTGGCTCAGTACATGGTCATGGCCCAAGCACATAACTTTGAAACCTACTTTGAGATGGGTCTGTCAATTGAAGAAGCTCTGCAAAGCGGGGTGTTGAAGAAAGGAGACCCGTTCCCCAAACCAAAACGCAACTACATCGGCAACACATCTTCCCTATATGCAAACCCCAGTTACACCGCCGGTACCTCATCCAACTCCATGAATCACCAACCCCATAAAACTGAACCCATAAATGCCATCCTATCTCAACCAACCCAACTCAACCACCACAAAACCAAAGAGGACGGCGTATCTTCACCCCTCTTCCCCTACCTCTACCTGTTGCTTTCGAGCGACTCGTACAACAAGGAAAAATTAAACCTCTTCAGCCAACTCCACCCCCACAAAATCCCCCACCAACATATAACCCAAACGCCTTCTGCATATTCCACCAAACACCCGGCCATCCCACTGAAAGATGCCAGCGCATGCGTCATGAGATTCAAGATCTCATTGACAATAAACAAATCCGAGACTCCACTGAAAAGCCCAACATCCTCACAAATCCCCTGCCAACTCACAAAAGAAACAATGATATAGGCCAAATTACCCTTAGCTCCACTAAAAAAGACCCAAACCCCACTCCATTTGACCCAAGCCAGTACATCATACCCGAAACAGATCCTAAGCCCATTGTGCCTATACCCGATGAATGCGAGGCATGTCTTCTTGATGTGCACCTGAACCCCAATGTATGGCAAGAATGGGGTGATTTGATAATGGCTATGGAGGCTCGGGAGTATGAGCAGATGGTGGCCAATAATGTGGCAAATGAAGAAGCTTGGCCGCAAAATGAACAGTTTAATGAAGGACCCCCATTTGGTGCCATGATTAATCAATTTTGGGATCCGATGTTGGCAGATCCGCTTGATGGATTTGCACTTCCTAATCTGTTTGAACCATTGCCAGTAATACAACCAGTGGAAGAAGGACAAGGGCAAAATTGGCAAGAAGATGTGGTGGTAATCAACGGTGCACAGGAAGATGAATGGGATCCTACACCAAACGAATGGCAGCTCATGGACCCTAACGATCCTTTGGATGGATCCACACTTCCCATGTTCTTCGATGAAACATATTTTCCAATGCCACCACTGTGGGAGGGTCGCCCTGATTTCTCCATGATGAGTGAGCAAGCAATAAATCGAATGACGGAGGGATTAGAGTTCACACCTTACGATTATATAGTTGATGAGAATCTTCCAGTACCTCAAGTGCAAATTCCGGAGGATTATAATATCATGGTGTTGAACAGTGGCCTACCCGATGTTTGGGGACAGCAAATGGAGGAAAATGTTGTAGCAAACATATGGGCCAATCAGAATGAAGGAATAGCACCGTTGTGGGTTGGAAACAACGAGGTCTGGGCTGTTAACGAAGCCGCCATGGAGAATGGAGATATATGGAGCGAAGCGACTGTCGAAGGGATTACCAAGGGTTTGGAAGAAGCCAGTATTGCAAAGGGAAAGAGAAAGGCGGAGGGGGATCTTGTTGATTTCTACACGGACTACACTGATTTATGGGGGGATGACATTGACTCGGTTCTCCACCTTCTTCGGAGTGGTCGGTTTTATCAACCACCTCAAATGTTCACCGGAAACACTTCCAACCCACCACCAAATACCGCAAACCAGCCACCTTTTAACCTAGCTACACGAAATAACCCAACTCCACAAAACAACCCAGCTCTACCAAATAACCTAGCCATACCGCACTATCCAAACAACCTCAGTGACCCAATTGCTAACCCAATCGATTTCCAAAACCTCTTTAACCCAACAAACAACCAATCCCAAGCTACCTCCGCGGCCAACAGTCGTGTTTCTCGTCCAAAACCTCCCCCAACCAACGAAGAAAATCCCATCCAAAAACAACTTGAGAAAACCCCAGCCGCTCTTACCATTTGGGGATTGCTTATGAGCTCCAGCGAGCATCGCCAGAAACTTGCTCAAGCATTATCCTGTATGGAAATTGCGCCCGATATCACCCCCGAGGCCATGATGGCCGCCATCGTTACCAAACCTACCATTGCCACCAAATCAACCAAGCATGTCGTAACCTTTACCGAAGCTGACTTGCCACTTGAGGGAACCGACCACAACAAGCCGTTACATGTCACCATGAAGTGCATGGGGAAATGGATCCCAATTGTGTTGATAGACAATGGATCCGCACTCAATGTATGTCCTCTCCGAACGGCTTTATGCTTGGGGCTTAAACCAAAGGATTTCACACCATCTAGTCTCACTGTTCGAGCTTATGATAACACCCGTCGCAATGTGCTTGGGACTGTTGAAATGGAAATTGCTGCGGAAGGGTTCAAATCGACAGTTGAGTTTCATGTGCTTGAGATCCCAGCTTCGTTCAATTTGCTGTTGGGACGTCCTTGGATGCATCGACCCGATATCATGGCAGTTCCATCCACCTTGCATCAAAAGGTTCTGCTTGGCTTGGAAAGTGGGACAATTGCTCTCTACGGAGACACAGGCATTCGCCCTCATGCTGAAGATAATGCTCCCTTGTTAGAAATTATGCATGATGAGAATGATGTTCAGCTTGGGGGCTTTGCTTTCGATACGTCCGGTGGTGTGTTTACGCTTCGTATCGATGATGATTTTTCAATCAATACTACAGCTCTTGAGATGATGAGAAGGATGTCATATCTACCAGGCACTGGTTTGGGTCGAACTCATCAGGGGGTGGCCCAGTTTCCAGAATTCCCTTCTCAGCGAGGCCGTTTTGGGTTAGGGTATGAACCTACACTGAAAGGGATGCAAAGGGGAAAGACCAATGGAGCAAGCAGCAGTGCAAATCGTCGGATCCGCTTTGTTGGGGAAGGGTCGAATGCACCATATCACGGCCAGCCTAAGCCGTTTGTAAATGAAATAAGCGGAGAGGTGCACCCTGGGTTCGAAATCTTCGCTAACGATGCTTGGGATAGTGAAGATGAACATGAAAAGGCCGAGAAATTGGTGAAAGACCTTAAAGCGGATTGGATGGAAGCTTTGGATGGTGGGATCTTGATGTCGATGTTCGATGAGGTCAGTCTGACAGGTAAGGATAAAGAAGAGCCAGCAGTGATGATGCTCGGACAGGAGGCCCTTGAAGATCCCAGCGTGCTGATAGTGGATGCAGTCGGTGAATACAAGAATTGCACTTTCACTCCTGTTGTAAAATTTACTAATGCATTCACTAAGTTAGAATTCGAGTCTGAGTCAAGGTTTGAGTTTGACTGTGAGTCGGAGTTTGTGCCTCATGGCCCTCCACGTCGTCATTTCTATTTTGAGTTTGAGTCTGATGCCATGTACTGCGCCCCGGAGGGCTTTGTTAATGAAATAAATGGTGATTTCGCTTACTTTGCTGTTCCCGAAATAAATTGTGTTGACCCCGACGATGATGAGACTGAGTTCGAGGGAGAAATACCCAAAGAACTTAAGTCCCTAATTGAAAGGGAAAATGAAAGGCATGCTCAGCCAATAAAAGAAGAAGTTATTTCAATTAAATTGAGAGATGAGGAAAATCCTCGCATGGTTCAAATCGGTTCCGGGCTATCTTCGGAGGAGCAAAAATTACTCGTCGATTTGCTCAAAGAATTTGAAGATGTTTTCGCTTGGTCCCACGCAGATATGCCCGGAATCGATCCTGAAATTGTGCAACATCGAATTCCCTTGTATCCCGATGCAAAACCAGTAAAACAGAAACTGAGGAAAATAAGGCCGGATTGGGTTGAAAAAGTCAAAGAGGAAGTTACCAAGCAGTTCAATGCCGGCTTTTTGATGGTAACTGAATATCCACAGTGGGTTGCAAATATCGTGCCAGTGCCCAAGAAGGACGGAAAATCAGGGTGTGTGTAGATTTCAGAGATTTGAACAAGGCTAGTCCGAAAGACGATTTTCCCTTGCCTCACATTGATGTGTTGGTGGACAACACGGCAGGGCATGCACTATTGTCATTCATGGATGGGTTTTCGGGGTATAACCAGATTCTAATGGCACCAGAAGATCGAGAGAAAACAACCTTCACCACTGAATGGGGGACGTTTTGTTACCGGGTCATGCCATTCGGATTGAAGAATGCAGGGTCAACCTACCAACGGGCTGCCACAACCTGTTACATGATATGATGCACCTAGAAGTTGAGGTATATGTGGATGACATGATTGTAAAAGCCAAGGAGAGGGAAGGACATCTCCCGGCGTTGCGCAAATTCTTTGAAAGGATACGGAAGTACCGGATGCGTCTCAATCCGCAAAAGTGCACATTCGGAGTCACCGCCGGGAAGATGTTAGGGTTTATGATCACCACCAGGGGGATTGAAGTTGACCCACAAAAATCAAGGCAATATTGGAAATGGAACCCCAAAACGAGAAAAAGAGGTTCGGAGTTTTCTTGGAAAAATTCAGTTCATCACAGATTCATCGCCAAGTTGACTTCAACTTGCGAGCCGATGTTTCATTTGCTCAAGAAAGGAGTACTGTTCAAGTGGGATGACAAGTGCCAAAAAGCCTTGAATCAATTCGGCAAGTATCTTCAAAGTCCCCCCAGTATTGTTGCCGCCGACACCCGGAAAGCCTTGATTCTGTATTTATCAGTAACACAGTCTGCAATGGGTTGCATGTTGGCACAGGAAGGTGAAGCGAGGTATCGAGAAGGCGGTGTATTATTTAAGCAAGAAGATGGTCGGAGCCGAAGAAAGATACACGCCTTTGGAGAAGACTGTTGGGCTCTTGTGTGGGCCTCTAAAAGCTAAGGCATTACATGTTAGCTTATTCGGTAGTGTTGATTTCTCGAATGGACCCTCTCAAATATCTGTTTGAGAAACCAAAGCACTCACCGGAAAGTTAGCACGATGGTTGCTTGTTGGCTGAATTTGAACTCAAATATGTAACGCGAAAATCGGTGAAAGGCGGGGTGGCAGAATTCTTGGCAGATCATCCGATCGAAGGGCCGAGGATACGGAGTTCCAGTTTCCCGATGAAAGTGTTATGACAGTAGCAGAAGATGTTTGGAAATTATACTTCGATGGAGCTGCAAATCAGAGAGGATTCGGGATCGGCATACTATTGGTCTCACCAGAAGGGCCTCACATTCCTCTCTCTTTCAAGTTAAATTTCGAAGTTACCAATAACCAGGCGGAGTATGAAGCATGCATCGTTGGAATGGAGGCTGCTTTTGAAATCGGGGTAAAGAAATTGGAAGTGGTCGGAGATTCGAATCTGGTAGTTTCTCAAGCCAACGGTGATTGGAAAGTACGAGAAGAAAAATTGAAGCCATACCACAAAGACCTCGACGATCTGATTCATCGATTTGAGCAAGTTACTTTCACGCATATCCCGAGAATGAAGAATCAGTTTGCCGACGCCCTTGCTACTCTGGCATCCATGGTAGAATTGCCCGTGGGAGTGAGAATGAGACCGATCATGATCGAGCAAAGGAATAGGCCAGCCTATGAGTATGTGATGAGTATTGGCGAAATTGACGATGGTCTGCCTTGGTACCATGATATCTGGAATTTGGTTGAGAAGGGAGAATATCCGGAGGGAGCAAACAAGAAAGATCGGATAGCATTACAAAGGCTGGCATCACAATACATCCTCTGCGGTGGAAGGTTATACAAAAGGTCATACTGTGGCATGCACAAATTGTGCATCCATGGTGACGACACGAAAAGGGTAATGGAGGAAATTCATGAAGGAATCTGTGGTCCCCACATGAGCGGATTGATGATGGCAAAGAAGATTCTGAGACAAGGGTATTTCTGGTTAACTTTGGAAACGGATTGTGTTCAATATGTGCGGAGATGTCATAAGTGTCAAGTTCATGCTAATCTCATGCATGTTCCGCCGTCTGAACTTCATACAATGGCAACGCCTTGGCCTTTCTCAGTATGGGGAATAGATGTGATTGGGAAAATCACGCCACCAGCATCGAATGGACACAAGTTTATATTGGTGGCAATTGATTATTTCACAAAGTGGGTGGAGTCAGCTTCTTACGCTACATTGACCGCAGTACAGGTGGCTCATTTCATTAAGCAAAACATCATTTATCGATATGGGGTTCCCAATGCCTTCGTATCAGACAATGGTGTGCATTTCAAAGGAAGGGCAGCAGAAGTACTTGAGGAATTCAATGTTCAGGTGCACAAGTCAACATTATACAGACCACAAACCAACGGAGCAGTGGAAGAGGCAAACAAGTCAATCAAGAACATCTTGGAGAAAACCATCGAATCATCCAGGGATTGGCATGAGAAGTTACCATTAGCATTGTGGGGGTACCGCACTTCGATTCGAACTCCAACAGGGGCAACACCGTACTCTTTGGTTTATGGAATGGAAGCAGTACTTCCCATCGAGCTTGAAGTGCCTTCATTGAGGGTGATGATAGAAAGTGAAATTGATGAGGCTGATTGGCTGAGCGACAGGTTCACAGAGCTGATGCTGTTTGATGAAAGGAGGTTGCGAGCATTGTATCACATTCAGGGATATCAGAGAAGAATCGCTCGCGCATTCAACAAGAAGGTGAAATCCAGGGATCTGATCGAAGGGGACATGGTGGTAAAAGAGATTCGGGCACCGATTTTTGATCCGCGAGGGAAATTCAGGCCGAAATGGGCAGGACCATACATCATCAAGACTATCCTCGACGGTGGGGCAGCAGTGATCCTTGATCTGGATGGTAACGAGTTCAGCAATCTTGTCAATTTGGACCAACTCAAACGATATTACCCCTGAGAGATGCTCGTTGGGCGGAAAATCGCAAGGGCGAACCGACCCAAGCAAAAATTAGAGCAAGCCTGCTAGGCCGAAAACCCACATTGGGCGGTCTAGGCAAAATTTAAGGCAAAAATTCAAAAGAAGCTCGCTGGACCGAAAACCTGGAAAGGCGGTACCAGGCAAAATTTAGAGCACAAAAAGGAGAGTGTTAATACCCGAGTGAACCTTTCCCTGAACTACGCCATGACCTGATTCCTTGAAAAGGGATACGTAGGCAACCCTATCTTGGGGTTCGGTCTAAATCTGATGAGTTGGCTCATGTTTTCACAGTTTTCAAAGGAGATAGCATATGGAACCGAATGAACCAAGAGGGGGAAACCCTTCATCGTTCAATTTTATTCAAATCACTTCTTCGATTACATAAACTGAGCAGCCCAAAAAATAAATAAATAAATAAAAAATGCACCATTTATTTTGGGAAACAGCCTAGTGAGTCGGGAGTCAAATTGCGCTAATTTCTTCGGCGTCGTGTCCCCATTTGCTCATCCAATCTCTGTAATGTCCATTCAAGTGAATAGTTGGGTAGGGATCAGGAGCCCAAATGACCCTGTTTCTCCAAGAAGAACGATAATGCTCAAGGACGGAATGCTTGAATGTGGGAAGGCTGAAGGTGGCGGGAACTGAGTACTCCACTTCTTGGCGAATGCAATATTGACGGAGAATGCGTTGTGGGAAATAATATGCATACCCTTGCAATCCCGCCAAAATCACCCATGTATCTCCCATGTGATTGGCCGTCATGTCCGGCAAAGGCAACCAATGGCACCGCCAAACAATGTGATCTTCCTCCAATGACCTGAAGAAGTCAGACCATTCATCTTCATCAGCCTCATCATGCACAAATGGTCTACTCACCCAAGTCCGAGGCTCGTAAACCCAATCACCCGCTGGCTCCCTCAAAAGCCCAACCTTGTCACACAGCCATATCTACAAAATCAAAACGTCCAAGCCAAAAAGTCAAAACCAAGCCAAACAACCAAAATCCCCAAAATTCCCAAAACCAAAACATCCAAACCAAATAAACCAAACCTGAAGCAAAAGCGGACTCCCAGCAAACGTGTTCGTCCTTTCAGCCTTAACCGCATCCAAGCCCATGATTGTCTCAGCCAAAACCAAAGGAACCACATCCCTTCGCTGTTCGATCTGAGCAGCAACACCGACAAGGGCAGAACTCGGGTGGCCATCATATGGGACCAATAAGTATAATGCCAAGAGGCACATGCAAAGTGCAAACATGCGCCGGTTTTGAACGGTAAAATCTAAAAGGTCGCCTGTTGGGCCGTAATCCGCAAAGAGACGGAGGACGTTGAGAGTCTCATTGCGAATCAAGAAACGCGCAGCACCATTCCCGAGACCAAGCTTCCTACTAAGAATGTCGGCATAATTTTGGCGAATGGGTGGTATGACGGGATCGGCGAAAGCACAACCACCAAGATAGGCTTGAAATTCCTCAACAGTCGGGCAAAGCTCTTGCATCCCAAAACGGAACACATGGAGCTCCGAATCCCAACAACGTACCGCGGCACGCAAGATGTCTTGGCGGATAGGAAAAGTATGGAGGTGGCGAAGAGCGTTGAGTCCGAGACCTCGGAAATTGAACCAATCGATGTTTTCAAAGCTAGCAACCCAAGTGTTGATAACGGAAGGGTCAAGGGCAGCTATGGGGAAGCAATAGAAGATTGATAAGTAAGATGTGTGGAGTAGGAAATGAAATTTGATGTAGAAATGGTGTGTGGGAAAGGCTTGATCATGAATGGTATTTATAGGGGACTTGGGAGGAACCTTACAAATTTGCCATGCAACATTGGAAACCAAAGATTACATTTTCAAGATGGTCAAGTGCATATTTTCAAAGTAT
Source organism: Vaccinium myrtillus (assembly GCA_016920895.1). NCBI lineage: Eukaryota > Viridiplantae > Streptophyta > Magnoliopsida > Ericales > Ericaceae > Vaccinium > Vaccinium myrtillus. The sequence continues at coordinate 21,566,324 of CM029277.1, forward strand.
TTTGTTGGAAAGTTTGAAAGTGCATTGGAAATGCATGGCATTTGTGGGGAAAATGTGAAAAGACCTTGGGAAGAGGATGTTCAAAGCTTGGGAGGTGTTATAATAGAGCAACAAGACATTTGGGGCAGAGGAAACCATGCAAAAGGGTCCAAAAATGCATTGGGAAGCAACACAATCTGCCTGCCCAACACAGACATTGAGCGCTCAAACCAGTGCAGTTGAGCGCTCAACTCCCTGAAACCACCTTGAGCGCTCAAGGTGGTGAGCTTGAGCGCTCAAACCCCATTGAGCGCTCAAGGCCTGCAGAAATAGCAGAAACAACAGCAGCTGCACTTTGGCCCGTTTGATGCCCGAAACCTCTTCTAAGCTTCCTAACCCTCATTCAACACCAGAGCCAAGTCCCAATGGACAGTTGTGACTTCACGGAGCGTCCCATTCCCCGAGTTAACAAGCCGATACGCGTTCGGACACGGGATACGCATATAAGGAAGTTTGAAACAAGGAAACGGCCGTCGGACATCCGAATCTATTTTCTAACTTTGCTAGCCATTTCCAATCATCGAGGCATGTGTCAATAAGTGTTTGTGACTTGTCGGAGCGGTTCTCGAGACATTTCTTTGATCATGCAGGGTTTTGAGGTATCGACGGCCAACTTAAGCAATGGAATGGCGGTCGTTGCCATATAAAAAATGGTTCAGGGGATTTCCTTGCTAAATGATGACGATCACAGGGGCATTTATGTCATTTATGACCTGGTCTAGGTGACAACATGGCAATTCATCACATCTAAACAGACTCACGAAGCGTTTTATTTTCAAATACGCCTTATGAACATCAAATTCTGTTCTAAGGTCATTTTGTATAGCTTGTATTGATTGCTCATATACGAGAAGCGTGTCAAGTCACGCAGTATGTAAATACATATTCCGGTTGTACATAAACTCAAATAATCATGTTTCGTCCAAATTCTCGAACATGTTTGCTTTTCTTTAAGGTCAAGTTTTAAGCTTTGTTTTGGATGTTTGAATTCAAAGTTTGGTGGATAAATTGTGTACATTCTACAACAGGTTTGTTCATTTGAAATATCAAAAGCAGAAAGTAATACAATGAACATCGAAAGTGCAAATCATGTGTATAAGCTGATCCAAATCCATGAAAATCAAATATGAGTATCATCACTATCTACCAGGGCACACAACGCCCAATAAGGAAATCCGCAACTGGGGCACGCAGGCCCAATCCACCTATCTACCGGGGCACGCAGGCCCAATCAAAAGAAAAGATAAAAAGCAAAAGCAAAACTCTAAACTACTCTATGTCTACTATGTACTACTCTGACTCATCCATCGTCTCGTCAGTACTCTCAGTCTCATCTCCGCGTCGCTGCTCCTGACGCTCCTGCCGGGAAGAGGGGTAGTTGGCGTCATCAACGCTATCGTCGCTCGAGCTCGTGGTCCCTGCTCCCCCCTCAGGTGTTACATCCACCCTCCGGCGAGACAGCCTCCGCGGTCTCTCCTCCTCAGGTCCCGCCGCCTTTGGCTTTGAACGCCCAAGCCGCACGGTCGTATCTCCAGGACCGCCGACTCCAGCAAAGGACCTCTTCCTAATCACAGGCGGCTGCATCATCAAGCAAACAGGAAAAGAGTTTAGTGCACGGTATAATCAAGGAATTGAAAATGCAAGCAATGTGAATTACATACCGGTGCAACTCTCGGACGAGAAGGTCCAGGGGCAGCGGGAGGTACTGGCTCGCCCTCCTGGCGGATAGTGACCTCCTCCCCGGCTATGAGGCGGCGAATCAGGACGCGTAGTCCTCGGTTCTGCTCATGCAAAGTCTGTGCCGCCTCCTGTGAAACCTGCAAGCAAATCAAAATTTGAGTCATCAGTACATTTGGGCATTCATAATCAAAGCATGCGAATTTGAATAAATGAAGTGTTTCTTACCGGTGCCGAGAGCCGTGGAAAGTCTGCCGGTGGCCTCGGGATGTCTATATCCCCTGCCTCTCCACCGGCGGAAGTGACATGCACCCACCACCTGGCCGCCACCGTCTCCTGAGTCGAGGTGCCAGTGCCCTCGGCTCTACCTCCGGCCACCCCTCCAGCTGAGGCACGCGCCTTCGCGGCCTTCTCTCTCTCCACCTTGTCTCTCCACTCCTCCGACCTCAGCGAGCCGGCCAAGTACTTCTTCCAATAATCTCTATAGCTCAAGGCCGGGCGTAAGTGCTGGCTCAGGTCCAAGTCGGGCGTCGTGAAACGCTCGATCTCCGCCAATGTGTACCGAGACGTCATCAACACCCGAGGAGGGAGGCGTCCTGGCACCTGTGGTCCTTCAGCCCGCATCGACTGGCGCACCACCCTGTCGCCAAGGTACCAGAACCAGCCGTACTGGCACTCAAGCAAGACCCTCCCCCTCGTGAGCCTCCTGCTTGGAGCCAAGTAAGGCTCGTCAATAGCATCCCATACTTCCCAGCGGACCTGCAAAAGTTGTTCAAGCATTAGTAATCAAGTGCATGATTGTAAGCAAATCGAAAGCAAGATTGAATGCATGTGAGAGCTCAATACTTACCAAGGAAGCAGGGAGCCTGTCCAGCGAAGCTCGGAGAACGTGGATGTTCCCTCGCGCTGAGCCGCCGTAGCGGAAGCCCTCCCCCCAGCACAGTGCTCGGGGGATGACGTCCGGATCCTGGTGCCGCGTCTCCGGGGGGTGCAACCCCAACACCTCGTAGGCCCAGAGCTGCATGTTAAGCAATAAATGAGTCAGTTAATCAAGTGCGAATATTGAAATGCATGCATGTAAATTTGAAACGAAAGTTTTATGTTTTACCTCCCAGACGCTCCACAGTCCAGAAATGTCGGTCCCTTTCCGTCTCGAGACGGCATTCATGAACGCATAGCAGCTTCCGAGTGCTGCCCCACCCCAGTTGTACCTCGCCGCTACGGTGAAGTCCCTCAACCCTCCGAGATAGGAGAGGTGCACCCTGTTACGCCTGTTTGGGTACAGAGAAGCCCCAAACAGGTATAACAAGTAGCACCTCGCCCTTCGTGCCGCATCCTCCTCGTCAGTCGGCTCGCCCAATCCTTTCAGCTTGAATTGGCCATATGTGGCCGTCTCCCCCTCTTTGTTGGGCACGAAACCCAAGAACCACCTCAGTGCAGCATCGTCCCTGCCAATCCCCGAGTCGAACGGGATCGGGTCTCCTCCTACCCGCAACCCCGTGATCGCTGAGAAGTCCAGTGGTGTCATCGTCGCCTCTCCGATGACGAGATGAAAAGAACTCGTAGAGTCCCTCCACCTCTCGGCCAATGCCGTCACCACGGCATGGTCGTGCTGTGTGCTCGTGAGAGTCGGGATGAACCTCCCGAATCCTGCCAAATCCACCAAAGCCCTCACGGAGGCATGCAGCTGCTGGTAGATCTCCCAACTGGAACCCATACCCCCGTGAGCCTTCAAGCGCAAGTTTCTCTGCACACAATCAACAAACAGGCAAACAATCAGGCGTTAGTCCAATCTTTCATTCACAACCAGTCATCAATCATGCAGTAATTCAATCATTCAATGCAAATCAAGTTTGTTAACTACTGAAAGTATGTGAAAGCAATAAAGCGAGAAAGTAAAAACAAGTGTACCGTCAGCGGTATGTCGAAAGGTGGACCTCGGGGTCCAGTAGCACCTCCTCTCCGAAGTACAACTCCCGGCGGGAGTGTAATACTCTGAAGCAGAAGGCACAAAGAGGTGCACTGGTGGGGCATAAGTCGCCGCGTCAAAAGCTGGCCTCCCCCTCCTCAACCACTGTCTGGCAGCCTGGACCACTGTCACCCTCCGTCCAGCTGCCCTCTCCTCCTCCTCGGCTCGTATCCTAGCCTCATCCGCCGCCTCCTCCGTCTCAAACTCCTCACAGAAGGCCCTCGCCGCCTCGTCCTTGTCGGCGGCCTCTTGTAACATCGCCGCCTCTCTCTCTGCTCTCAACTACGGCCTCCCTCGCCGCATCCAGGATTCCCGGGGCATCTGCTGCAGCTGCCATCACTACCTCCGGCGGCGCGTGCTCAAGGTAATCCCCCCGAGAAATCCCAACCGGACCCTGAGTCGTCGGCCTACTACTCTGCCCCCGCATCGACGACTCACCACCAATCACCGCCGCCTTCCCCTTATCCCCCTCGCAAGGCCGGCCGGCGGGTCTCGGCTCTATCCTCCAACGAGCTACCCTAGTCCCGGTCTCCTCGCTATCACTACTACCGTCGCTGTCCACGTCTTGGACCTCCACCATCTCCTCATCCCTCCTCTCTCTCCTCTCCTCTACATTCTCCGCCACCGGATCACCACCACCACTACCATCCCTACCCACACTACCACCAACACCATCACCAGCCACCGCCGTTCTGGTGGCTGGATCTTCACCACTACCGGAGATTGCCGGATCACCACCACCACCGCCACCCTCTCTTTCCCTCTCTCCTTCACCATTTCCTTCTCTCTCAACCGTCTCTCCATTCACAGGTGGCGGTGTAGCCCATGTTGAACCTGTGCCAACCACCGGATCAGAGCCTTGAGCGCTTGAACTCGCAGGTGGTGGCACCGCCGTACTGCCACCGCCCCTCTCCGCCGTCGGCGAGGCCACCGGAGACCGTGATTCACTGGTATCCTCCATGGAAATCGATCAATCAAGCACTAATCGACTAGAATCGAACCGAAATCGATCGAGTATCGTACGGGCGAACCCTAGAATTTGGGGTTTTTGATTTTTGCAAGGAATTGGAGTGAGAAATGTTTGGATTTGGTTCGAAATCGCAAAGAGGTGTGAGGAATTAATTTCTGGAAATTTCTGAACATTATGTGTGTTTAATCGGTGTAAATCAGAGTTAAATTGAACGTTGAGGTTCTGAACCGTCGTCCCCGTTCAGGGGTTCAAGCGCTTAAGTTGGACCCTTTGAGCGCTGGAGGACCAAGTCGGGGATTGAGCGCTCAAGGCTCTAGGGTTGAGCGCTCAAGGTTGGGTTGAGCGCTCAAAGGGGGTACCCTGAGCGCTCAAAGCCAATCCTGGCACGACTGTTGGCTTCTTTTGCAAACCTCTCAGGGGCATTTTAGGCAACCTTTGTGATTTGTTGGCGTACCTTGGACTCACTAGTCCCAATCAATCGAATGTTTGTGGATCTGAGGATCTAAAATCTTGGTATTTGATCGTGCTAGACCATGTTAATCAATCGAGACGTGTTATGTACGTGTGTTTCGCGTTAGCGTATGCACGAAGTATTTCGCGATTTGAGAGCCACGTGCTCGTTTAAATCGTCCTGAGAGCCACGTGCTCGTTTAAATCGTCCTGAGAGCCACGTGCTCGTTTAAATCGTCTTGAGAGCCACGTGCTCGTTTAAATCATTTTCTGAGAGCCACGTGCTCGTTTAAATCGTCCTGAGAGCCACGTGCTCGTTTAAATCATTCCGAGAGCCACGTGCTCGTTTAAATCGTCCTGAGAGCTTTATACTCGTTTAAATCATTATTTGAGAGCCATGTGTTCGTTTAAATCATTCTGAGAGCCACGTGCTCGTTTAAATCATTGTTTATTAATCGTATTTTGTGTTAGCGTATGCGCGAAGTACTTTGATTGCAGTCTGAGGGCCACGTGCTCGTTTAAATCATTTTCTGAGGGCCACGTGCTCGTTTAAATCATTTTCTGAGGGCCACGCGCTCGTTTAAACCATTTTCTGAGAGCCACGTGCTCGTTTAAATTATTTGCAGCTTGAGGTGTATTACGGGGAACGAGTTGGGTTGTCTATATCTTGGACGTCACTCATACCAAATCAATGGCATCGAGTCTCATCCAAGAGGGGCAACTGTAGACACCCCAATTTTGAACCCGAGATGCGCTCAAGCATTCCCGATGACGAAATGGACCAATCATGACTACCTGGAACTTGTGAGAACGACTTGAATTTGATCAAAATCAACCAAACACCACCCCAAACAATCAAAATAGTCCAAACCAACCCAAGCACTGTTGAACCAAGCCAAGCCAACAAATTGCCATTCAGAGCCTTGAGCGCTCAAGCCCTTGGCTTTAAGCGCTCAACCCTGGGAAAACACCTTGAGCGCTCAAGCCCATGGCTTTGAGCGCTCAACTCTGATCCAGTCAGCAACTTGCAGAGTATCTAATCATGAGATTTTCTGCATGAGAGCGTCTGGGGTGATCCTCTACGATTTCTATACGTACAATACACTCTACTACACCCTAAATCTACTCCTAAATCTACTCCTAAATCTACCCCTACCCCTTTTCAAATACAAACCCACTCTCTCTCTCTCTCTCTCTCTTCTCTTCCCCCCACTCACTCTATAAAAACCACCTAACACCCCTGGTTTTGGGGTTACGAATTCTCACACTCTATCTCTCTGAATTCATCCAGAAAACAATCATCTCTCTCTCTCTACAAAACCACTCAACTACCATCAAAACCATCGGCAAAAACCACTCTTCAAACTCTAAATTCGAGCTCTGATTTCCAATCAACCACCTACATTGTCTTACTCATCCACAATATTAACCAAAACGTCTGAAATTAACCACTCCCAAGCCAGAAATCAAGTTCAAGTTACAGTCACTTCCAAAAGGTAGTAAAAAAAATGTGAAAGCTTCACTATTTTGGTTCTTCTGAGGAAGACCAGTGAGTTCAAGCAAGTTCATTATACTTGCATTGAACTCACAAAGGTCTAAAAAGTTGTTCAAAAACATTTTTCAAATCTGCAGTCACAGTAGGGGTTGAGCGCTCAAGCCTCAGGCCTTGAGCGCTCAAGCCCAGTTCTGAACAGGTTTTTGTTTTGCTGACTTTTGTGTCATCTCTAGGCTTTGATCATTGTTTAATGGTTACCCGTGTTCATGTAATCCTCAAAACCTCAAAGTTACATGCATGAACATTAGTTAACTATGTTATGATGATCAAAGATCAAAATCTTTGTAAAATTTCATTTTTGAATGCAAAACAGTGACTGGATCATCTTCCATTACTCTTGTTTAAAATGTTTAAAGTCCTGAGAATCATCAAGAATCTATTTTTAAGTCGAATATCAGAAAGCCAGATTATGGCTTGAGCGCTCAATGTCATTAACTTGAGCGCTCAAGCTGTTCTTGGGTAGTTTGCTGATTGTTTGTCGTTTCGATGATGGACCATGGTTTAGCATGTTAATTGTGTGTGTGAGTTATTGTCGTTGTGCTCAGGACCTGGATTCCTCCCTCATTCCTCTATATTCAAATATTTCCTTGTTAATTCATTGAGATTACACCCTTTTCATCTTTCTTTAAGAAATCAATCAGTTTATTCTTATTTGTTTCTCCTGGGAAAGCCCTTGATAAATGTTTGATCTCGCAAAGAAGTTGTAAAAAGGTGTAATTTCACAGAGGCCAGGAACTGGTTTGAGCGCTCAATCCATGAGCCTTGAGCGCTCAAACTGGTTTGAAGAGGTTGAGCGCTCAAGCCATCATCTTTGAGCGCTCAATCCCTATTCTGGGATCCAGTTTGTGAAGCAGTTTAATTAGGTCTCATGTTCATAAATTTCTGAAATTGTTGTACAGTTGCTATAATTTCTCATTTCTTGTAAATATTTGTGGTAATTTTAATTGTTGTCATCATCATCACTCATGTAAAATGTCATGCACAAGCATCCACTTAGATTCACATTTTATATTTTGTTTCTTACTGTTTATGTGATTCCCATTCCCGATCCCCTACTTCGTGAATAAATTGAATTTCAAATATTTATAAAATCCCACAAAATATCGAGTAGAGACCGGTTCACGGACCGGGCGAGAGGGGTGCCGTAAAACCCTTCCCCTCTCGTAACCAAACCCCCGAATCCGAGAAATCTTTGGTTCCGCCATGATCAGTGAAATCTTTTTTCAAATGGGCAAATGAGTCATGTTTTTATCGGTTTCTCGGGTTCGGACCAAAAATCCGGGTGGCGACTCAAACAATCACAATCTTTTCAAAACGCAGACCGAACCGTTTTCCAGTGGGTCGTCCACACATTGGAGAAAAGATAGGTAAAGGTCCCTCTTTGGTTGTTTGACTTGTTCCATTTCATTTCATAATTTTTATTAAAGTACTGCAGCTCTTAGTTTGTTTTATGCCTGATCTGCTCTTAGTTTGTTACTTGTAGACTAGTAGGACTATGGGACGAGGAGTAGGACTATGTACCCAAGGACTAACATCAATACTGTGATCCCTTGAATGGTCTTTAAACATAGAAAATGAAACTTTTTTTCTTCAACTCTACAAATGTTCCTCCAAACAGTTATGAATTTGATTTTTGTCCCACAGATTTGGTGAATGGAATGGTGGTGTACTGATGTTGCTGGAAAATAAATGGAAAACAACATGGTGAATCATGAATTTAGACTTGTTGGTAAAGATCGTGTGGTACTGTGTCGCTTGAACAGAACGTGCAATTGTTTGGGACTTAATTTAGGCTTGTGTTTGAACTTTAAGACTTGGTTTTTATTAGAAATTTAGATTTGGAAAATGCAAAAATGGGGCTGCTACTGCCATGTTGTGTAGTTAACTTGTAATGTTTCTTTCTTTTTGGGCTTACTGTTTGTTTTTGCTGAACAGGATTCAGATCAAGTGATCATTTAATCAAGTGTTGGCTCCTTTTTTTATTTTTTATTGGGCTTCAATTACCTAAAAATGGGTGTGAATGGGCTGGAATGAGTTTTAATGGGCTTTTAATGAGTTTGAATTAGTTGAAATGGGTTGAAATATTTTTAATGGGCTGACAACTGTGTTGGGCTTGGCCCCAAATCAAGCCCAGCAACAAGAACCGAACGAACCGGGAGAATCGAACCGGCCTTCAAAATTCGGTTTCGGTTCTAGGTTGTCTATGAACCGATTATTACTGGTTCACTCAAATATGCTTAGGAACCGGACCGAACTGAACCGGTTACACCCCTAGTTGTAGCGGAAGTAATGACTAGATATCGTTCTAGTAGACGAGTTGGTTAGATCTCGTTCTAACAGATAGTTTTCTTGAATCCACAAGAATAAGATAAGCACCTTGAACACAAGGACTAGAGAAATCTCTTAATTATAAAGTTTGATTGAATTATCTTCCCTAAGGATTACAACCCATATTTATACTAGATAAAGAGATAACCATATAAGCCTAACAATTAATGACTTGGACTGACCCTTCGACTCATGTGTGAAATACAAAGTACCAACCTAGGAACTTTAAAAGACACTTATTTAGAATTTCCATAGAATTAATAAGCAATTATTAGACTACTTTGACTTTGACTTGCGACGATCCAACTTCTTGAGAACCTCTTCAGCAACCTGTCCTACATCAGCCTCCCCTTCTTTGAAAGAACTCGTCCTCGAGTTGACAAAAGGAATAGCGACATCCGGATTCATATGATACTCGAACAAGTCTTGGACATTGAAAGTCTTGGAGAGGGATAAATCCTCCGGAAGATGCACCACATATGCATTGTCATTGATCTTCTTTAAGATGTGAACAGGACCAATCTTATTTTGTTTAAGCTTGTTATACGTGCCCACCAGTAACCTTTCTAGACGCAAGTGCACCATCACCATGTCTCCCACCTCAAAAGTCTTTGCACGTCTACTCTTGTCCGCTGCGGTCTTGTATTTTGCAGCAGATTCTTCCAACTTCTTCTTCACATTTGCATATATGTTCGCCACTTTTTCTGCCATATGATCAGCAATGATACTCATACCAGGAAGTGGAACCAAATCTAGCTTATGAAGTGGGGGACGCACATAGGCAATCTTGAATGGAGATTTCCCCTGTGGATCGATTTGGTACATTGTTGTAGGCAAACTCAGCTTGAGAAATGACAAAATGCCATTGTCTCGGACTGTCTTGACATAAACTTCGCAAAATATTTCCCAGTGTGCGATTCACCACCTTTGTCTGACCATCAGTTTGGGGATGGCAAGTTGTACTGTACTGCAAAGTAGTGTCAAGTCGTTTCCATAGAGTTCTCCAGAAGTGACTGAGAAATTTGCTATCACGATCTGAACCTATAGTCTTGGGCAACCCATGTAGACGAACTACCTCTCAAAAGAACAACTGAGCGATATGACTAGCATCAGAAGTCTTTCTACAAGGAATGAAGCGTGCCATTTTGGAGAATCAGTCGACAACAACAAAGATGGAATCTGTCCCACGCTATGTCCTCGGAAGGCCAAGGACAAAGTCCATAGAAAGATCTTCCTAAGGTGCGTTCGGGACAGGAAGAGGCATGTAAAGACTTGTATTTTGCACTTGCCCCTTAGCCGTCTGGCAAGTATAACAACGCTTCACATATTTCTCCACATCTCGCTTCAATTGGGGCCAACAATATCGAGCCTCTACCAAAGAAATACTCTTATCTCGGCCCAAGTGTCCGCCTAAACCGCCACCATGGATCTCCCTGATAATGTGTTCCCGTAAAGAATCTCGAGGAATACAAATCCAATCCTCGAAAAATAGGACTCCATCAAGCAATTGAAATTTTCCAGAGTGAGATAAATTGGAATTGCACTCAGCCCAAGCCAACTTGAAGTCTTCATCTTCAACATAGATCTCTTTTAAATGCTCAAAACCTGAAACTTCATTTATGACAACAATGAGTAAAGACGCTCGCCGGCTCAAAGCATCAACTACCCTTTTCAACAGTTCTGACTTATGTTTCGAAGAGAAAGTGAACTTTTGTATGTACGCAATCCACCTACCATGCATGCGGTTCGGCTTCGTAGATGCTTGGAGATATTTGAGAGCCTGATGATCACTGTTGAGAATAAACTCTCTTTGAACCAAATACGCTTCCCAATGATGTAAACTCCGCACCACAACATACAACTCCTGCTCATATGTAGTCCACTTTTGTCGGGCATCACTGAGTTTCTCACTAAAGAAAGCAATTGGCCTACTTTTTTTGGGAAAGAACTGCTCCAATGCCCACGCCTGAAGCATCACAGTCAACTTCAAATAACTTGTCAAAATTAGGCATTGCCAACACTGGGGCTGTGGTCAATTTCTCCTTTAGATTAATAAAGCTCTGCTCGGCGACATCAGTCCACACGAATTGCTTTTGTTTCAAACAATCTGTGAGCAGAGCAGCAATAGTACTAAAGTTTTGCACAAAGCGTCTGTAAAAAGTAGCAATGCCATGAAAACTCTGTATGTCACTAATAGACTTTGGAGTTGGCCAATCTCGAATAACCCTTACTTTTGATTCATCAGCAATGCCATGAAAGGCATCCTCAAAGTTCTTCCATGTCATGGTCTCGACATTCTGGGTGGTTTTGAGTAAATCCCACCAATGATCTGCTTCTCCCTGTAGTTGGAAGGAAGCTAGCGCGATGCGGTCGGCCGCATCCTCAACATTGAGAACCTCCTGTAATTTGGTGATTTGTTTAAACCACGCCTCAGCAACAGCGGAGTCTGGTTCTCCATAAAAGATTGGAGGTCGTCGTTTGCAAAAGATGTCGAGCATTTGGCTCTGTTCATCTGATGGCGTAAGGGAATTCGCTGGTTAGGTTGTGGGACAAAATTGGCGGCGGCAGCTGCTATTGCCTGAAGCAACTGGGTAAGGTTTGGCACTTCATTGCCAGTACCGTTAGTTTGGCCATTGGCGTGGACACAAGTTTGGCCGTTCGTTTTCCTGTTGATGTTAATAGTTCTTGCATTTTGGGCCCCTCTGTTATTGGTGTTCGTTTGGGTGTCGTTCCTTAATTCAACCATCTACAAGGTTTGAATTTTAATGTTAAGAGGGGGTTCTAGTTTTCATACTTGAGTCAGAATACATGTTTCAAAAATACTAAAACTTCACTAAATGAAAAACATACTATTGATTTCATAGATAATAAAAGGAATACAAGGGTTAGAGGTACCTCAGAAATGAAAGGAAATGCATCCTAATACAAATTCTACTAATGCCACAGAGGCTTACATCAGACCACAGAGGTCAGTTACGTCCTACAAATGCTTGAAACATGAAATACAAATACAAAAGTACTAATCTAATGCCATCTCTCTAGTGCTCTCAAAATAACCTCTACCCTTTTCCACTCTAATTATGTGGATTAAAAATATCAGGAAAGTCCCTCCGCAGATTGGAGTTTGCTTCCAAGGTGACTTCCTGAACTCCCATACACCTCCAAGTGGTGCGCTAGTACAAGCCTCTTAGATCCATGTTATCATCCCACCTTGGTACATCGGCATTTATGGCTACCTCATCATAGAATCATCTGTTGTTGAAGTTGGAATTGAAGGGAATGATGTGGTGTTCTGCCTCTGGCCAACGATGAGACACACGGCGGAATGGAAACCTCCATGCTACATGACGGCGAAACCCATGTGGCACTGCCACGCTGTAGTAGCCATCCTCACAATCTAATAGTAATGTTATCGGTCCAAAGTAGAAGGGTCCGCCTATTTGTTTTCATGAGCAGGGATACAGCTTTGGTACATTTATGTATACCCTCTTATTAGCATGGTAGTCTGCATGATGTCTGATCCACGGGATCCAACTGGGACCCTCATAATATACCACTTCTTGCGGTGGCGGTGGTGGAGGTGGACCATCCTCGACATCGCTGTACGACTCTTCCTCTACTTCTTCCACTGGCGGCGATGGCGGTAGTGGTACAAAGGGCTCTTGATGCATTGCGTTCCACGCATTTTCAATGTCCCAATCTATTGGTGCATTGATTGGGGCCATGGGAAAGTAGACATCGTCGTCATCATCTTCATCACCTTCACTTAAAAAGCCATCAGAGTCGATGAATGGTGGTAGGTCCATTGACACATCACTGCCGCTTTCATCTCCATCAATGTCTACATCCTCCTCAGAAGCATTCTCACCTTGCTCTTGTTCCGGATTGATTTCATTCCCTTCCGGTTCTTCCGGACCCTCAGCATCATAATCCTCCATTGGATATTCCTCGTTGTTCTCTGGCACCACCTGGTTTTCCTCGTTATTTTTTGGCGCAACCGGGTTTTCCAAATTGTACTTCGGCTCATCCGGATCCTCTGAGTCATACTCCAGTGCTAGTTGTGGGTTGGCCAATTGGGCTTGCACCACAGCATATATAATAGGGTACATGCCGGGAAAGTAGGGATCACCACCAAGGCTATAGCCGGGTCCCATATGTTTCATGAGCGCATTGATATTCCTTATCTCGGCTTCTTTTCGTGCAGCATGGTCAGCGTCCATCTACAAGATAAATTTAACTAGACTTATTATAATAGCGCATAACATTAGTTATAGATAAGAGTATTAACTACCCAGGTTATACTCTCGAATTGTGTTCTACCCAATCTACCCAAGGTCTGAGGGTTTGAACCTAAGGCTCTGATACCAAGTTGTAACGCCCCGATTTTTGGAAGCATTATTTAAAATACTTTTTAAAAGATTTATTCAAAAGAGTTTCATTGATTAAGCAGCAGAAACAACATAAGTGTCTTAATTCGATTACAAACATAAACATAGTGCTTTGTTGGGAAATTAGATTACATGTTCCAACTCAAAAATAGGAGACTTTAGGGTTCTAGAGGTTTAGATTGAGATCTTGATCCCAAATCTCCTCCTGCACCTGCTCGGTAGCAAATTCCTTCGTTCCGTAGTAGGGTTCTTCTTCCGCACCTACAATGCCTGGCGTAATATGTCAGGGCCATAACAGCACCATGAGCGAATAATCACTCAATAGGTAACTCTTACCCACCAACCCTTACATTACAATTAACCACAGTTCATGTATATTCAAAAGGAAGTGCAAAATTGAATAACATGTAAATGATTTATTTAACGAGCCTTTAGCTTACATTTTCTTCTAACTTCTCAACCTAGAGAACAACCTCCCAAGTAACCACTAAGTCTATGACCATTTCATGATTCAACTCCCCCTTGCTTGCCCTGACTGGGAGCCCCGATGAAAAGCCTAAGTTATCTACTTAGTCGGATTCATCAATGCCTCACAAGGGCGAACTTTCCAGGGACTGACTGTACCACTTGGCCCACAAGGAACTGACTATAACCTCGGGAGTATATAGTCATGACTCGGTCTATAATACAAAACACCCTTATATCACCAATCGTTCAATACAGAGTAACCACAAAATACCATAACTTAGGGTTTCGAATTTCTGTCAGTACATAAATCACAATATCTCCTTTTCCATAATCACTAGTGGACTGCCACTAATCTCATCAATTTTCATTTGAAATCCTTAATCACTTTTCCCATTAACTTAACGTCTATGTGATTTCTACGCACGAACACCAAACCCGGGATCCTAATCGTCCAATCTAACAATCCAACAATTTTCACAAATTTCATAATTTCAACATTTCATAATTGTAACACAAATTGACAAGCTAAGAACACAACAATTGATGCATGCAATAAAGTAACACGGAATGTAATCATACTTAGCAAGTTCTAATATAATTAAGAAATTCTAAAATTCTGACTTCTATTATACTATTAGTAATTTATTAACTTAGATTAAATAAAATGTTTTACTGGCTTATATATAAAGATGCAAAATAATCAACGATTGAACGATAATTAGTTAGCAATAAAATATAAGTATTTATTAATTTCTCATATTTATTAACTAGAAACTATACAAAGTGTATATAGACAAAAAAAAAAAAATATATATATATATATATATATATATATACACTCCTTATCTAGTCCGGGAGTCCCGGATCCGGGACTCCACCTTCCCGATATTTTTTTGACGATCCGAGCCGTCCAATGTGTTCAAAAGGTGTTTTCCAAGGCCCACGCGGGAAATCTTCAAAAAAAAATACCGGGAAGGGCTTGATCAAGCGGTTTTCGCAAAATGTAAATATGCGGTTTTGCGAAAAACCGCTTGGATCAAGCCCTTCCCGGTATTTTTTTTTGAAGATTTCCCGCGTGGGCCTTGGAAAACACCTTTTGAACACATTGGACGGCTCGGATTTCCCAAAAACAATTGGGAAAAGCATCAAAACGCTTCGGTCCGGGAAATCCGGGATCCTTGACAGGATCGCCGGTGTATATATATATATATATATATATATATATATATATATATATATATATTCTTAATTGTAAACTTGTATTATAACAGTGAGTTGAAAAATAGACTTTATCAAACATAACCTTGTTGTAATTATTTTGGGCCGAAATGTAATCTTTAATAAACTTGGGACTAAATTTAATAAGCTATATAAAACATTTAGGCTAAAGCAAAACACTAAATAACTAGGAGGACTAAGGTGTAATTTTTATACAAAATTTTAAATCCCACTTCGTGGGTCTACTGTTCTTGGACGAAAGAAAACATTGAAGGCCACGGTTTTGCCCGTGCGACGCGAGAATTTGATCCTCCTACTCCTTAATGCTAAAAATTAATACGCACAAGCCTAATATACTTGGGAGAAAGTAGGGAAGCAATTATCTACCTCTCCTCAGAAGTCTTAGCGAGAAGATGGTATTTTTGGTGAAAACCGACACCGGAGAAGATAACCGGTAAGATGGGCTCCGATGTGGCTTTGAGGTGGCGGTTTGGAGTGTCTATGGTTGCTTAAGAGCATAGGAGAAGTTTCCTATCTCAGATTCGTGTGTGGAGGAAATAAACCCAAGTTTTACCTTTCTCTCTCTCTCTCTTTAGAACTCAATAACCCAACTTATAGTTTTCTCTCTCTTTCCTTGCTGTTTTTCTGTGAAATGGTGATGTGTAGGAGTGTGAGAGAGTGAGGGACAAATTAGAGGGTTTATAGAGGTTGAGGGTGGAGTGTTTGGGTAGGGGTGGTCTGAGGAAGTGGCTAAACCCATGTGGGGAGGTGTGGGGGGTGACAAGAAGGGTGACTGGGTGGTTGGAGGCAGGGAGAGGGTGGAGGGAAGTTTGATTTTGCTGGGGAGAGGGTGGAGTGTGGTGTTGGTTATAGTGGGTGGAGGAGTGGAGAGTGGGGAGAAGAGAGATGAAGTTGGTATTGTACAATTATGCATATATGTATGTGTATAAATGCATACATATAATATATGAGAGTGTTCCTATGTATATATGTATATACCTACGTATATATGCAGTAGGATAGTAAGAGCATCACTAGTGGTCTACTCAAATATGAATACTCAAATATTGCCACATCACATTTTGAGTATTCATTTAATGGGTTTATAAGTTTGAGTATCTACCCTTCTACAATGGTTCATTTGTGTCCATAATCAAAAAAATACTATTCACTCTATTTTTATTCATAAAATGGGCACAACTTTAAATTTGTACATATATTTTTTTATAATATTATTACCATTTAAAGATATTCACAATACGTTTAAAATGAGATCATTCTTGAACATATTTTGGTAAAGATTAAAAATTGATAATTTCAATTTTTGGGAGAAAGTGCAAAAAAATTGAGTTTTGAATTAAGTATTTGAAAAATGGAGAGAGAGTGTTATTACTTTTGATACGGTGTGGTCCCCAAAATTTGGTTATTGAGGTTTGGTTATTGAGAAAGATTGGTAGTTTTGAGTATCCAAATGCCAAAAGTTGAGTATTTGTAACAAATGTTGTTAACTTTGAGTATTTATCCAAATACCATTGTAAGCCTCTTTTGTGTATCAAAATACTCATCTTTGAGTATTTTTGTGTTTGAGTATACCACTAGTGATGCTCTAATAGGACTCAATTAGGCAATAGGGGTTCCAACGAAGATTAGGAATTTAGGTCTAAAGCATAATTAAACAATATTACTCTAATTAAACAATATTACTCTAATTATCCACATTAATGAAAATAAATAATCCTAATTTTATAATTAAAATTCAGATCATTACAACAACTTAAGGTAATGTCAACATCCTGTTCTTCAACACTCCTTTGCCAGCTAATAAAACAACAATACCTATGCCAACTAAGACCACCACAATTGCAGTCAACACATTCACCTTCAATTTGGCAAACTCAACCTCCTCTTTCATTTCTTTGTTCTTTTTCCTCAAACCCATGGCATGTTGCACCTTCATCCTCAAACCAACATTTGTTGCTTCCACCTGTTTGATCTTCACCCTCAAATCCTCCATCTCCAATTCATTCCAATCGAACTTGTTCTTCCACTCTTCCATTTTTAATGCATTTCATCTTCCATCTCCTTCAAACTTTTGTTCATGCAATTCATCTTCACAATGAACCATACCTCCCTTTCGTTGAACTCTGTTATTTTGGCCTTCAATTCAGCATTTTGTTTCTCCAAATCCATGTTCTTCCTCACTATCTAGTTCCCAAATTCCTTCCCTCTCTCACATGTTTTTGGGTCAACCCATTCAAAAAACTTGCAAGCATTGTCAGCCTGATCACCAAAAAGATCAAAATTTTTGTCCAAGCATACACATCAATCATGGGATGGAGAGAATCCAAGCATACACATCAATCATGGGATGGAGAGAATTCATCAAGGGTTCGGGAGAAAAAGGAGCATAAAAAATATTTCAAAAATTTATAAAAATTCAAAAACAATATATTTACTAACCTTGTAGTTGACACATCCTAGGAATCTCTTACCCACATTCGGTTCAATTAGGGTTGTTCTTAGTGGAGCCCTTACTCCACAGCCACAATTAACACCTCGTAGTGGGTTGCTCGAACTTGAACTAGAAGACAGTAGGACAGTGGTAAGGAAATGGGTTCACTTTTTCAGACAGAGAAAGGAAAGAGAGTGAGGAGGAATAGAGTGAATTAGGGTTCACTTTTTTTTTTTTTTTTTTTTTGGAGTGGGGGGTGGAAATTTAGGTTTTCTCGCACACACATACACACACAGAGAGAGAGAGAGAGAGAGAGAGAGAGAGGGGGAATAGATGGGAATGTGGAAATAAGGAAGGAGGGAAGGAAATGGGAATTTGAGTTGTTTTGGGGGGAAAGGGTAAGTAGAGATATGGGAGGGCAAGGCTGGAAAGTTTTATCACTAAATTATGGGGAATAGATGGGAATGTGGAAATAAGGAAAGAGGGAGGGAAATGGGAATTTGAGTTCACAATTTTGGGGGGAAAGGGTAAGTAGAGATATGGGAGGGCAAGGCTGGAAAGTTTTATCACTTTTCAAATAATTTAGGTAAAAAATTTAATGAAACCCTGACGGAAGAAGGGGTATACGGGAAATAGAAACTTTAATGAAGGGGTATCCCCGGAGGCAAACATTGTATAGGGGGTGAGCGAGACAAACAACTTTTGTGGAGCGGGTGTGCCTGTAAATAACCCTCTCTTTATTTCTATTAATGACCTAAACTTAGAAGTAGATCGAATGAGAATTAAGACCAGAGGAATTGACATGAAATCAAATTCCAATGATGTCGCAATGCAATGGAGAACAATCCCTGAGTTAATAAAAGGAAAAAATTCAAAAAAACCCTGACCTTTGAACACAATGTCACATACACACCTGAACTTTACAAAATATAAATGCCCCACCTGACCTTTGTCCTCCATTATCAATTGAACCCCCACCTCCATTTTCCGTCAAAAAACTAACAGATCTGGCAAAATCTAGAGGGAAAATTTCGAAAAAAACCTTGACCTTTGGCACATTTATCAATTTCCCCCCTCTTCCCATTTTCTGTCCAATACTTAACAGAAACTCTCAAAATGACATCGTTTTGTGGGTTTGTCATGGGCTTCCAAATTTCTTCGTCAAACCTTGTCTTGTGGGGCCAACTTCGGGGCATACACAAATTATCTGACTTGTTTAAAAATTTTAAAATAAATAATTAAGTGGTCTTGCAAAAAATGAGGCCCATAGGATATTTATATATAATTGATCTAATTAGTTCAATTTTTCCTTCATAATCAGGAACCTATAATTTGAAAGCATTCACTAATAAAATTATCTTGATTAGATATTGATAGGTACCAAAACAGTTCATAATTTTGTGATGATCCAAACCGTCAAATGTGTTTAAAACGTGTTTTTAAGGGTCCCCGCGAGAAATCGCCCAAAAAAATATTGGGAAGGGTTTGATCCGAGCAGTTTTCGATAAAACTGTAATAATTTACGTTTTCATACCTATTGATGTCCGATCAAGATAATTTTTTAAGGGAATGCTAATCTCAACAAGCGCTACGATATCTACTGTTCAAATCAAGGAGATACCTAGCCCACAATTGTATAACTTTTTTCAAAATTCTTTCAGCTTATAGGGTCCTGATTCTAAATGAAAAATTGAACTAATTAGATTAGTTACTTATAAATATCCGATGGATTTGATTTTTTCCAAGACAACTCGAATAATTGTTTTAAAATTATTGAACGATTCAGATCGTCATGTGGGACCCCGAAATTGGCCCCACCATGTAGCAAAGAAATTTAGAAGCCCATGACAAACCCACAAACGACGTCGTTTTGAGAGTTTCCGTTATGTATTGGACGGAAAATAAGAGGGGGGAAATTGATAAACGTGTCAAAGGTCAGGGGTTTTTTTGAAATTTTCCTGCTAGATTTGCCAGATCCGTTAGTTTTTTTACGGAAAATGGAAGTGGGGGTTTGATTGATAACAGAGGGCAAAGGTCAGGTGGAGCGTTTATATTTTGCAAAGCTCAAGTGTGTATATGACATTGTGTTCAAAGGTTAGGTTTTTTTTTGAAATTTTCCCTTAATAAAATTTCCAGAAACATCAACGAAACCCATAGATAAATATATGGTTGGAATTTTGAACCACGACCATTTGATTCTGTTATTCAACCTAGGTTAATGAATTGAACTAACCTAGAAATTCCTTATAACTGATTACTTACTGATTTGGTTGACCAGAAGACAATCTTCTACTACTACTAGTAATAGTGTTGAATTGCAAGTTTCAGAAGAAAAAAAAAATGTATTTTCATAATCAAAGTAATCTTTAGCAAAAAGATTTTCATGATTCATCAGAAGTAACGTCTATTGCTACAAAAACTATGCTAATTCCAATTATGCCTGATACTTATAACAGTAAGCAGAAGGAAGATACTCAAACTGCATAGTATCATTCAAAAAATGATGGAATTTTTTTTTTCCCTAATCAGGGTAAGAAAAGATATACCTATCTTATAGATACTTTTAATTTTCCGGAATATATAACCCTATACTTTGAATGTTTTAATAGATACGAGCTACTATATGCAGATGTAAATGGAATGCAATTCCAAAGGAAAAATGGGTATTAGTGGAATTAACCAATTTTAGTTATAGTAATTGATGGAGATAATACTGAAATACAATTTAATGCAAAAATAAAATACTCCCTCCATTCGTGTTTGTTGGTCCGTTTTTGGAATTTGTACCACTTTTCGAACGTTTATACCTTCCAATTTATAATATTTTTTCGTAATTTTGAATAATAGAATTAATTGAGATCTATTAAACAAGATCTATATTGCATATTTTTTTAGATCCATGTTAAAAGATACTCCCTCCGTCCCTTTTTAAATGTGTTACTTCGTAAATCCAACTTATTAAAGAAATATATCATCATTACACCTTTCACATCAACTTTTTCCTCCACTTTACACTTTTCACGTCAACTTTTACATTTACTTTCCAAAATTATCCTCCACTTTTACCCATTAACTCTTTACCCACTAACTTTTCAAAAGGGCAAAATGATAATTGTACAAACTTCTACCTATTAACTTTTCAAACCACACACTTATTTAGGGACAGCCCAAAATGAAAATGTCTACACTTAAAAAGGGACGGAGGGAGTATAATCAATTAAAAAGTGACACAAACTCCCAAAAAGGACCAATAAACACGGACAGAGTACTACTCTATGGTGGGAGTATTACTCTATGGTCCAAGGTTGTAAATCCCGGCCAATACTGGCCGCTACATACCGGATTTGCGCTAAACCGGTATCTTGCACCCTTAATTCCGTCCCAGCTCTAATACCGGCCCTTACTGGCGAGTATCAAAAATTCCAGCTAATACCGGGCGAGATGGTGGTGCCGGCGATTCAACGGACTTAAACAAGTTTCTACAAAAGGATCTTGCTCAGATCGCACCCTCAGAGAGAGATCGAGACAGAGTGAGGGCTATACATTTTTTGCTATGAGAGAGAGAGAGGAAAACACTAAAATGCTAGGTTTTGAGCCATACCTATTCGAGGCAGGCAGTCACATAGTAGTCGAGAAAAGCAATAGAGAAGAGAAGCAGCGGCTGTTGTTTTGCTAGTAGTAGATAAGGTTTTGTAATGTTAAAACCTAAAATATCACAAGGACCATATTACCCTTCATTTTTTTTTGTTTAAAATGGTTATTATGAATTATCAAGTGTGTTGTTCCTGTCACTGTTGCACAACCTAAGTGTGATGTTCCTTATATATATTTTGTCCCGTTTAATTTTCCTAAATAAAATCTTACATCTTATGTTTATGATATTTATTCTCTCTAATGATAATTTACCTTACGATGAATTAAATTATATGGGAAAAAACTTCGATCTACATATACATATAGGTAGTACCGCTAAATCCGAAACAGTACTCGGTACTGGTACCGGTACCATACCGTACCACTAGGACAACCGGTACCCAAGCCGGTACGGAATTAAGAACCTTGCTATGGTCTCTCCCGCCCCATCAAAAACCTATGAAACCACCCCTCATCCTCCACACCTCTTTTTACCTGTTGTGGTGGAGTTCAAACCCCAAAGGAGC
The DNA here is from genome assembly GCA_016920895.1 of Vaccinium myrtillus. NCBI lineage: Eukaryota > Viridiplantae > Streptophyta > Magnoliopsida > Ericales > Ericaceae > Vaccinium > Vaccinium myrtillus. The sequence continues at coordinate 21,587,998 of CM029277.1, forward strand.
AAGAGGTATGGAAGAAGTCGGGCAGCTTTAAGGTTAGGGGAGTGGAGAGAAAAACATTTTCTTCTTTTCCTTTACTCCTTAGAAGGGTGTGGCGGATGCACCTTTAGTTCAATCTCATATGATAATATTTTGATTTGAGGTTAGGGGAGTGGAGAAAAATAATTTTTCTTATTTTCCTTTATTCCTTATTAAGTAGAATTTCACATTTACACATTGCCAGAGTGCGTGGAAGCTTATCAAGTTGAAATTCTCTGTAGAATTCAGACAAACGCTTGCTTACACTGTTTTGGATTCTGGGACATACGGAAAAAAAAAATACAGCACAAGTACACAATGTTACAAAATTAAAACAAGGGAGACAGAGAACTCAGGATCAATGTTTTGTGCCCCTGACTAAAGACAAATATTTACATAGGAAAAAAGCTCTTTGATCATAACATCTGCAGTGTGTAAGTTTCCTAAGTTTGCTTCTGTAGTTCAAATCAAAGTGATGCTCAGTGTTGCTAAAAAAATCCAACAAGAACATATCACTGTAATATATTGACATTTGCACAAGCTCCAATGCATTTATACAAGAAGTGAAGCAGTAATATGTTAGTCCTATACATCATATACAGGTAATCGTTCCTCAATCAAGACACGGCAAATAGGGCATTTCTTGCACTTCTCACAGCAGGCACTGCAACAAAGCAGATGACAATTTATGCATTCATTATATAAAGATGAAAATGAGGAGAAACAAATATCAAGGTATTACTCGCTGCATCCCATGAAGTAGGGTTAGAGGTAGAAGAACATACCTGCAAAGGATGCGATGCCTACATGGAAGCAGGACCACACCAATCTCAGCCTCAAAGCAAACCCTGCATAAAACTTTTTCCTGACCATTCCACAGTTTATGCTTGTGTTAGTCTGGGATCATCAACTTCATAGAGAGACTAAATTAGCTCCAAGGAAACAAGGAAAACTAAAGAGGGACATGGTTCAACTCGATGGACATATCACAGTCAACAATTAAGAAAGGTGAATCAGATGCAATCACAAATCTTGCCAATCGACCAATCCTATGTTATTAACGGATTCATAGGACTGTTTCATAATTATCTTACTCAAAAGCCTTAACAAAGTGAAAGGAGGTAATTGGTTCAAAGGGTCTTGTCAAACAGTCCATAAGTTTCAGACATGTCAAAACAATACTTTCCAAGTGTCCGGATACGGAATGGGGTTTGTTCGTGTAAGTTGTAAGAGCAAAATAAGAAAGGTTTAGGTTCCACAACCACTATGGTAAGCGAGATATTTGAATAAGAAGAAAAGAAATAAATCACTTAAACATGTGCTCATATTATCAATCTTGCATTGTTTACTTTGGCCTAATATCAGTTTCTACAGCAAAAAGGAATGGAAGCTTCATTTGTTGTGGATAAATGGTAAACAACTTATTTTACTGTTTAGATATGTTCCAAAATCTACACAGAGCGTTCTGAAGTATTTGAGGTGGAATTCGGAAGCAAATGGGTCAGTGAAATATTTTTACCAAGTTTTGGTTGCAGAGACGAGCACATGCTTCCCCTAGATAGCCATTTGATGTTATTGTGTTCCAAACAAGGTTTTTCACTTCGTTTAGCATGTGGCTAACGATAAAATTGTTACTATTGACAATCTTATTCATCGTAGGAAGGTTTTTTGAGTCCTTATTGCATGTGCTCCAACCATTTACATAGGTGTGGGTCTGGTACTCTGGTTGTTGCTTTATTGTTGGAATCGTGTCAACATTTCTGTTTTTTTTTTTTATTAGTTTTTCTTTTGCTATTTTTTGTGTTTCAATTGTGAAGCTGAGGAGTAGGAGAGTCCTTGTACTCTTCAAAGCTTTTCTTTACTTATTGTTCCCAATCTCATTGTTTATCTTTTATGCTAATAAAATTTTCCTTTACCAATTGAAAAAGGAAAAAAGTATCACAATCTGATATTCTGGTTCAATTCAGAAAGACCCAAACAAAGAATTGAAGGATTCAATCCAAAGTGCAGGCATACTTCTAGAATAATTATGGATAACGAAATACAGTCGTGTTTCGTCAAACCGATGAGAATAGATTCATGAACACAATATAGAGGGCGAAGGCTCTTAATGACTGTATGATGCAATGCATATGTCCTCTTTAAAATAACACAAATGCAATAAGAAACCGTAACTCCATTAAACCCACTGAATATCAAAGTGCGTATTTCCCTATCGTGTTTACAGATATCCTCTCTTAAGTTTAATTTAACCTCCCCCTGAATGGTTCTCCAGTGACCAAAACCAAAACAGAAATCACCTAAAGCCTAACATGGAGCATGATCAATGAGATCCGGAGGTAAATACATCGGAGGGAAATAGTTACAACTACACCAAGTCCCCCCTTATCTGATTTGCCATATGCAAAACAGAACATTCGACAATTTAAGCATAAAAAAATTGTAGAGAAGAAACAGAAGTAGTTCGATTATAGTACGCACTATAAAAGACTCAATGTAAAACACTAAAACAGTAAACTTGAGAGTGTTACATTTTGAAGTCTTTCATACTCCTGCTGGCTGAATTTTGTGATTTCTGTTTGCTCACCAAGAGCAGCTTGAAGTCTCCAAACCTGAGATAAAGGAGAATTAAGTGAAACTCAGGAAAGAAGATAAATGTATAGAAACTCCAGAAATGTATAATACAATCTTCATAACGGGCAGAGACCATTAACCAGTTAGTTGGGAAAAAATGTGGTATGAAAACCCAGGGAATAGTAAAGCGGGCAAAAAAGGGAAACGAATACTGTATTATAACTGATCACCTCCTCTGCAAGATCCTTCTTAGGCATTTTCTTCACAATTTCAGGAGGATAACCGCAAAAAGTGTTATATCTGCATACAAAGGAAACATGTACACATATTAACCAACACACACTCAAGAAATCAATTCAGCACTACTTAAGCCCTGGAGACAATCTGCGACAGATCTTGCAATTTTCATGGAAATGTCAACTCATTTCAATATTGACAAATCATGTAATCAAAATAAATCAACCACGCATCTGTACTTAAACTCATAATTCACTATTAGACATAAATGAACATTAGCTACTGAGTTTAGATGGGCGAAACACTACAAAATACATCATTGCCATTGGGGGAAAAATAAGGATGTTGGTTCACAAGTTCTTTGTGTTTCAAGGTGAGTACGAGTTCAGTTCTTAGTTGCACGAAGCGGGGGCGGGGGAGCGGAGGCACCTAGAAGCTCCTAAGGTTGGGAGAATCTATGTATATTCATATACTTTTGTGTATTTTATATATTTTAAAGTTGGCATATAAAAAAATAATATATGTCTGTGTAGACACTTGAAAGGAGGGGCCCAATGGAAGTCCATTATCTTGAGATATGTGTACACTTTATTGGGCTGCATGTATTTACTCTAGCCCAATTAATTGGTAAATTCACTAAATTGCCCAAGTATTACTACACAGCAGTTGTTGATTGCAATACAGCTGTAGTAGTTCATATCCCCAAAAAGAAAAACAGTTGTAGTGAATAATATCCAGCCCCAACGATTCATTTGTTCGATACTCTCTCTCTCTCTCTCTCTCTCTCTCTCTCTCTCTCTCTCTCTCTCTCTCTCTCTCTCTCTCTCTCTCTCTCTCTCTCTCTCTCTCTCTCTCTCTCTCTCTCTCTCTCTCTCTCTCTCTCTCTCTCTCCAACAAATCGATCCTCTCAGAGTCGCCAACGATTACAGTCTCCAAGAAAATTGTCTCTTATTCTCCGACGATTACAATCTTCGAGGAAATCGTTTCTATCCAGTCGTTGGAAGCAAACGACGAGGGCGATCAAAGTCCAGTTGGAGTTCGAGGTCCAATCAGAGATCTAGCTATCGAAGTACAACCGAAAGCTCCCATCTTCCTTAGGAGCGCGATCTCGTCTCAAGTGAAACGCACTCCCGTCGCATTTCTTAGTGAGAAACGTGGAATCGCGTTTCTCATCAGGGAGCGGCTTCAAAGTAGGCGTTTCCTGCAACTAAGGTTCAGTTACAGTGACATATTATTATTTTTTTCAACATTATTTTCCCAAGTTCATTGATTATTTCTCCACCATAAAAATCACTTGTCACACATATCAAGCAAAATAAAATGGAACAGAGGAAAATGTGAAGTATAATTTAGGGTTAGCATTAAATAGGGTTTCATTGTTAGGGTTTCTGTTAAATTGTTAAATATATCTTTTATGTCAGGGGTAACTTAGTCCTTTAATGTTATTAGGGTTTCGCTATTTATCTTTTATGTTTTGGGCAGTTTAGTCTTTTTGTATTATTAAGGTTTCTTAGGTTTTCTATTTAGGCATTGGTTCTTGTATTCTAATCATCTGATATATGCAATGTAGTCCCTTTGGGTAGTCCGGCTCTCTCTCTGTCTTGTTTCTCTATGCTTTCATTTGTATCATGGTATCAGAGCGGGTTTTGATCCTGTATCAGTTCTCTCCCTCCTCTGTTCTCTGCATTTGCCAGCCTCCTCTCTCTCTCTCTTTGAGTAGCAATCAGAAGTAGCAGCAGTAGCAATGCAGCAACAGTAGAACCAATCAGCAGCAGTAGCACTGCAACAGCAGCCATGGGTCCTAAACATCACAGCAGCAACATCGCACAGCATAACGCAGCAGCAGCAGCAACCCTTGCCGGAGCTCCGGTAACCTCCGATGACTCTTTTGGGCATTTTTTGGCTGTTTTGGCCCAGTTTCTGGATTTGAACCCTCTCTTTTGTACTTTTTGGCACTCCTCTGCATTCTGCAGTAGTTGATTTGTAGTCTGATTTGCAGCCGTTGATTTGCAGTATTTTATCGGCATTGGTAGTGGCATTGGCAATGGTTCGGCCCCTATTGCACCGCTTGGCTTCGCCATTGTCTCGGCAAACTCACAATCCTCTCTGGCTTCGCATCATGAGTTTGTATTGGGGTTAGCATTAATTAGGGTTTCATTGTTAGCGTTGCTGCTAAATTGTTATCTATCTTTTATGTTAGGGTAACTTAGTCCTTTTATGTTATTAGGGTTTCGCTAAGGTTTCGTTATTTATTTTTTACGTTTAGGGTAGTTTAGTCTTTTCGTATTATTAGAGGGTTTCTTTGGTTTTCCATTTTAGCATTGGTTCTTCTTGTATAAAAATCATCTGATATATGCAATGTAGTCCCTTTGGGAGTCCGGCTCTCTCTCTCTGTGTCTTGTTTCTCTTTGTTTTGATTTGTATCAGAAAACGGCATCTTTGCACTTCTAATAATTTCAAAGTTTCTTACCCAGAGGCGCCATCTTGAAAAAGTCGAGCTTGTTCTTCCCGGCTCCCCTCATCAATTGACCACCAACCAAGAAGCCTGATCATAGAGATAGTAAAAGAGCAGTGAGAATTACTTCATTCCCCAGCGCCACTTTATATTGAAATTGAATTCATTTTCTAGCATCACCTGGAGCCATGGTGCAAGTACCCAAAGCATTCATGTACTTTTGAAGACAACAAAAAATATCGTCCTGTGTCAGCTCCACTGCGTATTAAAGCAACAAATTTCTCCACCAATCTAGACAAAGCAAACAGTACACCAACACCTTGCAATAGAAAAAGCGGACAGAAAAGCACTGGCAGTGGAATATCTTTAGCACCAGTAGGTGTCCCCTGAAATAGGATATAACTGACATATGTCTATTCAACGTTCCAATGGACTAAATTATTCATCCAGCCACCAGCTATACTAAATGCAAAAACGTATCATACCTCCAAACGCATACAAAGAAGGATTTGGAAACCAATTATTGGAACCTTCATAATATGGCCTCCAATGTCTTGCAAATTACATACTCTGTCTTGTGACTGATCATCTGAAGAAACAACTAATCCACTGTTCCAGTCGAGATATCTTATAGCATTAGAGGATGAGCTGGCTTCTCGTGTACGAGAATTCCTATGTATCACCGGATTAGACCACTTTGTGCAAACAAGAAACGCAAAACACTCTGCAATACTGCAAAAGGCAGGGGTGATAAAAGTCCAATAACTATCACTTGTCAAGCGCAAACATTAATTAGATCTGAAAGAAGGCAAAACAGTAGAAAAAGCAAGTTAATCGATACCCATAATTTATGAATAAATCCCACCATCCTAGAGCATTCACATCCCCTGCAACGTTTCATAAAAGTAAAAAGAAATTGATCAATAATTGGCATCGTAACATATCAATATTAAAGCATTTATGAAAAAACAAAGGATAATTAAAATTATGCAAGCAAATCAAAGCGCATTGTGATTGGTAGTTGCTGAGATAGTGCAGTAAGGTGGGCCACTTAACTCGAACGTGTACATACTGCAGGAAACTAAACCAACAAAATAAAACAGTATCCCTACCAGCCTTACTGACGTAGATCATCCAAGATCCTGAACCAAGTTCTCACTCCTATGTACTACCCTAGCAAGTACCCAGGGACATGACTGCATTATGTGAGGCAAAACTATGGCAATTCATTATGAGAACAACTATCGACACTTTACCTCATAATATTAAAATCTGAACAAAAATAAATGTAAACAACATCAGTTTATTACGACGAGGCACAATTTCAGCGCGTGACATATACGTAGAGGTGTACGTACATGTACTTATATACGAGTAAATCCAAACAGGGGTAGGTTTGCCTAATATATCATTGCAGGCTTGCAGTTCTAAGGTTCTTGTAAATCAAAAGATGGCCAGGAAAAAATGGCCAGTTTTATCTACTTATGATCATATTTCAGGCATCACACATACACTCCCCACGTCTAAGAAGTCCAGCTAATACAAGTTTTGAGGCGCTGAATGATCAAAAAAACACCAATGAAACAAGGGAAACTGTATGATACGCCAAAACTTGGCAAAAGGTTCCCATTTCTGTTTGACACTAAAAAGGTTAGAAAGCAGTTTCAAATTAAGGAAATTACCAATGCCAGTTGCATTTCCAGGAACCAGATACATAGCCGATATTGGATTAATCAATTCATCATAGTGGCAAATTTTACGAAATTCATATTACCGAAAGAAGACGACACTGCAAACTCCACACACAACATACACCAATTTCTCAACATTCGCCATCCTATTTAAATTATTAGCTTTTGTTAGTTAACCCTCCCACCCTTGACCTCCGACATATGAACATGAAAACATGCACGAACACCCCACTCACTATCGTCTCGCGTGGATTTACTCCAATACCTTCAATTTTGGTGCTTTCTTTTGCTTATCAGGAAAGGATGAATCATCAATCCACCAAACCATTTTCTGATGCTGAGTGACTCCAATTAGCTGTGGTTAGGGCTGCAAATGAACCGAGCTGCTCGGCTCGAAAAGAGCTCATTCAAGCTCGACTCGGTGTATAAATAAAAGAGCTCAAGTCAGATTTCCCAGCTCATTTGCAAAACGAGCCGAGCCCGAGCTACTAACAGTTCAGCATTAATGGGCTCTCGAGCCAGTCATATGTATAGCCAACTATAATGAATTACTAATAGCAAGGTTTAGACTTGAAAACTATCGACTTAAATGGCCCAAATTGCAAAGCTGACAAGTGTCAGCGGCTTGTGCAACTCCATTCAACGTATGAAATGAAGGGAAGCAGAACTATTTATAGCAAAAGGAATGCCTGGTGCCTGGTGGGTCTTTGGCTTTTCGATGTGGGATTAGAACAAGTGAAGGCAAATGAAAAGTTCCTCAACAGAGTCTTCTACATCAGTCGATTTACTTCCACATAGAAAAAATTCAAACATGGTATACGGAGAATCCTTATCCTCTATAAGAACAGCACCCAACTCTTCCCCTTAAAAGACAATTCACATCCGAGTGAAAAAATCGAGCTGTAGCGAGCCGAGCTCGAGCCCATTGTTAGCAGCTCGTTTTGAGCTCGAGCCGACCTTATTCCTTGCAAACGTCCAAGTTGCCAATTTCCATTAGTGATTTCACGGATTGAAACGGTGGAAGTAAATTTGATAACTGAATAAAAGATTGGGAGTAAAATTTATTTTTTTGAAAGTTTGGGAGTCGATGAGACATTTGGGTCAAAGTTTGGGAGGTATTTTGAAATTTTCCCTCACTAATTCACTTAAAGTATAAAGTTCATCACATTAGCAACCTAAATTACAAGGGCCTTGTTCGGTTAGTAAGTTTAGTTTAGTTTTGATGATGTAAGCAGGTGTAATAAGTGGAGAGAGGTAGAGAGAAAAGTGAAAAAGGTGATGATGTAATCAAAACTGGAATAGTGCCAAACCACCCCCAAAACCCTCAAACGAACAGGGCCAAGTTAATTTCCCCTTTCCCGTCTATTAACCAACCAAAGTTTTCGTCTGCAAGAATGAGTACAATGCCAAATCAAGCAAAAAAGGTGCATTGCTTTCATCAGGTCATGCCATCTAAAAAAAGCCCTGTTACTTTGATTTACTAAATATGGAAAGGAAAAGGTCAAGATACATCAATACTCCCACACTCCCACATAAAATAGGGAACCAAAAAGATAGAGAAATACCGCACAGCTTAAGGAGGGTGAACAACGTAGCAGCGACGAAGAAAACCATGGAGATTGCCACCCAAAAGTGCTAAAAACAGCAAGTTCTCATTCAGTACGCTCATCTTTGTAGACATATCACAAAACTGAAAACCAATGTTAAAGAAAAGGAAGAACAATGATTTTGTAGAAACGTTGACTTTCTTACACATGATATCTACTAAGGAATATAATACGATAAGCCATAGATTCCACACTTAAAACTCCTGCACTAACAACAACCATAGTGATGGACAAATGTGTTGATATGCAAAAAGACCCACATTCCACATCTTTGATCTCTGATTGACTGATGCAGAGGACATGGCATACGCATGAGGAGAATCTGCATGTTCAAGGCCCCTAAACTTCAAACCCAAGGTGTTTTCAAAACTGCCACAAGTAAGGCAAGCCTCCAAGTTCAAGAGAACTACACAAACGCTTTCTAAAACTATGTAGAAGGCTAGAAGCCACAGGTTCCATATAGGTCCCCTAAGTACCACCAAAATCTTCATGTTTGGCTGTTCAAGTATTCAGTTATACTTCAAGCCTAGCTCTCAACTGCAAGCACCTTAGAACGCTACAATCACAGATGACCCAATCATTAACTTCATTTTGCATTATTTTTTATGTATATTATCCTTTGCCAACCAAGTCAGCATCAAAACATAATCCTACAGCAGTGAAGGAATCTCCAGGGTTAAAATATACAATTCCAACAAAAGGTTAGATGTGTGTCACCAGGAGACGCTATATGGTATGTATACGTTATAAAATGTTAGTTTAAGGATCCAAAGTGAGTATTTACTTGCTTAACAATTTCCCTAGGAAAAAAAATGTAATGAACTTAAAATCCATAGACAAGTGTAGCTTCAACACGACAAACGATGAAATTGCTCTTGCTATATGGTATTTTACATGAGGGTTGCAAAATAGTAATATATTTTACCGGATGATTTACCTCTAGAAACTACTACATTCTAATATTGTAATCTATAGTAGCTTTCCCCATGTGTAGCACCCTTTAGAGTGTGGCTTACCGCAGTTCCATTCTCATACCTCGTACCGGACGATTCTACGTCCCAGGTAACCAACACATCATTTAGTACAGGAAAACACTTCTACTCTCAAATGATACAACCATGTCACTTAAAAAGGCTGCAAAGAAGCTATAAAGAGCCATTTTCCTCTAATGCTGTCTTTGACGATGAAAATTATATTATTACCTCAACTCAGATGATGCAAATTATAGGCAACAAAACAAACACACAAACACATTCTTTTCTATCCCTCAAAAACAGTAGAAGTGAGACTGAAGGAAGCATCCAACAGAAATCATCTGTGCCAAACCAGTTTCCAGCCATAAATGAGAACAATAAGAGGATAAGGAAGCTAAATAATTGGTCATCTCTTCTCATAAGTGCAGCCATCACAAAAAAGAAATCAACCCTTCACTCTTCAAACCCACCAATCCTGTGCCTTTGGAACTGATTCAATTGCAATACTGCCATTGAGACCATACCCGAGATCAAGCTCAATTTCTTCGTGGTCTCCTATCCATTTGCTAGATACCAAGACAAAGCTTCACTTAAAATGACCTACGTAAATGGTGAGAACATAAATGGGCATTCGCCACTTGAACTTCACTGTTGCTTCCAAATCTGATATTTTGGTAATCATTTCATGACATGCTAACTTCATTAAGATAGACAATACCTGTCCAAGTCCCCCTGCATACACTTTAATGCTTAAATAGTTGTACTGTTTTACTATTCGCACAATGTAGGAATGAATAATCCAGTGTTCTGAATTTTACCTCCCAAACGGTGACGAATATGGAGAACGAAAAATTAATTATACAAGATATAAAAAGAGACAAAACATGAATCAGATGACTTAGTAGCAATCTTCATAAAGCTACTATCGCTTCCAATGAAAAGTTTTATGAATCAACTTGCAGTTAAACTTACAGGAAGAGTCTCCCATATTGCCTCATCGCTCACGCTTTCATCATCCCCTGGCAATAGAGCTTTGCACATTCTGCACAAGGAATAGCCGTGGTATTAGGATAAATGATTTCAGCAAGTTCATAAAACAAAGTATATCCTTTTTCTCTTCTGAATGTAGAGAACTAGAGAAGGATAGGAGCGTTTAAGGGTAAAGGTCAATTTATAATACCCCAAATAAAGAGAGCAAAATAGAGGATCAAGTGTCAGAACTGATAACTGTAGTAAATATGCAAAAACAGTGGTGAATTGCTTGGTCATTAAATTAGTTAGCTTGGTATGTAAATATGGTGATTGCGAATAGCTAATAATGTAGTGTTTAGCGGTAGCAAAGGTGGTGTCGGCATTGACTGCTTTAGTACAAGTCAGATCTACTACTATGGCCCCTACAGAGATCTGAAAAATAATACAATATTCAAACTTAAAAGGACTAGTTAAAATTGGAACATGCTTCATTATTAAAACATCAATTTAACTTCAACCCACCTAGCTGCACAATCAATTGTACCATCAGTTCTAATACATTATTATTTCAGCATTATTTCGTTTGTCTTCCATCAGGCAACCCACTTGGGCAATCATCCAATTGAATGCATTCTACCCTCACTACTGACATTGAACACAAGAACATTTTATTTTTCTTTTACTTGACATATGGAGCCACTAAATGGAACAATACAACGATTGCTTGGTTAATAATTGAACGAGATGTACTTGAACATATTGTAATGTACCAACTATGCAATGATTTCAAAATAGGAAAATACATCGACCACAATTATTAAACTATATGTCCATTCAATTTGTTGCCAAACGTTCATATCAATGACTTGGACTTCATGTTTGTTGATGGTTTTCAATAAAGCTGATAAATCAAATGTACCAATGACTACCCTGACAAAAATTCCTAGTGCTGCCACTGATGGGAAATTTGCTATGGGTTATCACTTCAATGGTGATAACACAACAGAGTAAGAAGCAAATACATCTAGTTCAACAGTTGGCTTTATGAGAATGGCTTACGAAGTCTATGAATTGGCCCAGCTTAAAATAGTGTTAAATGATCATAATTCTGCTCTCAGAAGCACAAACATTTTAAAGAAGGATACGTGTCCTCCAACACGTACCGACACTGACACCTTTGGACACTGTTCGACATATGTCCAATACCCTTTTTGTGACCATAAATGAGATGTAAAATCTTAACTCCAACTTGTTCTCAAGACTCTTTTCGCAATGTGTCCGACACTTCTTAGGTATTTGACAAAAAAATTGTAGTGTAATTGACACTTCTTAACAAATTTGCTAACGTATTATTATCAAAATTATAAAATTGACATCAATATCCAATTTAAGTCGGACATATATAAAATTCCCTCAGAATTTGGAAATGAAAAAAAAAGGTACAAAAAAGATGTATTAGGATATGGATTTAACATTTCCTAGCCATGTCCATGCCCTCCATTTGAACAAGTTCTCGAGTCAAGATTCTTCATACCTTCTTGTTCTTTATCTATTATTTAATATGAGACGTAAACTTATAGTGATAAGTATATATATACTACTGCTTTTAAAAGTCCGAAGATGTTTTCTACTCTTTGTTTTCCACAAATGCCCCAAAGAATTTTTATCAATCCTTCCAAATCCCACGCCCCTTTGAATTTCCTAATCCCTACGACCCTTCTTTGGCTTATGTGAATTCTTACAACTCTCTCTTGTGTGAATCAGTGTGTTTGATGCTTCAGAGGACTCATGGCCTTGATAGGCACCTCTTAGAGTGATTGGCCCTGTAATTTTAACGAGCCACATTAAAGCACATACTCCCTTCGTCCCAAATTGCTTGCCCTTTTTGGGTTTCCATGCATTTTGCGCGCAAAATCCAATGTATTAGCAAACATTTTTTTTCAAAAAATTTTACACCAATTTAAAGATCTCATCGAGTAGAAAAAATTGGCGTAAATTTTTTTTTAAAATAATTCTCATAAAGACATCATTTTTTGCGTGCAAAATGCACACTTCCCTAAAAGGGGCAAGCAATATGGGACGGAGGGAGTACTACTGTAAGCCACTAACTTTTGGGTACTTCCACGAGAGAAGTAAGCGAATGAAGCAACAAAAAGGTGGAGAATTCTACTATTGTAGAAAGTGAGACTAGTTAGCCCAAGAAAATCTAGGATGTGTCTTCGTTTAACAAAGACATTGAATCACCATATTTTCACGTAGAGTTTGTAATTTTATTGAGCAATGGAGCAATGCATTGGAGAGTCTTTATGAACGTTCATAAGCACCTCAATATAGACAAACACGTCTTTATTAACATTCATAAGAACTTCAATATAGATTTATGAACATTCACAAGCACTTCAATATAGACAAACACATCTTTATGAACGTTCATAAGCACTTCAATATAGACAAACACTCCAATGCATTGCTCCATTGCTCAACAAAATTAAAGCAATTAAGTTTTTCACAACAATGTAATTTATATTTATAGGCACGAAAAGCATGAACATGTGAACTTTCCCTTTTGTTTGAGCTTGTTTTGATTGTTGACGAAAAGTCCCACCTTGAACGTGAGCCTTATGTTATAGCATTATCACTTATGCAGCTTCCTATCTTTTTTGTTTTTAATCTATCAACTCAGGTGCTTCTATAGTCTCACATGATTTGACTAGCGAAACTGCATTGGGATAGTGGTATAGGTCCACCCAGATCTCAATCTCAAGTAATGCATCAGCGAGTTTTCAATAGCGAAACACATAAAGGATAATTAGTCAATGTCACCAAAAATCTGTTGGCAAATATTATATCCTTAAGAGTTCGTTTTTCGGTGATCCATGCTCCTATCATCACTCTAAGAAACTCTCTTTGCAACTAACCTTTGACTAATGACTAGATGTGCTTCAATTAACCGTAACTTAAGTTTGATGAATTTTATGTCATAAACTATGAAACACCGCCACTCCTAGAGGTCGCCGTGTCCGCATATCGGACGTGGGGACAGGCGTGTCATGCGGGGTCACGTATTGGGCAAATATTAGATCCTTAGAGTTCGTTTTTCGATTATCCATGCTCCTATCAATACTCTAAGAAATTCTTCTTGCAAACAACCTACTAATGACTAGATGTGCTTCAATTTACCGTAACTTAAGTTTGATGAATTTTATGCCATAATCTATGAAGCACCGACACTCCTAGAGGTCACAGACAAGGGACAGGCGTGTCCCACGGGGGGGGACACGTATTGGACACACCACGTGGCGTGTCCCTTAAATTAAATTATTTTTTTGGAGGGAGACACTCGTGGACACGCGTATCCCACATATACACTCACGATCTCTCTCTCCCTCCCTCACTCTTTTTCTCTCTCGTTGCATATATAAGGGTGTGTGTGAAGTGTGTGCACGCGCGTGCGCATGCATGCGTGTGTATATATTACATGTGTGTACTTGTATATATCCGATACAAATATCTTCGTCATTGTGTGTGTATATCTTACATATATATGTGTATGTACTGGTATATATAACAACACACAACAATGTATATATGTTACCTATCAAAAGAAAAGTGTATATAAACTGCTACTACATACAAATATAATAAATATATAAAGTTATTTACTTATTTATTTATTTTTTGCCGGGTCAGTGTCGGGTCGGGTTGGGTCATCAGGCTGGGACTGGCATTGCTCACCCCTAATTTCCTTATATCAGAATAGGTCGATTAAACAAACAACAGCATCTTTTAAAAAACAAAAACAAAAAATCAATAAGAACACAAAGGATTCAAGTATATCAGAGTCTGCTTCTTGGACAGTGAAATAATAACGTACTTGTCCAAAAAGATGGAACTGCAACTATGAGGTGATTTCCCTTGACCCAAATCACGTTGCAACAAATTGTCTCATAACATAATAATGAAAGAAACACATAACATGGCACAAGATATCAAGCTAAATGATATTAAAGACAATGGGCAAGTTTTTAAAAAATGTCACAAGAATAGAGGGGACAAATTCATGCAGCAGTAAATACCTGAAATTGTCCATTAGGATAATTATCTCAAATGCGAGCAGGGGAAGGAAGACAATCTTTAAGTTTACAGCTGCAAAACCGGTGGCTGTATGAAAGAGAACATGTTAATAAGGTCAACACACTTCAACCGCTACCCCTATTCATCAAAACAGGTTTCTTACAGGGATGATGCCTTTTTCCCAAATATGCAGTAGATCTCACAATTTATATGAACAATAACTGGCCATGAATATAAGCCATCAGATTTTTTCAGGAAGTTTGCATGCTTGGACCGTATATGATATATCTATGACTAGGAAAAGAAATAAAATAACTTGAACTCTAGATCATCCAACCAAACAACCAACTGACTGGAAAACACCTATGCCAGCTGAGCTGGCTACTATGTTTGCCTCGGAACATTCCTACTAGAATTCTGTGTCATAGCAGATAAGAGGCTGTGGTTATGTTTCTTTCTTTTAGCTTAGTTCGTTCAGCTTGGCTAAGTTGTTGCTTAGATTGGTTGGCTGTTGGCAGCTTCTTGTATTTTAGGGGGTATGCTGCACTTGTTTCTTGTACTTCAGTGTTTGTGCAACAAATCTTAAATAACCACAGAAAACAAATAAAAAAGCCAAGGTCAGCACCCATTAGCCACTATACTGCAGTGAGATGGCAACAAAAACAAGAATCAGAGCAAACAAATTGTAAACAACACTGAACATATTTTCTGAGGAAGTAACGAGTAATTGAGAAACAGTGTTTAGTTCCCTACCATTAATGCTCTCAAGATATATACAGAGTAGCAGCTCGAATGCAATAAGCAATGGCGCCGCAACGATAGCATGACACGGTGCCCACTGGGGGGAAAAAAAGTGGGAATCTTTATGATGTGTATTTAATATATCCATGAAACTAAGTATGTTATTGTTACTAGAAAAGGTATCCTGACAAAATATAAATTGAGAGTTGTAATGCATTACATGTCGACCATGAGGAACAGATGGTGCAGGTAAAGAGAACCTTCCTCGTGCAACAACTCCGTGAAAGAGCCAAAGTGGGAAGAAAATGACCCTACAAAAAAAGTCAACACATACGGTTATTTAGAAACCAAAATGAAAGAAAATAATACTGACAATCCACTAATAAGCAAACTGGAATTATGTGGGTATATTATTAGCGTCCAATGACTAAGTGGACAAACCATGGCATAAATACATACATGTGAAAATCGAAAGCCATTTAGACATCCCTGTACCAAGTCAAGATACAAAGTAGAAGCCAGATGGAGAATGTGAGAGGCTCGAGGAAAAGTAAATTTAGGGAAGCAGCATTTTATGGAAATTCGCATTGTGTGTCGTTTTTAGTATCAAATAGATTTACAAGTCTTAAGGAATTAGTAGTATCCCCATTACTATTTTATCGGTTTAGAAAGAAATGCATTAATATGATTTGTTTCCTTTTTGTTTTGGAAGTCTTCTAGGCTGTATAAAGTGTTGTAATGCCCTTAATTTGATAGAGTCGATTTTATGAGAAATTGCAGAGCTTTTAAGCTTTCTTTTGAGTTGTGTGATGCAATTCTAACCCTAAGTGCAATGCCTAACTCTAAGAGTGATGCCTAATTCTAGGAGTGATGCCTAGACCTATCTTCTTCTATTATTCTCTTTTATTCTTGTTTTCTGTTTACTTTCAGCCCTATTAGTGTTCACGTACTATTCACAGCTCTATTTGGTTGTGTTTCTCCTATTTTGTCAAGCCCTAACCCAAATCCCTCCATTAGCTACTAAAACCCTAGTCCTCCCTCATTGTCCTACATCAGTTTGGTATCAGAGCTTAAGGTTTTCACCACTATGCTTTCACAAAGTGGGAGATCCTATATGCGACCGTGTGTCATACCCCATAAGAAAGAAGTTCTGGATTTCAAAGGAAGGGGTGATCCCATGGTGTTCAGTGGTTGGCTTGCTTCAATCGAGGATTCTTTTTTATTGCTTTGACGTGATGGATGATCGAAGAGTAAGATTCGCTAAGATGAAACTTGTTGGTTTGGCAAAAAATGGTGGTATAGTGTTGAAGCAGATATAAGAAGACTGGAATCACCGCCAATAAGCACATGGAATGAGATGAAAGGCAAGCTTCAAGAGAAGTATATTCCTTCGAATCAACACGAGAAGTCATGAGAAAATTTTGTCGAATCGGGTCGTGGCAACACGTTGTTTGAAGATTATATGCCAAGACTTGAGGCACTTGACACTCCAACTTGAGTTGAGAGTGCTCAAGTTAAATCTGATCTAAAGCCCATTGTTATTTAGAATCACCACTACAGCATGCATTACAAGTAGCATCGAACCCGAAGAATACCGTTGAAGATCAAAATCTGGTGCAACAAAAGCTAGGAGCGAAAACACATGTTCAAAATCTGCTGAAGGTAGAAGATGGGCAGATTATGGAGGGTGGTAAGGCTTTTATTGAGGATTTAACAGCACCCCAAGAAGTTCCAGTTATTATTTTCAAAGAGGCTAGAGTCCAAACCAATAGATTGGATGCTACAGAGGTTGAAAACTTGCTATCCAGATTTTCTGTTATGGTGCCATAGAAGTCGTCTAATGAGCCCCCAACTGAGCTTAACATCAAGCCGGCCATAGATCTAACACAGGAGCATTTGACTTAACATTAGAGAAGGACACAAAATTTAATCAAAAGGCAACCATACAATGGGAATGGAACTGAGGTTCTTGCTCAACATCAATCGAAGGAAATGCTTTCTTCTTACTTCGGTCCCAGATTGATTTTGCAACTCCGGAGAAGTTCAACTTTGCAATTGAAAAGATCTCATTGTTCTCCTTCTTTTCTCCAATGAAGACAAAAGGGCAAGATCAACTTGAAGTGTTCCTGTGAAGCCATTGATGCAATTGCAAACCTCATGGTTTCTCATGACACTTCAAAAATCAAGGTCGAGTTTTCTCCAACCAGGGAAGAATCAAGAATGAGGAGAATGTGAGAAGCTCGAGGAAAAGTAAATTTCAGGAAGCGGTAATTTATGGAAACTCGCATAATCCCAATACCTCAAGAAAGCATTGGGTTATTTTATGGGTAAAGTTATTTACTTTATTTATTGTGAGTCGTTTTTAGTATCAAATAGATTTAGAAGTCTAAGGAGGTAGTAGTTTCCTTTTTAGTATTTTATAGATTTAGGAAGAAAAGTTTTAATATGATTTGTTTTCTTTTTGGGTTTGGAAGTATTCCAGACTATATAAAGTGATGGAATGCCCTTAACTTGATAGAGTTGATTTTATGAGAAATTGCAGAGCTTTTAAGCTTTCTTTTGAGTTGTGTCATGCAATTCTAACCTTAGATTCGATGCTTTGGGAATCTAGGTGTGATGCCTAATTCTAGGAGTGATTCCTAGACCTATCTTCCTCTATTATTCTCTTTTCTTCCTGTTTTCTATTTACTTTCAGCCCTATACTGATCACGGTCACTGTTCACAACCCTATTTTGGTTGGGTTTCCCAATGTTTTCAAGCCCTAACCCTAATCCCTCATTCTCTATTAAAACCCTAGTCCTCCCTCATTGTCCTACATGAAAGCCTTCCAACGTTCTCCACAGGCTACACACGCCAAAGGCAACTGCAAATATTTATGAACCGTGTTACATCTAAACAGGGTGCCAATGCGGTCGTGATACGTCCGCAAATCATGTATAAAGACAATCTACGGGAATTCATAATTATATGCAACAAATAGGAACTAAATGAAAAAATCTGTCAAATGGATTAGCCAACTGAGGACTAATCCGTAGCATACCAACCACAGTTTGATTTCAAAAGTAAGTGCAAACCAGAGTTTGACGTTGTTATATCAGAAGACCTGGTACTGTACGGTACCAGATATTCTAAAAAGTAGTATGTGAAGTTTCAAGTATTGTGAAACAGCATCACAACTCAGTCTTATAATTTTGCACTTTACCATTTCTGTCACTTCGAAGGTACTTTCCAAAGAAACAATTTCACACCTTGGTTCAAATTGAAAGCAAGTGCATACGTTGCTTATCCTGATCTAAATTTGTAATTTCTAATCCCGACTTTATTGCGCCAAAGATAATCTTAACCATTAAAACCCAAAAAGCACACTCTCTCCGTCCCAAAAAAATATTTCCAAAACGAGAAATTTAAAATGCGTCTAGGTCGAGAAAAATTCAAACTTTGTTCGATAAATTAGAGGTTTGAATTGCGTTTCAAACTTCCCGACTTAGATAAACAAAATTCCCCTCGGGTCCAGCACAGGAATAAAATACTAGGAAACTCAAAACCCTAGCAACAATTCGTGAAAACCCAATTAAGGTCAAAACAAACAAAGCAATAAACGTCCGATTATACTGACCACCAAGAGTAGTAGACGACGTGATCGAGCTTGAAAACGAGCAAGAGAGTGAAAGAAAACAGGAAGGCGTGTGCAGCTAGGGCCTGCGCAGACTTTGCGACTCTTCGCCAGCTCATTGCTTTCCTCCAAACCATGAACGAAACTATAGTATATGAACGTATTACGTAAATATGTGAGATTAAATATTTACTGCAAGGATGAGACTCGGTCTATATATGTAAGAGAGAGAGAGAGAGAGGGTGAGACTCTGTCTATATATGTAAGAGAGAAAGAGATGGGGGGTTTCGATTCAAGCAGCGGGCGACATTAAAGATTCGTTCCCCGTGTATTCAATTACGTGAAAACAAAATATTCAATTCCCCAATCTCTTTCCTTCCTCTCTTTAGTAGCATTACTCTTAATCATAAACCCTCGCTTTCACCCCATCCATCTCTCTCTCTCTCTCTCTCTCTCTCTCTCTCTCTCTACACTTTAGATTAAAGCAAACGCAACTCTTTTGAGAGGGTGTTTGGCTGATGGTTGTTTCTGATTTCTCCTTTTTTTTTTTAAGTCGGAAATTAGATTTCTCCTTTTTTACTTATGGGTGTTTGGTGCCAAATTTCAAAATACATGTACCAAAACACATTTTCATATTTTAACATTAGAGGCAATAAGTGAAAAGAAGTTTCTGGGGAGCTTTTCAACTTCTCTCTCTAGTTCCAGAACGCTACTCTTCTAAAATACATTCTACACATTTTTTCTAAACAATCCTATTAGATTTATAACACATTACGACCATAATTTAAAGAGCCAAAAAGTAAAAAATGAAAAACTAAAAATGAGGCTCCCAAATACCTTTGAGTTTTTTAATCTACTAGTATAACTTTTTTTTGGTACAACTAATACTAGATTTGGAAAAATGGGAAGGAATAAAAATAAACAATTAAGGGTAGACGCTCACCACTCAATTAGAAACGCAAACGGGGTACAGATTATCATAATCTGAAGTGTCTAAAAAGGAATACAAGGCGTAGGGGTTGCTCAACACTCCAAGGAATCCCCTTGAGAGCTACAAAAACGAAAACAAGAAGTATAATACTTCTCACAACAGCCAAAAGCCAATTTAATTTAAATCAGCTCTATCTAATTCATTCATGGCTAAAGACTTATATAAATATCTTGGAACATCCCCCAAGAATAGGAATAAAAACAATTACATTTTCAAGACACCAAACAAATGCTAAACAAGACTTTGACTCCAAACAACAAGGAAGACTCTCAAAGAGATAAATAAATAAATAACTAGACTCTTTGACTAGGAACTAGAATGACACATTAGACTAAAATAAAACATTATTTTCAATAAGCATTAATATACTCCTGCACATTTCTCCCATTCTTCAAAAAAAAAAAAAAAAAAAACCTCGTCCTCAAAATGCAACTTCATTGGGACGACACGGCAAAAGCGTTTCTCCCTTTTCATTTTTTCCACTCTTTGGAACAATTTGATGGTTTCGCCGTTCATCTTCACTTCATAAACATTTCCTCGACCTCGATAGTTAAGGTTCCTATCCCACTGTCATGGACGACCCAATGAAACATCATGCAAGTCTATTAGCAAGATGTTACACCAAATCTTGTCCCAATACTGACTCTCAAATCTCAATTGAAAACTCCACTAAACAACGCTTAGTTACAGGTATTTGTGATCCTTGATTCACCCAACTAACGTGATAGGGCTTAGCAAGATATTTAGTCGGCAAATTCAAGAATGAGACCAATTGTTGAGACAAATAAATTACCTTGACTCCCTGAATCCATAATGAAGAGGCTAAACTCCTGAATGATGCTTATAAGTCTCAAAAAGTTTGGTGCGTTGTTCATAGATGGATTCCTCAATCCAGTTTGAATAACCGGCCTTGCGTTTGTTTTAGACCAAGTTGGGCTTTGTTCAGTGTAATGAACAGGCAACAAAGAGGTCACTCTGCCAATGCAATGCCCTCATCTTGGGGGTTCTCATCATAGATGAGCTTTTGACCAATCAGTTTTGGACTCCATAGTTGCTACCATTAGATTTTTTGAACTCCCCTTGTGATCAAAAGTATTTTCACCCTCATCTTATTCTCGAGATGTCCCCCAATTTTGGTGTTTGACAAGAGATACTCTTTTGGCTGCATAAGTGATCTCATTATCCATTTCTGGTATTCCTCCCTTGAGTCATGTTCATCATTTTCTTCAAACCGTCACAATTTTATGATTTGGACAATCGGATGCGATGTGGCCATACCCTTGGCACTTGAAGCACTTGCGAGAACTGGCATTGGATGAACTTTGGCGATTGCTACCAGCTGCATTTTAACTTTTCGGAGATGACTTTGATTTATTTTAATATGCTAGGATTGGTTTCGAAGTCAATCCACTCTCCTCTTTGGAAAACACATCCTTAGGCGAAGGTCGTTTACTACTTCCATGAACACTTTTCACCTATTTTTCCTCCTTCATCACTAGCTTGACAACAGTATTATAAGTCCAATACAGTTGTTGTCATGCCTTCGACTTTCAACAATAATAAATAAACATTTTCCAAATAAAATGTACGAAAAATCCATCCATTGCCATTCAAAGTTCTCATGAGGAAGTTGCTCCATAGGTTTGATGACTACATACCCATGTCCCATGAGAAAACATGAAGAAAAATAGTTAAGTCATTACATTCTTCCAAGTCAAAAGAGAATAATAAATGGAGTTACAAGTTCATCTTCCAAAAATAAAGTTCATGAGATCTTTTGTATGCTTTCAACCAAAAGTCATGCACTCCAATTCATGTTCTGTGATTTATACCTGAATTGAAGTATTGAGCTACACTAGCCTAGTAAGAAAATCTTCTATAATCGCTAAATGCACATGATATGAGCATTAGGAGGATAATGTTGTCTATGGCAATCAAAGAATGAGAAACATCAAGGTACGATCAAGTTTAGGACCATAGTGTCTTGTGTCTTAAAAATCCCTTTCTCACAAGCCCGAGTATCAATGATTTAAATCAAAATTATTTCATCTCCCTTTGTTGATTCATTTTGAATTCATCATTTTTCACAATCTCAATAACCGGAAATTTTGAGACCCGTATTCCCTTACCAAGATTCTTACGCCTCGTAACCCTTGCCTAGCGACGTACCGAATGGTGGTCCTAGTGACATTGTTCATGCGGTCTCATTTACTAACTCGGGCCCCACAAGTGTAGTCTCGTCCAACACACAGGTGACCTACAAGGCCTACCATGCAATGCCTCCAAAGGCGCTCTCAATGCTCAATTGGTAACTATTGGTATACGCAAACTCGAAAAGCGGTAAATGATCCTCCCAACTACCCTGAAAATATCACGCAAGCCCGAAGCATGTCCAAAATCTGAATCGTTCTCTTAGATTCTCCGTTTGTTGGGATCAACCGCTTACCATCTCACCAAAACCCACAGGTGTTAGTGAATGCACAACTTTATTTCCTTATTCCATATCGCGCCCAAGCGCCAATGGGTCAACTGAGACTTGGCTCACTTGATCTCTCCCCCAGCCAGATGCTGGACTTGGCCCACCTGGCCTCCGCCCAACAATTACCATTACTCTACTACCATCACCACTACCACATATACTCTTCTGCAACCTCCACCACCACCATCCCACAACCATTTTGCCACTCCTAATACAACCACCATCACCATTACACCACCACAACCACCACTCATGCCACAACCACCACTCTTCCACTACTACCACCACCCACTACCACCATTGTTACTGCCACTACATCACTACCACCACCACGATGCCACCACTCCACCACTATAGCACCACCACTCTACCATTACCACCATCTCCACCACCACCACCACCACCACAGTCACTACCACCAATATAGGTATCACCACTACTCTACCACTTCCATCACCACTCCACCACTACCACAAACACTCTTCCACCGCCTACACCACCACCACTCACATCACCATTTCCCCACTCCCGGCACAACTACCACCCACCACCACACAACCATAACCACTACACCCCCACCACCGTAACTACCACCAGTTCACCACCAATGATGCCACTACATCACCATCACTTCTCCACCACAACTACTCCCACCATCATATCCCTCGTTCACCATCACCACCATTCCACCACTCCAACCACCAGATGCAACCACTCCACAACCACTACCACCACCACCACCACCACCACTACACAACCCACACTCCCACTATCACTCTACCACCACACAACTACCAAAACTCCCATCAGTATTCCACCACCACCGCTACAACTACCACCACAACCACCTCCCCCCAACCACCACTCCACAACTCCATCCTCGAGCCACCATAATCACCATTATCGCAAATACATGGTGACCATTAATAACAACTTCATCCTCGAGCCATCTTGTCAATACTGTGTGTATCTTTTTCATTTGGATGACTATACAGTTTTTTTTTTTATTTATTGATTTGATTTTTGCATTTCAATAGGAATATATAAAAGGTAAAGTAGGGAAATTATTGAATTTAATACTTCAGCTTTTTGTACACATCAAACAGCTTATTTTTCAGTGCTTAAAATTCAGTGCATATCAAAGAGCTTATCAGTTTAACAAATTCAACATTCAGTTTTCAGTACTTAATTTTCAGTTTACAGTTTGCAGCTTTCAACTTTATCAAACAACACCATAGAGAAAGTCTACAATACACCCCTCTTAAAGGTGTGACAATACTATATGCACTTAATATGTGGTTTAAATTGTGTCACATCACAAAGATTCATAACATTTTTGTGCGTTTCATAACTTTTATACAAAAAAATCGTAACTTTTCAGCAATATGATTTATTAATTTTTCACTAGAAATCATAACATTTACTTCTAGTAACTTTTCCCTAATAAAATTCATAACATTTGCTTCTGATAACTTTTCCTTAATAAAATTAATAACATTTTCACTAAAACTAATAACATATTGGTTGGTATCATTACTTTTATGCTAAAAACTCGTAACATTTTGGAGGTTCATATGATATACACCTCTTAAACTACCAAGCTGATACCATTCGGTTATTTCCTACTACTACGGTACGTATTGGTATTGGTGAGATTTCGGGTACCGTTTTAAATTTACCACTGTTAAATTATTTTTGCACATTGAAAAATTTAGCTTAAAATATGCATTCTTTTAAAAGAAACACAAATGTAGTATTTTGTTATCAACTGGTATGGGCCAGTACAAATTGGTATTTGAGCCGAAATGAAATTGGAAGTCTAGGATATGGATTTGCTCAAGGTCAGTAGAGTACGTGATTCAAATCCTTCTCTATTACACATGCATTGTGGACAAGTGTATTGCACAATTCACGTTTTAAAAAAAAAAAAAAAAAAGACAGACTACACACTCTCTCTCTATGAATTTTTCCCTCATCCATTCGGTTGTCACAAGAAAGGATAGGCCTAGCATATTTTACTAGTATTATTGTTCCTCCATTATATCTTTGGATTTTAGTATTTAAATGCAACATTTAGCCCCACAAAATGGGACTAGCACATGGTGGAGGGTGACCGTGTACGCATCCATTACCTAATTTTTAATGTGTTTAAATCTTCTACCCTAAGGATTCGGAGGCGGCTCTACTCTAGAGCTTGGGTGGTCATTTGAACACTAAATTTAAAATAATATAGGTGATATTTTTAGTTGAGTTTTAGTTGAACAAAAAAATATTTGAAACACCCAACTCAAAAGTATTTGAACATTCAGCCCGAAAAATCAGCTCACAAATCAACGAATGTGGTAAAGAGCAATTTGCGCAATCGAACGAGATATCGGTGGATGAATTGCATGTATTTTCATAATTGACAAAATTTTAGGGACGGAGGAATGCTATATTTGGGTGTCATTGTTGATATTAATAGCTGAATTTTTGTAATTATAGTTGTTTCTAGATGTAGTAGAGATTTCTGAACACCCTACTTAAAATTTCTGGAGCCGCTAAATTAATCCCGTGTGGTGTGCGTACGTTTAGGTTTTTGTAATCTTTTTACCTTGCGAAATGCAATGGTCGTATATATTTCACCATCATAATCAGCAGTATGAAATGGTAGTGATTAAAGCAACTCCACACAACTACTATCAAATAGTTGGTTATACCAAGAAAATGGTTTTATGCGGAACAAGAACATCAACTAATGGATAAAATGAATAAAACCTTTACTAAAATTTATCATTCATCTCAGAGAGCCAACCGAGAAACCCATGAACTAGGAAGGTACTCAATCTTCAATCCCTTGCTCCTTGTGAAAGGATCGTGCGAGCCTTAATAGTCAACAAGACTGATGGAAGTAGGGGAGGTCAACGCGAGACCCCCCGTTGACCAGAGTCAACGTTGACCCACCATTGAGATCATGACGATGTCCGCGCGACACGTGGCACTTCCCGTGTAGGGATCCGCGCGGGGGAGCCACTGACGCGGTCACGAGTCTTTGCGTGGAGGGGGCAACTGACGCGGGACCCTCTTGCGCAAGGCGCCTCCACGGCGCGCACCCCAAGCCCAGTGAGGGCGGTGCTTGGACAACCATGGGTCATCCAAACAGGAGAAAAGCACATGGCCCAAACGACTAGCGCGGCCCAGAACATGGGCGAGAACGCAAGAAGCTAGTCCGATTTAGCCCAGGTAATTATACCTGCAGCGGTCTGAAGGCAGGACCCCGGGGGCCCCCTGAGGCTTGGCTGCGGTATAGGCACGACCGAACAAGTCACGACCTTGCCCTAACGGGAATAAAGGAGATTTAGTGGCTTGGTGGCTATAAAGAACAAGAGGATCGCTGCGCGGGGGAATGGCTTGTCACCGCGTGGGTTAGCTGCGCGGTGATGACGTCACCCATACAGTCAGGTTGTACGGAAAGGACATGTGTTATCATATTATAGGGGAACAGCCTAGCACCTGATCATTGGTCCATGGTGCCTATAAATATGGGACATTCCCTTTCAATGCCCAGAGGTTGGTGAAATCTTGGCAGAAACATATGCCATTCTAGAGAGAGAAACGAGTAATCACTGAATGAGAGGAGAACATTCTCTCTGGTGAGATTCTTGTCCCATCTCCTAGGTCACCAAGGGTATCACGGATTAGACTGAGAGCAATCCACTGCCTTAGTCCTTTCTGTGCACACCTGCTCTGTTCTTCACCCTTCCTCTACTATTGATTATTCATACCTCTCCAGCTCATCATATTTGGCTAAAGCAAGAACCATCTCCTACATTCAGGCGACTTTGCTGGGGAGGTTGTCTAGTTGATGGTAAACACGAGAAGTGGTCTACAAACTTCAGGCATGGTAGCACCAGTAAACCTCGCCAACCTCGTTCTCGACGGTCCACCGCTGATAGAGGATGCCACATCCAGTCAAGCGGGAAACGAAGCAGGAGGACCTCAGGGAGCTCCGGTCATGGAGATGATCCAGACTATGCAATCCGGAATCACACAAATGCAAACTACTCAGACGCAGCTGCTTGCCGCCATCGCTGGCCTCACAGAAGTAATCACAGCCGCTTTGCCCAGAGCTCCACCAGCAACGATGCCTCAGCAGATCCATGCTGAGGGGGGAACCCAACTACCCGTGCCTCCACGGGTTGGACAAGCCCATGGAACTCAGGGAGTGGGACCCTTAGCTGGTGGCTCCGGTGCTCAGGCTCCTATCCGCCCAGCGATTCCTGTACATCCTGCCTTACCAGAGAACCCCGGTCTTCAAACCACGGGAACTGGCTCTGTTCACCAAAGGGCAGCTCTTGGAGAGAATGTGGGGCCACAGGCGGTGACCCTGGCAGAAGTACATGCTCTATTACAAAGAGAAAAGACGAAAACAACATGCCCCTCCCTCCCAAGCCCAGACATTCAACCACCTTATCCCATGACCATCCTCCAGATGCCATATCCAGAAGGCTACACCCTGCCAAAGTTCACCAAATTTGATGGCAAAGAGGGTAACGCGCAAGAGGACGTAGTGCGGTTCATTGAAACCCTAGGGGCCTTTTCTGGAGACACAAATCTCAGGTTAAAAGAATTTTCTAAGTCTCTAACCAATAGGGCATATACATTGTATGTCAACCTCACCCCCTACTCTATAATATCGTGGGAGGACATGGTTAGTCGATTCTACGCCAAGTTCTTTCAAACACGCGAGAAGATAACCAGTCTATCCCTTGTTAAAGAAACCCAGGGCCCCAGTGAAGATATCGTTGACTATATCAAGCGGTTCCTGGACCGCGCAGTTGATTGCCTTGAGCCAGTAGAGGAAGAGTATCTGGTGGAAATCTGCACAGCAGGACTCCTACGCGAGTATCAGCCATTCTTGGTCAATGTCAAGATTCATACATTTGCTGCATTATTGGAGGCAGCATAGAAGCTGCCCATATCGTAAAACCACCTGTTGCCGTGCGCGACGGCTGGAAGTCTAGAAAGTCTCACTCCGTTGCCGCGGCTGCAACTTCCGCTCCTTCGCGCAAGTCGCAAGGGGGAAGAGGCAACGACGGAAATGGCAACGGGCGCGGTGGATGGAGTGGCAGCAATAGTGGGCGCGGTGATTGGAAGAAACAAAAAGTGTACAAGGAAGGCGCAGGGGCCCCAAAATACCCCTGCAGTATTGAGGAGGTGAAGGCATTGGTAAAAGAGTGGATTGCGGATGGCGGTCTCACACTACCAGACATTGAGGTCGCACCCTCGCGTGCAAACAGAGAAAGCCCCAACTATTGCATGTTCCACCGACACACCAAGCATCCCACTAGTGAATGTTGGACCTTGAGAAGGATTTTTAAGAAGAAATTAGATAACAATGAGTTGAGAATCAATACTAAGGCGCAGGATGTGCGCATGCACCCCTATCCTGAGCATGGGACAACCAACATGGCTGAATGCTTTGAGTTCATGCGCAAAATAGAGGAAGATGATTATGGTTATGGTTATGAGTATGATTATGACTACGAGTACGATTATGAGGAAGTGTATATGACCTCTTTTTATGATGAGCTCGACGATATCGCAGGATATGATACCCCAACGGTGGCCACTCCCGATCCAGATAGTGGAGTCAAAATCTTGCAAAATAGCACAAAATTCAAATAGTTCTATGACGGAATGGGGTTCACACCCAATACAAGATTCAGGATGACGAAGGCCATTCTGGCTATCGCGCAAGAAGGTCATGAAGCGTGCGCCGCACAAGGAGGGTCGCTCCCCAGAACGATCAAAGATGAGTCGAATGCGATCTCGTTTTCTGACTCTGACAGAAGGATTTTGCACCCACATAACAGACCCCTATATGTTACCGCGCGAGTCAATGGCATGGAATTGAAGCGAGCTTTCATGGATGGAGGAGCATCCATCAACATCATGACAATGACCACCTTGCGAAAGGTAGGAATCCCGGAGGACCGAATTGTGAAATCGCTGATAGGAATCACTGGGTTCCAAGGAGACAAGAAGGAATCCCTGGGATATGTAATCGTTGATCTCGTAGTCGACCTATCCGCACTGCCACTAAATTTCACATTATCGACGCGCAGACGAACTACCACATAATATTAGGCCGCAGCTGGATGCATCGCTTC
This sequence comes from Vaccinium myrtillus, assembly GCA_016920895.1. Taxonomy (NCBI): domain Eukaryota; kingdom Viridiplantae; phylum Streptophyta; class Magnoliopsida; order Ericales; family Ericaceae; genus Vaccinium; species Vaccinium myrtillus. Next base: position 21,616,573 of record CM029277.1, read on the forward strand.
GCAGTCATCCCGTCTAGCTATCATCAGTGCCTAAAGGCGATTTGGGCTAGAAAGAAGGTCATCGTCATGGCATCTGAAAGGCCGTTCGGAGTGAGCGAAACACACTTGTCTGATTCGGTATACTTCACCGAGATGGAGGAGACACCAAGCGCGGTGGTTGCAAGGCCTGTCAGGGTCAAATTACCCAAGTGGGAAGACATCAAAGACGAAGGGGAGGTCTCCGCGAGCAAGCGGGAACCATTCACAGAAAGCGCGTCAGGGCCAAGGAAGATTACCAAGGTCAAGGAAGGAGGAAAGACCGTGTACTGCTTGTGATGAGGCGACGGGCCGGATGTCTATGCGGAGGCGTCTGACCCGCGGTGCCTTGAGGCAACAGGAGCGGCAGAAGACGAGGTGGTTAAACCAGAGCCAGCCCCAGAATGCATGCAAGACGGCCCTAAGCCGCAGCCCAAGGTGTTGGAGGAAGTCAACCTCAGGGAATGAGAGGGCACTCCAAGGCCTGTCTTCACCAGCGCGGCACTTGAAAGTGGCATGAAAAAGAGGCTCATTCAACTATTGCAACAATACAACGATGTCTTCGCCTGGCACTATGAGGAAATGCCAGGGCTAGACACCGAATTGGTGGCACACCACCTGAACGTCTTCCCAAATTCTAAGCCGGTCAAACAGGGCGCGCGCAAGTACCAGCCTGAGTTAGAAGAAAGGATCAAAGAAGAAGTTGAGAAATTAAGGAGAGCCAGATTTATCCAGCCTATAAAATATCCGTTGTGGCTGGCGAACATCGTACCCGTGAAGAAGAAGAACGACCAGATACGTGTGTGTGTCAATTTCCGCATATCGATACGCTGGTTGACTCCACATCGGGACACCAGATGTTCTCCTTCATGGACGGTTTTAGTGGCTATAATCAGATTAAAATGGGGGCAGAGGACGCGGAAAAAACGGCTTTCAGAACACCGCTAGGCAATTTCCATTACACCGTTATGCCCTTTGGCCTCAAGAATGCTGGCGCAACATACCAGCGCGCGATGATGGCAATCTTTCACGATATACTGCATCACATTGTGGAAGACTATGTTGATGACCTCGTTGTAAAGTCAAAGGAGAAATTCGATCACTTGGATCACTTGGAAACAGTGTTCGTAAGGTGCAGGAAATTCAACATGAGAATGAACCCGCTAAAATGCGCCTTCGGCGTCGCGTCAGGGAAGTTCTTAGGATTCCTGGTCCACATGCACAGAATAGAGGCGGACGATGCAAAGATAAAGTCTATCACTGAAATGCCATCCCCACACTCCCAGCGGACACTGAAGAAGTTCCTAGGGCGGGTTTCCTATCTATGAAGGTTTATCCCCGTGCTAGCGAAAAATATCAGCACCCTTCAGTGATTTGCTGAAGGGAAGAGCAAAATTCGAATGGCGCGCGGAGCACCAATACGCATTTGAAAGAATCAAAACCGTGTTAACCTCCCCACAGACCATGATCGCGCCGCAGAAGGGCAAGCCCCTTGTCCTGTACCTGACGTCCACCCAGAGATCCATTGGGGCCCTGCTTGTGCAGGAAATTGATGGCACGGAAAGGCCGGTATACTACATCAGCAGGAAAGTACAGGGAGTAGAAGAGCGTTACACACCAGTGGAGCGACATTGCCTAGCATTGATTTTTACTGCGCAGAAGCTACGTCACTACTTCTTGTCTTTCAAAATCCACCTTGTCACGAAGAGCGATCCAGTACGCTATTTGCTGTCGCGGCCAGCCCTCACGGGGAGAGTCGCCCGTTGGCTTTTAGCTCTGGCTGAATTCAAAATACTATGCGTCACTCCCAAGACGATTAAATGTCAAGCACTTGCCGACTTGCTCGCACAATTCCTTAGCGAAAAGTGCAAGCCGGTCCAGGAAGAGTTACCAGGAGACGGTTTCGAAGCATTAGCGGTCGCGTCAGTCACTTGGACTCTAAGCTTCGATGGGGCCACGGGAAGAGGCGCGGGGGGTGCTAGAATAGTCCTCACCAGCACGGATGGCCAGCGTGAATACCTAGCATACAAGCTGTCTTTCCACTGTTCAAACAATGAAGCAGAATATGAGGCCTTGATCCTAGGGCTCCTAGCAACCATTGCAAAGGAAATAAAGATCCTCAAAATTGTGGGGGATTCAAAGCTGGTAATTTTGCAAACAGAGGGCGTCTACGCGCTTAAGGAGCCTACCCTTGCTCCATACAGGGCCACAGTACAGAGGCTGATGCAGCGTTTTGATAGTGTGGAGGTCATTCACAAACCTAGATCAGATAACAGGTTCCTTGATGCACTCGCCACGCTGGGAGCAAAAGTTGAGTTTAATGAAGAAAACATAGCCATAGAAATCGTCAAAAAGACGGAACCATCAATCGCCAATGAGGTAAACGAGGAGCAAACCATCGAGGAGTGTCAAGAAAAGCTGATGAAACAGTTAGCTACCGGGCAAGGCAATGTCCCTTTGACATAATTGGCACAATTTACCACGATTGGGAAGAAATTATATAATCGCGGCCCTCAGGGGTGGCTCGCGCGGTGCATCGGGCATCAAGAAGCCAAAACCAAGTTGCGTCAGATCCATGAGGCAACTTGTGGAGAAAATGATGTCTCTCTTTACCGAAGGGTTCAGAGACAAGGCTATTATTGGCCTAGCATGAAAGCAGATGCCGCAGACGTGTTAAGGAATTGCGAGAGGTGCACCCTAACCATCCAAGCACATGAATGTTGTTTCTCAGTAGAACAGGACTGGAGACAGAAGTATATTGATTTCCTACAGGAGGGCGCGCTACCAGTGGAAAGAGAATACAGAAGACAAATTAAGATGTCCGCTAGTCGATTCTTCATCAAAAATGGAAATCTATACAGAAGAGCCTAGGACGGTGTTCCGTTGCGGTGCCTGTCCAACGAAGAAGCTGAGGAAGTGTTGTACAAAGCACACGAGCTAGAGCATCAGGGCGGGCGAAGATTATATGAGCATATTATCCATTTGGGATATTACTGGCCGCGGATGGAGTCTGATGCCAAGGCTCATGTGCGCCGGTGTCACGCATGCCAAAAGTTTGGAAATCTAGTCCACGCGCCAGCAGTGGAGCTTCACGCGATCCGCGCGCCATACCCCTTCCATACTTGGGCGATGGACCTTGTTGGACCCATCTCACCACACTCATGCAGGCATCAGTGGATTCTTGCGGCCACTGAAGTCAGTACCAAGTGGGTGGAAAGTAGTGCCATTGAGAAAAGCGACTGGCGCGGCGATCGCTCAGTTCATTAAAGAAAACATCATATGCAGGTTTGGCATACCCAATGTGATCCTGTCAGACAATGGGACCCCATTTATTAACAAAAATGTGGGTGAGCTACTTCACTCCTACTCTGTGGAACACCAGACTTCGACACCGTATTACCCTCAGGGAAATGGCCAAGCTGAGGCCACGAACAAGTCTTTGGTGTGGATCTTGAGCAAGCTGATAGACGAAAAAGGTGGAGCGTGGTCAGATCACTTGATCACGGCACTCTGGGCATACTGCACGGCAAAGAGAAAGGTGACGTGAACTAGTCCCTTCAACTTGGTCTATGGGGCGGAGACTGTACTCCCAGTTGAACTGAGTATACCCTTCGCACAGTTGGCTCTACCAACAGAGGTCACCACCGCAAAGAGGCGCGCAAACCTGGAAGCCTTGGAGGAAAGGCGAGAACTTGCCGTGGAGCATCAGGCCAAGTACTAGGAGTCGGTATCAAAGTTCTACAACAAGAGTGTGGTCCCACGAGAATTTAAGGTTGGAGATCTGGTCTGGAAATCAACCACAGATGTAATGAGGAATGTCAAGCTCCCCAAATTCACCCCGAGATGGGAAGGACCGTATTAGGTCATCAACGCAAGGACAAGTGGCCACTATAGGCTTTCCAGGGTCTCCGACGGATTTCTGACGGGGCCCTTCAACATCAAGTTTATGAAGAAATATTACCCTTGAATAAGATGATGTTTCAAATCTTCAAAGTCTTTCCTTTTTTTTTACTTTCTTTTTGCAAGTCCCCCTCTATTGTTACGAAAAGTTAATGAAATGTTGGGTTATTTATGAAAGATTGTTAATGGAGCTCCATTTCATGCGATGGCGAGATAAGCCATAATGAAGGGATTATTCAGAGAAAGTCTTGTTAATCACGAAAGCACGAGCGTAAGAGACAATCAGAAAAGGATAAACCATAAACAAACAAAATTCCTCTTTATTCGAATGTAGCAAGACCATTACAAGAAAAAAGAAAAGGAAATACAGTCATGGCGGAGGATCAAGGAACAAGCCCTTGGTGACTGGGTCGTTCTTCCCAAATATTTCCCCGCCCGCGGCTTCGTACTCTGTCTTCTCGCGCAAAACGGCTTCCAGTTTAGTCCGCCTATCCCTCAAGTCAATTTCTCTTTGAGCAAGAGCCATGCGCGCAAGGTCCACTCGCTCCTGGGCCCGTTGACCTCCCTCTGCTTCGCTTCAACCCGGAGCGGAATCTTGAAAGCTCGGCGCGAGCCGTGCATACGCTCCATGTGAGTAATGAGCCAGCCAACCTCCAATCCTCCCAAGTTTTGGAGATCCATGAGAGCCCCTTTTCCATCTTGCAGCGACGCATCCCCAAACTTCTTCAAAGGAATGGCGCGCAGGGAAGTAATGATGGTCGCTAAGCTATCCAGAAGCATACCACCACCCAAAGGGCTCTGTGCCTGGAAGTTAGCAAAAGTCTCTGGGTGCGCCCGTTGAACAGCTTCCAGAACAGGCAGACTGGTATCAGTGACGCGGAACGATAAGAATGGCTTCATGGACGCAGGAATGGCAGGAGGTATCCGCTCCTCGCACTGAGAATCACTATACTGGGAAGGAGACTGTTGCGGCGCGCTGGATTCTTCTCCCCCTGAAGCTTTCGAGCTATCCTCAAAATCTATGGCCTCTCTCCCAAAAACGACCATCTTCCCGATACCCTCTTGTGGAGCGTTGGATTCTGCCTCACTCCTACCTTCCCCCTTGGGTGCATCCCCCTCTGGGGCATCCCCCTCGGAAATGGCAGCCAGACGCTACTGTTGAGCTTCCCCTTATTGCTCTGGCAGAGGCTCTTGTTGTTTGGGAACAAACTGTTGAAGGGCGACCTGCATCTCCCGCACTCTCCCCTGAGGGTCCACAGCAGCCTCCAATTCTGAAAAATCATCTTTGAACAATTCATGAATAATGGGATCAACCGAAGTGGGCACAAAATCTCCTATACTATGAGTAGTGCGCGGCCTAAAGCTTGGCCCCACAAGGATGTCACCCCCTATGTTCTGGAAGGTGCTGGAGGAATCAGGATGATTACCTTTCTCAATAGATGACTCACGTTGAGGGGCGGACTCAGTCGGTGCACGGGAGTGAGTTGAGGGGTGGCTCATTTCAACAGCGGGCTGAGAGGGCTCTCTTCATCATCACTATCAACGTAAGGATGCAAAAACTCTTGCTCAAAACCCCTGCCAAAGCCTTCAGTGGATCTTCCTAAGCTCTTCTCCATCTATGGCTCCGGGTCGCGACGTCCCCCAGAGTGAACCTCTCTTACTTCATCCTCTCTGGAACCACTCGCGCCGCGCGGACCAAATACTTCGGCAATTGAAGGGCTAACCCGCTCCCCTGACCGTATCATCTCCAAGAACCCGTGCCTCTCTAATGCTTGCGGGTGCGGGATGGATTCTTCGTTAAATTTCGCAGGCTGAGCGGCTGGGGAAGGACTGCGTGTGACCTCCGCATGTTGACCAGACTCTGGCCCACCAGCTACGGCTCTTCCGCGCTCCCTGCCAAGGAGGGTGCTGATTGGGAGCTGGTCACCGTTGCTGACACTATCCTCTGTGGACAGTTGGGCCAGGATAGAAGGGTCAGCGGCTTGACCCTGAGTCAACGCAGCGGCACGGGCCCTCAAAGAGATGTTATTTGTATCGAAACCATGGTCCGAGCCGCCGATTTGCGGGGAAGCTGTGCGTTCTGGTGACTCCCTGATGCGCTCGCCAGTCACCGCCTGAAACAAAAAAGAAGAAGAAGAAGCAAGTAAAAGATAGTATCACTGTCAATATGGGAAACTGAAGGGAAAATTATGTGCTACGTACCCTGCGTAGCCTGCGATGAACAGGTGGCCGCACGACCTCTTCCTCATTTGCAGAAGATGTCTGGCCCCTTACCCAGGACCTGGTGATGCGCACGACAGATAACGGTGCCACGACTCTAACATCTGAGGGTGCCACGGTAGTACTCTTCTTCAAGGCCCAGCGACTCCGTACACCGCGCCAATCGTCGGATTGAGGCTTGGGGGCGTGGAGAGTGAAGTCTGGCCTAAACACAACGCGCGCGGCAGCTTGGATAGCCTCACCTTGCACAAAAGCATAGAAGGAGTCCAAGTTCCTGCGCTAGTACAAGTGGAACTGGGTGGAGGCAAGGGGAGGACGAATGGACTTTGGGAAGCGCCAGCGGCCAACCCCATCCAAAAGAACGTCTGTGAAGGAGACAATAAACTGGTTGAAAGCGGCTTGAAACTCCAGAGGCTCTGGCCTGGCCGCGGGCACCACTAAATCATACCCCAACTGGCGCGCCAACTTGTCTGGCATGTACACCACTGTTCGCCAGTTCTCAACTCCAAGTGCGGGCAGGTAAGCCGAGCGGCTTATGCAGTATACGCTGATAAGAAAGTTGCGCTGCGGCAGACTAGCGTCAGAAAGGTCAACCTCCTCTGGGGTGCTAGGGTTGTAGTTGCAAATTCCAACCAAGGTCTGGGTGTAGGGGCGCGGATAGAAATGGGACTCATCGTCCATGTACTCCTCCCAAAGCTTCGATGTGGCTGTATTGTTCCAACGGAGGATGATGGGCCATACTGGCCCTGTAAGAATATACCTCTGACGACCGTCGTCCTCCCTGAGCGGGCGACCCCTGCTGTCTAGGACTGGTTGGGACACCTGCGCGGGGAACTTCTTGGGCTTTGGAGCAGCGATGGGAAAATGCTCGTACACCAGCGCAGTTAGGAACTGAGTATGCACCATGGAAGTGATGTCGTAGCGGCCCACGGAGTGCTCAAAGTTCGCAGACAGGCGGTCCAACGGCTGGTATAAGTGCCCAAGGAACAGAGGACCCAGTGGAAACCTATCCCCTTGCGCGAGCCTCACCGCGAGATAAAAAACAAACTCGCTCGGTGCATCAATTGGAAAATCTGGAAACAGAATGAATGAAAGGAAGAAAGCAATAAAGGCAGGCAGGTACAGATCACCTTTGTACTCTGGACCATCGATGGCCTGGCGTTCCGCGTCTCCAGGCAGCACGGGCTGGAGATCCTTGAAAAAGTACCTTATCCATGAACCCCAAGAAGTCTTCTTTGGGTCTGTCATGGCCCTCCTATGACCACTCATGTCCCACTGCGAGCCCCTGTGGTCCGCGGCCTTGTAAGCCAACTTTAGTTTAGCCATCAACTCCTGATCTGCATAGTCGGATGTGGTGGGCTCAAACTCTTTTCTGCCACGAGAAGAGAGGTGTAGGAGTGCACTGGTATCTTGAAGAGTGGGGCCGAACTCCCCCCCACGGGAATACGAAAGTCTGAGTATCTGTGCGACTGTGTTCCACCTTGACACCAAAAAGTCGATATTTTCGTTCCTCCTGTTCAACGTCAGAACCTGGGAAATCTTGATGGGCTCCAATATGTGAGAACGCTCCAGAATCTTCTTATAAGTAACATCCTCGAACACATCATTCACCCACTCGCTCCAGCCAGCGGGGGGTGCAGAGAGAGAGAAATACTGAACCGGGGAGAGAGGGAAGTCTCCCTTCTCCAGGCGAAGACGGAGAACAGAAGAGGGTGGCACCATGTCTCCATCCTCAATGGACACCTCTGGCCGGATACATAGGACGTCGTCCAGTTCACTGCCCACCGGGTTGTAGGACTCCACCTTCTCCCAAAATGGATCGTTCTTGCCATGGAGGTAAGGGGCCCTACGCCATTGGTCCGAGGGAGGGACTGGACCTCCTTGGACAGTAGGCCTGCCCCCTACCACTTGGTCGCCACGAGTCATCTTAAGTACGAAGAGAGTTTTGAAAGAGATAAAGAGGAGCAGGGGGAAGAAGAGCTACAGAGGAAAGAATTTGCAGAGAAGTGAAAGTTGCAGAAGATAAGGGCTTAGGAGCTCTGGGTTTCGATCAGAAGAAGAAATGGAGAAATGAGAATGAATGAGATATTTATAGGGAGGAAAGAAGGCCCCGAACGGCGGTCGCAATCAACCATCACGTTGGGATGAAACGTCATCAATAATGATGACCTCGGACAGCCGAAAAGGTGTCAGAAAACGGATAATGCGCTGACGTCACGCGCGTGTGGGAAAGCGCGTGAAAGTCATGCCACGCGCCTGCGTGTTCCACATGCGCGTGGGGGCCATTGTAGGGGATGTCAACGCGAGACCCCCCGTTGACTAGAGTCAACATTGACCCACCATTGACATCATGACAAGTGTCACCCAGGTGGCGCGATGTCCGCGCGACACGTGGCACTTCGCGTGTAGGGATCCGCGCGGGGGAGCCGCTGACGCGGTCACGAGTCTTTGCGTGGAGGGGGCCACTGACGCGGGACCTTCTTACGCAAGGCACCTCCACGGCGCGCATCCCAAGCCTAGTGAGGGCGGTGCTTGGACAACCATGGGCCATCCGAACAGGAGAAAAGCCCATGGCCCAAACGACTAGCGCGACCCAGAACATGAGCGAGAACGCAAGAAGCTAGTCAAATTTAGCCCATGTAATTATACCTACTGCGGTCTCAAGGCAGGACTCCGGGGCCCCCCTGAGGCTTGGCTGCGGTATAGGCGCGACCGAACAGGTCACGACCTTGCCTTAACGGGAATAAGGGAGATTTAGTAGCTTGGTGGCTATAAAGAACAAGAGGATCGCTGCGCGTGGGAATGGCTTGTCACCGCGTGGGTCAGCTGCGCGATGATGACGTCACCCGTACGGTCAGGTTGTACGAAAAGGGCACGTGTTATCATATTATAGGGGAATAGCCTGGCACCTGATCATTGGTCCATGGTGCCTATAAATATGGGACATTCCCTTTCAATGCCCAGAGGTTGGTGAAATCTTGGCAGAAACATATGCCATTCTAGAGAGAGAAACGAGTAATCACTGAATGAGAGGAGAACATTCTCTCTGGTGAGATTCTTGCCCCATCTCCTAGGTCACCAAGGGTATCACGGATTAGACTGAGAGCAATCCACTGCCTTAGTCCTTTCTGTGCACACCTGCTCTGTTCTTCACCCTTCCTCTAGACCACCTCATTCTCTTTCCTATTGTGTCTCTACTGTTGATTATTCATACCTCTCCAGCTCATCATATTTGGCTAAAGCAAGAACCATCTCCTACAATGGATAATGCAGGCAAATTTCGTAAGGATATCCAGAAATAATACTTCAAGCAAGGCCGGTGGGTAGGCTTGGGTCTGGGGCCCACCAAAATAGCCCATTTTGAGGCTCCAATTAGGTTTATATAATGTAGTAAGTAATAAATGTTTACCGTAGTAAAAATTCAACAATAGAGGCGTACAGCCCAGCGGAAAAGCCCTCTTCACCGTGTGTGGCAGGGAATGGGGGGGCCTGCTATGCACCAGCCGCATGGCACCGTGCCATGCGGCCATCCGAGCCGTCCATTGTGAAAATGAACGGCTCGGATTTAATCCGAGCTCAATTAAATCCGAGCCGTGCGTTGCTTGATCAAATCCGAGCCGTGCATTTTCGCAATGGACAGTCGGATGGCCGCATGGCACGGTGCCATGCGGCTGTGCACAGCAGGGCCCCCGCCTCCGTGTGGCAGGGTTCAATTCTTCTTGGCGCTCATTCTCTTTTTCTTTACTGTGGCAATATGAAAAGGTACATTCTCTTCCTTATTTTTTTTTTCTCTTCTCCATGAGATTTCTAGTATAAAAGTTTTTAGGTTTTCTTTTATTAAACGTATTTATAGTTATTTTTAATGGTTTGGTTAAAGTATTTTATTTTATATACCTCTTGATTAAAATAGTCGAAATAGATATTAAAAGATATCATATTTGGGAAATACCTACTTACAAACGTTGGTAGACTCTTTTGCTATAAAAGATTTGTACTTCTTTAATATTTCGAAAGGTTGTTTCATTAAATTTCTAGTTCAAATTACCTCAAAAAGGTGTTTCAATTGTGGGGTTAATGATATAAATATTATACTAAGTTCAAAACTATCATCTTAGAAGAACTCAATTGTGTGAACATATACTTCCACCACATCCATATTGTTTGTCGATTTTTTTAAGAAATTTTTTTCAGTGTTGTCATCAGGGAAAAATAAATAAAACACTTCGTGTGCATTAGTAAAATATTTGCATCGACTTGTCTATTTCAATTATTTTTTGATTGTTGCAATAAAAATAAATAATTGTGACCAAAAACTACTTTTCATTGACATAACGACACAAATACAAAAAAGACAAAATATAGAACAAAGTATCTATCATTTAAAGTTAATATTGGTCCTCTAAATTTTTCTTTTAGGAAAAACATAGGGCCTTGTTTTATATTTGTCTGGGGTCACAAAATTCTCAGGGCCGGGCCTGACTTCAAGGATCAATATCCATAGGATTTCTTCGGAACAGTGATTCTTTTTAAGTTCCAATACAAGTAGGGAAATGTGCAACGATTCTTCTCGACATATCTAGTAGAACATACAACAATGTGGAGCATACAACTTAAAAGATTAGCACGTGAATAAACACCATTGGTGTGGTGTCCTCAAAATTCCAGAAGAACCTCTAGAGTGTTTCTGACCCGAGTGAGCAGCGAGTGGGTGATGGATGAACCTCTAGGTACACCTGCACACGTAGCACTCGCCGTTAGCACCTAACCTGGCCGGAGTGTGGCCAGGGAAGGCACTCCGACCATCTAGTAAGTAATCGGAGAAGGAAGTACTAGAGGAAATGTGAGAGTTGAGAAAAAAAAAAGTGTTGTGCCTTTAGGTCTCCTTCGCTTCGCTTATATAGGCTCCCTAAGTACAGGGGCAAATCAATCACTCCCGCTCGGATGACTTCACCGAGCGTCACGAGCCAGATCTGTAATCATCGCATGCACGCGTCCTTCAAACATAATTGGGCACATATCGTAACCGCTTCGGGTTCCGTCATGCTGACGTAGGGACAGCTGTAACATGCACATGTGCCTTCCCAAGTTTGTTATCAGAATTAACCGCCTTGGGTGACGTCACAGTGGACGACGCCGATGTCTCGGATCACCCTTCCGAACCATCTCGGATGCGATCCGTCATGGATGACTCTTCCGGCTTGTAATTCATCCCGGTCAAGATACCTGTTTGTCTCGGATGGGTCTGTCTCGGTCTGCCCATCATTTATGCCTCTATTGATGGGCTCTGGTACACTATTTGGGCCTTGGACCTTCTGGGCTCATGAACTGAGCCCCCTTTGAGCGTTATTTTTCGGCCTACTACAATTGGATATCTCCAAAGGGGCAAGCTCAATTCCTATTTTTCAGCCACTAGTGTTCGGCTAACTTTGAGCTCATTGTTGTTAAGATAGGCTACTTAATTATTGAATTTTTTTGAATATATATTACGTTCTTTTTTTTTTAATTTTTAAAAAAAAATTACAAAGAGGTCTGGAATTTTTTTGCGATTGCATTTTGTAGAACTGTGATTGTGAGACCAAACCAAATGGTAGTTTATGGTGAAATTGTGCACATTTGAGCAGAGATTTTTTTTTTCCCTTTTGTTCATTTTGTTATTCTCTTCCTAATTAAACTGAATAAAATAACAAAACCAAACCCCTCAAGTAAAACCCATCTACGAAATACTTAATGGTGTCCCAACTACTAAGAGCGTATAAACAAAAAAAAAAAAAAAAAAAAAAGAAAAAAAAAAAAAAATGACAGAGATAGAAATAAGGGAAAAGAAGCAAAGTGGGGAAAAAAGAACAAAAGGAAAACCCAGAAATAAGGGAAAACAAGAAAAAGGAGCACCATGTGTTTACACATTGTCTCCTCCAAAATTCAAAAAATGCCATTCGACATATGGACAAAACCTAGGACAAAAAAAGGACATAAACGAAAAACCTAGAAAGTCTAGTAAGGACAATACGGTAATTATGCAAAACCTGTCAAGATGACTTGAATACCTCTCACAAATCCACATCACCTCCAATTATAGACAAATAAGGGTACAATACACATTTCCCTCACAAGTGTGTTGATATATCTATCTACTATATACTATATATAAAGAGTCAGTGCGTTAACTGTTTTTGTCCCATATTTTCGTCCCCTGTAAAAAGTCAATTTTGCCCATTGGTTTCCCTTATTCCATGAATAAATCCAGAGACTTTTGTTTACCCAAGGAAATTAAGGTATAACAAATGGTCCAAATGAGAAGTCTTACTTGACCTTATTCTTTTCACGTGTCATAATATTTTTCACACATTTGAGGGTAATGTGTAAAGTTCGTCATCTTTTTAACTCTCTCTCTCTCTCAAAATTATTGAGTGGTTATGGGACACCGCCACAAGGTACTCCGGACTCCTTTTTATTACCGTGCACGTTAATAAGAGAACCAAGATAAATTTGGGTGAGTTCCCGCTATAAAGTCCATTTTTAGATTACACGTATTAGAAAAGTAGCTTCCATTAAAAATACAGTTGATGAATGTAAGGAAAATAATTTCCTTCGAAATTTGTGTTATATATATGATCTTTAGCCCATTTAAACAATAAGGGAAGGGCACTACGTACCCAACACCCCGTTTGGATGCCGGAGATGTTTTGGGTGGATTTGTAATGAGGGTGGATTTGAAGGTGGATTTGTAATGAGGGTGGATTTGGTAATGAGGGTGGCCCCACCTCATAAGAAGGGTGGATTTGTTAGTGAGGTGTTTGGATGATATTTTGAGAAGGGGGATTTGAAAGGTGGATTTGATAGGATAAGAGGTCAAATGACGTAATTGCCCTTATTTTATTATTTGAATAAAGAAAACGGATTAATTTCTTAATAATTATAGTAAATACTTAATAAATACATAAAAATTACGAAAAATACATAATAAATACAAATAAATATTTAAACCATATTATATGGAGAAAAAAAAAATTCGGGTTCATTGTACCTATTCTTAGATTTTAGCCCCAAAAAGTTTTGGGTTCTTTCAACTGATAACATTGTTTTTCCCAAAAATAAAAAAATAAACCATACTACCACATTGAATCTAGTGCCAGGTCTCTGCCAATTAAGACAGTTGCTTGTTTTTCTCTAGATGCATCACCGCAAAGCACTTGATAATTTTTACAAAAACCCATCTTCCCCAAATAAGTCAAACTCTTCTTCCCCAAATTCCCAAATTTACACCAAATTTACAGAGAACAAACTCTGCTCTCTCTCTCTACACAAACCCATCTCCTAAAATCATCATCCAACCGTGGTGGTCTACAAATCGGACTCCGGCGACCACGAGATCGTCTGGCGACCACGAGACCATCTCCGGCGACCACGAAAAGCACCAGTTTCCGCCATCGTCCAGTATTCTCTCTCTCTCTCTCTCTCTCTCTCTCTGTGATTTTTCTGGAGAGAAGGTAAGAAGAACCCCCTGATTTGCAGGGGTAGAATCGTACCAAAAGCCCCCTGATTTGCTAACGATGGGGTATGGGCTATCGTTACAAATCCGGGTGAAATCCGGGTGAAGGGGGATATGTACTCCGAACAGTAAACAAGTCCGGGGGAGGAAAATGCGAACCAAACACTGGATTAGTGTGGGACCGGGAGAACAAATCCGGGAGCTTGGCAAATCCGGGTGCCATCTCCGGCATCCAAACACTGGATTAATAGGGACGGAGTTACCTTTTGGAGTTGAGCCGGGGTTAGAACTACCTCAACTCTATTAAATCCTCTAGATGTATAACTTTTTTTTATTTAAAAACGACACTATAAGTAAAAGTTGCTTTAGTTTGTAAAGTAAACAAATGTTATTTGTATTTTCATTATTTTATAGTCTTCATAGTTCATATGAGAGAGACTCATAAAAATAAAGGAAACATTTTAAAAGTTTATAGGAGACTGATTTTAGCACTCCTCCTAATATAAGTATGAGAAAATGTTCATACAAAATAGTTTGAACTGTGAAAAATACATTGTTGATGAAAGTCATCTCCTAACATTTTGCTTCATCAGGGGTGTGATTTTAGTATAAATAGTGGTAGTTTTAAATTAAAACATCAACTAAGCACATAAAGCGGAAGGTAGCTGTTTTTCCCCTCAATTTTTTTTTTTTTTTTGGAGAATTGATTGTACAATGTAGTCATTTCTCCCACAGTGAACCCCTACATTTTTTGTTGTCAATTTGTGAGATCGCCTACATTTTTTTATTTTTTTAGAAGTTGTGTTTTTGCAAGTCTATTAATAACAAATTTATTACTGAGTAGCATTGTACATCAAGGTCGAGTTATCATTTTCGCGGGCAAGGCCCGCGGGCCTCTCACTAGTCTTTTAATAAAAGGTTTCTTCTTCTTCTTCTTTCTTTTCGCGGTTTCAATTCCACCTTTGAATTTTCTTTTGTTTCATTTTCTAGAGTACTTTCCCGGCCATGAAAAAGCTCTCCTTTTAGGCTCCGTTTGTTTGGACATAAAATATTTTTGTCAAAAACAATTTACACAATTTCCAAAGTTTGGTTGTTGAAATCCCGGAAAATGAAATTTTTTTTTTTTGGAGAATCTTTTACCCATTTGGCTGCAAAACGACTTGCTCGTGAAAACCTGGTAAGTTTTTTTTTCTAATTTGTGCCCCATCCGTTTTTCGCTTCCTACAAAACTCCGTTGACGAATGATACTCTCATTCCCTCATGGGCACATAAAAGCAATTGCAAAATTGATGCTCTCTCTACCCCCTATGCAACACACTCTCTCTCGTCCCACGTCCACTCTGCACACTCTAAGCAATAATGGCAGAAATTCCCTTTCATCTCTCTCCAGACATTCTCCAAACATCAAGTACTCGCACTTTGATATTACGGTAGGCCAATTTGATGAGCTGTATATTCGTTTGTAAAAAAAATAAAAAAAAAATTGGAATTCAGCCGAACACTGGAAAATAATTGTAAAATGTGTTTTTTCAGATAAAATGTTTTGCGTGGAAAATATTTTTAACCGTAAAATATTTTACATTCAAACAAACGGAGTCTTAAAGTTTAAGTCCATCGTGCTTCCAAAAGTTTCCTCCAACAAAAAGAGTAACATCATAATTGACAGCATATTACATTCGAACTCATTTGTAACCTATGTTTCAATGGCCAAAATATCCAAAAATCCATTACAGCAGCGAGAAGCCAGGTTACCCTTCTTGTTTCCAGTCTACAAAGAAGAGACACATACAACAAGCACCACCCATTTCCCCCCAGGCATTTACCCTTAGATATTATCAAGCAAAACCCAGGAAATTGTCCCATTTTCCTCCGAAGATGCAGAAGAGGGAGAATTCTAGTTAGTAGGGCTAAATCCATTCCCAAGGATTTCATTTACATTGAAAAGCTCTACAAACATCCAGAAAATGTGGAAAGGCAGAGGTTAACAGAACTACACGAATTGCTGAAGCCAGAGGGAGTTGACGGCATCTTTAGCAAAGTCATTCTTCAATTCACTCAGTTTCTCGAAAGCTTCTTTGAAGTCCATTTTATCTAGTGGCAATTCAGAGAAATCTTTTAGGAACTGGTGGGCCCGCGCGGCACCGCTGGACATGTCATCAAGATCATATTCTCTCTTCCGTTTACAACCCACCTGTAAATGACAGTTTCAATACGGAAATTACAGTTAGTTTCAACTCATCATCATAGAATAGATGAACAAATCTAAAGCAAGCACATGGTTTGTTAGACACTGCTTCTCATCGAAAGGGAACAGTAACAGACCTCTTCTTTGGCATCATTAGAAATGACATCTATTGGTGAGAAATCTTCCAACTCTGCAGCCTTTTCTCGGGCAAGAGCGATAACAGTTTCTGGGAAGTTTGCAAATTCAGCAACATGAATGCCAAAACTTTGATCGCAAGCCCCTGGTTCAACCTAGAATGTAAATAAACATAGGACGGTAAATCACTGATTCTGCCTGGACTTCTGTACAGATTCACAAGATCATCAAATATATAACACACAAAAAAAAAAAAAATGGAGATTAGGGATAAGGAAATTATTCAGCTTTAAATTAAGATCCTTCTTCCGTCCCATACTTTTTGCCTTCTTTATGGAGACAATCCCAACTTTTAAGAAGACATGCAATTAACATGTATGAATTCGAATACCAAGGGCATTACTGCCTAGGTTTGCACCCCACAACTTTGAATACATGTATGAGTTCTATCTATGATGGATGGCTTTAGAAAGTTACCAACATTTTACTTTGGCTTTCTAAATGGAGGGTATTTTTGGAACATCTGAAATAGGAATGAAGGACCACAAATATGATACAGAGAGTAAATTAATGGGCATAGTCATTTTCTTTTCTAATTCTACTTCGAATATGTCAGCAGAAGTTTGCCAAATACATAGATACCTGTGACACATGCTAATGCAGCCATGGATGGGGGGTCATGACTCATTTTAGCCACTTTTTAGAAAATTGGGGAATTGATTTTATATTTTTGCATTGAAGTCAAGGCATTCTGTTCATGCTATAGTAAACTAATTTAAGGTGGTTAACATAAGGTGTTTAAGTTAGTACGAGCCTTGTTAAAAAAAAAAAACTAGTTCTTGAAAAAAGAAAGTTCACTATTCCACATCTTATACAATGAATTCATACCACATTATCCACGGGTGTTGGGTCTTTCTTTCAACGAAAATGTACTCATTTTATGTTTAGATGTTTCTATCATCTCCACCAAAAACATAGGAAATTATAAGCCTGCTAAAACAGCTAGATGCCTAAACAAGTTCATCGTATCGCACTTGTACAAGTTTCCAGCTAAACCTTTTTCTTCGGGCTTCCAAGTTAAGGTTTGAAATTAAGTGTAAGTGCTGACCTTTGTGGTAGATAGAAAGAACCAACTAAAAATAGAAAAAAGAAAAAGGAGAAGAAATATTTCAGGACACCTACCTTGTAAAGCATGGTCAACTTGCGACTTGATGAGTCAATGTGTGCACTGACATGATAATTTACTACACCAACAAGTTTCTCTGAAGAAGCTTTGTGATCGGCATTTTCATGAGCTAATGCAGTAAGTTCATGAAAATGGGTTGCAAACAAAGTAGGTGCTTTAATGACCTCAACAAGGTGCTCGCAGATGGCCCAAGCCAAACCTGAAAATCAAAAGACACCAAACGACAAATTCTCTTTCTGTTCTGCTTAAACTTCATTGCACCTTAGGAGACGTTCATGAAAAGAACAAGCAGAGCATAGAGAAATGGCCTGAGAGGATGCAAGTGCATTATATTTTAATAATAAAAAATAATCAGGATTCAGGACAGACCATATATGAAAACAATAATCCTTTGGTGGATATCTGTGTATCTAAGGATGAATGGTGCAATTAATGACTTCTAGTCCAGAGAATAGTGTTTTTTTAACAAATACACATTTGATTTACACCTTTCACGTCATCAAAAGATAGCCTGAGTTTATTTCTTAACCTGTGCATGCATATTAAACTTCATTAAAAATATATTAATGAATAATATATTAAAAATACAATAAGAATAAGTCCATACTATTCTAAACTTCAGTAAAAAAAAAAATATTACTTTTAGCACAAGCACCACTGTTATGCTTGATGTCTTGGCCAAGCTGGCCTACTTGTTTGTCATACGGAGCAGTTAAAGAATCAACATAGAACAAGAATGCGGTGGATCTTTAACTACTTGCATGAGCTTTGTCTCACTGCAAACTCCATCTACTCAAATGTTGCGAGATAAGACAGCTTTTGCTGTATCATCTATGATAGGCCAAGATAAAGCTATACAACTCAAGTTTTTTCAGTCAAGGGAAAACACAATTTCATTTCACTTTTTGTTGGTACAAACACTCCTGGAAAAATGTGAAGCATAATTTAGGAATTATAATTTAGGGTTTCCGTTTGTTAGGATTTTAGTTAAATTGTTATTATCTTTTACGTTTGGGGTAGTTTAGTCCTTTTATGTTATTAGGGTTTTGCTATGGTTTTTAGGCTTAGCATATAGAATCCCTTCATTAGTCTTGTAATGGTACACAGCTTTCTAATGCAATTATAGCATGTTTGTTTCGTTTGGTAGTATATGTTTGTTTCTCTCTCTTCCTTTGAAAGCTATCATGGTAGAGC
The DNA here is from genome assembly GCA_016920895.1 of Vaccinium myrtillus. NCBI lineage: Eukaryota > Viridiplantae > Streptophyta > Magnoliopsida > Ericales > Ericaceae > Vaccinium > Vaccinium myrtillus. The sequence goes on from CM029277.1 coordinate 21,634,897, forward strand.
GATCCTAGGCCGTTGCCGCTATTGTCTGCAACCTTCGTATCTCTCTGTCTTTTACACCCCTTCTATCGATCTCTATTCCTCTCTGTTCTCTCTGTCGTCACTGTACAGCAGCCGAGAATCTCCAAATAGCAAACCTATGGCCACCGACAACTCTCTCCAGCACTCGCCGTCCGTTCTCTGACCTCCGGTGACCCTCTACAGCACTCGCCGCCCTTCTTCCGACCACAGGCAGCCCTCTCCTGCACTTTCCGACCATAGGTTTGTGTGTTGAGACCACCAGCGACCCTCAACTTGCTTCAAAACAAACTGGGCTTGATTATCTGGACCCTAATCTCTCATATTCAGCACTATTTGACAATCATCTGAGTTATTTTTCCAGTATTTTGATCGTATTTGCATTTGAAACCCACTGGGTTACCCTCTGTTGCACTCAAACCCAACTGGGTCACGTCTGTTTGCATTCGGTACCTCTGGTTGCACTCGAGATTCACTCGAAACCTTCAGGGTCTTCTCTATTTGCACTTGGTATTCTCCGATTGAACTTGAAACCTCCTAATTTTGATCTTCAGAGGTATTTCAGATCTGTTTTGCAGTTTTTCAGTATCAGTACTACTGGCAGGATCTTTGCACCTTATTTTGGTTGTTACTGGGTTTGAACTACCTTTAAATCTCTGCTAATATATCTTTGTTATCGCTATGTCGATGTCGGAAGATAAAGTAATTAGTGTTCGTTTGACTGGTGTTAATTACTCGTATTGGACAAGTGTGATGAAGAATTTTGTTTTGGGTAAGGGTATGTGGGGACACGTCACAGGGTCTATTGTCAAACCTACCCCTCCTGTGAAATTAGATGGGAAATCAGATGATCTTACGTATGCAAAAAATGTTATTGCCTTTGCAAAGTGGGAATTGGAAAATGCACGAGTCCTTACGTGGTTTCATATTTCGGTTGAACCTAGCATTGGTATGAATTTTCCGAAGTATGAGACGGGTATGAATTTTCCGAAGTATGAGACGGCCAAGGAAGTTTGGGATTAGTTGAGGGGTATCTATCTTCAGTCCAATTTTGCAAAAGAGCATGAATTTGAGCGCTCTATTCGGGATGCTAAGAAGCAAGATAAATCAACTCAAGACTTTTACAATGAGATGACACAGTATTGGGATCAGTTGACTTTAATAGAACCCGTAGGCTTGTAGTCCCTTGGTTTCTATATAGAGGAGTACCGTGAGAGAAGCCGCCTTGTACAGTTTCTTATGGCTCTTTGGGACCAATTTGAGCCTTTTCATGGGGCTATGCTTCATCGTTCTCCCCGACCTACAGATGATGAAACTAGGTTCAAGATGGCCTCTATGGCATCTCTTTCACAATCACTCTTTGCTGCTCCTTCGGCCCTGCCTGCTCCATATATGGCACCTTTCTTGTTTAAACCAGTTTCTCACTTGGTTCAGGTTATAGGCAAACCTAGGCCTCGGGTTGCTTTGGATGTGTAGTTTTTGTCACCAGAAGGGACATTGGAAGAATGCATGTCCCAAATAATTGCAGATGACGAGCAACAATTCTTAGCAGTTTCAACAGTTTCCTCGACCCCCACAGCAGTTTCCTCCGCTGTCTCCTCAGCAGTATCAGCAATTTCCTCGTCCTCCAACAGCTTTTGATACCCTCTGGCAAGCTACTCGACCTCCAATGGGGTCCCTCCTCCCTTGTTTGACTAGTATCAGAGTATTAGACATCTTTGGCTACCCAACCGAATCATTCACAAACTTCTGCTATGACCACTACCCAGTCAGGTTTGCATAGTTTTTCTACCACGGGATTGGATGCCCAATTACCGTAGTTGGTGATCTCTACTACCACTCTATGTTGCCTTCTAGTTCAAATTAGTTGGCATCTCTTCTTTCTCCCGGTATTGTTTGCATTGGCAATTTGGCATCTAGTTGGCATCTCTTTGGCATCAATTCTTCTTCCTATTCGCATTTTCTAGTTTTTCACCGCCTTGCATTGTTCAGCACCTTCACAGTAGTTGATTTGCAGCAGATTATTTGCAGTCGTTGATTCATAGTAGTTGATTTGTAGTAGTTTATTCGCAGTAGTTGAATCGTAGTAGTTGATTTGTAGCAGTGAATTTGCAGTAGTTGATTGGCAGCAGGGGATTTGCAGTAGTTTATTTGCAGTTGTTATCTCCTTGGCAAACTCACGATGCTTCGAATCATGAGTTTGAGGGAGGGTGTGAAGTATAATTTAGGGTTTCCGTTTGTCATGGTTATAGTTAAATTGTTATGTATCTTTTCGCCCTATTTGTTAGAGGGATATGTATATGAGGGGGGAAGAGGGATATAATAAGAGGGGGGAAGAGGGATATAATAAGAGGGGGATATAGAGGTGGATATGGTTGGAGGGGTATTATTTTAGAAAGGGAGATTAAAATTTACTGTGTTTGTTTTGTTGTTTTAGAAGAGGGATATAAATGGTTGGATTGTGTAAAATACCCATTTTGTCCTGAATAAAGAAAAGCAAAGAAAAGAAAAAGTGGTGGGGCCAAAGCCTGCCACACACTTCCCTCCTCTCTCCTACCTACCCGCCTCTCTCTCTCTCTCTCTCGGCAGACAACCTGCCAGACAATAAAAGAGTGGGGCCAAGGGGTATGGGGTAAAAACAGCCGGATATAACATAGATGGGGGAGGGGTGTGCCTAAAAATAAGACCCCTGCAAGGGGATATACATCTCCCATCTAAAAAATATCCGGCCTCCCAAAACTAAACAAACAAGGGATATAAAATACCCAGATATGTATATCCGGCCATATCCTATATCCCTCCCTTATATATTGCAAACAAACAGGGCGTTTATGTTTGGGGTAGTTTAGTCCTTTTATGTTATTAGGATTTTGTTAGGGTTTTTAGGCGTAGCCTATATAATCCCTTCATTAGTCTTGTAATGGTACGCAACTTTCTAATGCAATAATAGTACATTTGTTTGGTTTGGTAGTATATCTTGTTTCTCTCTTCCTTTGAAAGCTATCAAAAAGGTCATCTCCCATCTCGTTGAAGATACAAAGCCTTAATGCTCAGTGATGTTAAAGACGATAGAGGGAAGAAATTTGATAGCACTATAATATTACATACACATAGGTTACATTCTGCATGTGGAAATTTGAATGCATTATACAAACATGTTACATTGTCCAATATGCGGAAGGGAATATATTGGATGCTGGTATTGCCATGGTGCTTCTACATGCATACCAGGTACAGCAAATGCATAACTAAACTTCTTTAGTTTTGCTGCACATGTACCTAGTGTATACGGCTGTATACGCAAGCCACACCACAACTCGAAGATTATTTTCTTTCAGAAAAAGATAATGGAAGGTTGATTGACATTCTTCCATACTAAGAACAATTTTATAATCAAGCTCCAGTGGGTAGGTTTTTTTTTTTGTTGGATGTACTAACAGTGAACTCTGGTTTGTACCCTACTTTTGGCATTAAGCTAAAGTTTATAACTGGATCCTAAACCGACTAAGCTATTTAACAAATTCTTTCATATTATTCACCCAAAAATAAAAAACTTTCATATGGTTTTATTTTATATTTATCCTACATTCCTCTAACTTATATACAAATATATCTTTATGGGATGTGTTCCAACCACACCATGCCCTACTTTTTTAGGTTCTGTGTACATGTACTGTAGCCTACCAGTACACATGCTTCATAGGGTGTATAATGCCATGTCTAATGATGCATCTTAAGCATAAATACATGCTTCGTTGTTGGTATATAGCACCATATAGTTATCTAATGCCTGGCACATCAGTGACAGCAGTAAAAGTGGTGACAGCTTGTGACACAAGCAGCTACGGGCTCAGGGAGAGTGAAATGATGATGGAGAATCAAATTTTCAGACATATCCCTCATTCCCCGTGAGTGTAATTCAATTGGTCAGAGCAAGGCCCTGTCAAGGCCTTGGCAGCGAAGGAGAGGAAGTTTAGAGATTGCTATCCTAGGATATTAATAAGAATAGCAATTTAGGTTTACCATAGGCATAAAACTCTGCTTTACTTATCTTCTAACACCATAACTAGTAGGAGGAAATGGACAATTATGCATATTTGGCATGTTTGTGTCCTTGGAAACATGAATTAGATGACTTTGAACATTTAAATAACCAGCTGCCTAGGGGTGAAAACGGTCCGGTCCGGTTTTGGCACTTTTTTGGGACCGGACCGGCAAATCGGTTTGGGGGATATGGAAACCAGGACCGGACTAAATACTATCGGTTCGGTTTCATCCGGTTTGGCCGGTTTCGGTCCGGTTTCGCCGGTTTCCAAAATCAAGGGGAGAGTCAGATGCAAAATCAAGGAGATCCAGAGCAACAATAACAAAGAGAAGGAAAGAGATCGGAGAGAGTACCTAAAACTTGGAAGGCATCGAAGTCAGCCTACTCCCACCATCGACCATCATTGAATCGAAGTCATTCGCCACCATCGTTGCATGGTGAAAGCCACTGGTTCGGCCATTGGGGAGAGAGGTTTTCAAGAGGCCTTGAAAAAATGAGATCAGATCAATGAGTTTAGGATTCGAGAGCGAGAGAGGGAGAATCAGATCGAGGAGAGAGAGAGATACTAAGATACATACCGCCGTACCGGCTGTCGGCGGTGAGAGCAGGCCGGAGGGTGGAGAGACGGTGAGAGAGGAAGAGTCGTAGTGAGAGAATGAGAGGGTGAGAAGTAGAAGGAGGCGGTGTAAATGTGTTATGTATATGCGTAATGTATTAGGGTTAGACAATAAACAGAGTAAAATGTTTGGGACCGGTCCGGTCCGGTTCGGTCCGGTTTTTAAACCTCTACAACCGGAAACCGGACCGGTTTTTCTGTTTTTCTAATGTTTGGGACCGGGACCGGACCGGCTGAACTAAAAGGGGGACAAAACCGGACGGTTCGGTCCGGTTTGTCCGGTTCACATTTTCACCCCTACAGCTGCCCCTCGGCATGCAAAGGAACCGAGCCTCCTTGAAACTCAGTGAGCTCAAGCACTAAATGAACCTCTTTATAAACAAGCTGACCCACAAATATGAGCCGAGCTTATCTGATCAAGCCGAGCCTAGCATTTATGAAAATACTCACACACCAAACCTACACACACACAATTGGACCAGGGGAAATGTGCAATGTGTTTCCCCTGAATAGAATCCTTAAGTCCTAAGCCAGCAGGGATTTTACTTCCGCTCTGAGTTGAGTAAGATTTCATAAACACACCCACAATCAAGACTAATGAATTTACAGTACTGAACAGTAATCTAATGAGTGACTTAAGATTTTATAAACAGAGACACCCAATTGTTGGTTGAATATATTCATAGACAGCAAGTAGAGATAACAGAATGGTTAAGTATAAACTAACCAAATCCATCATATGTTGATGTTCCACGGCCCAATTCGTCAATGATTATCAGTGACTTGTCAGTAGCTCCTTTCAGAATCGATGCAGTCTCAAGCATTTCTTGCATAAAGGTAGAAACTCCACGAAGCTATGGGAGAGAGAGAGAGAGAGATTATAATAGCACATTAGAGCCTCTAGTCAGTGTTCCCACCTTCCCAGGAGAGATTATTTGGTGCTCCCCCACCATACACTTTGGGGTGGGTTCCACACAAATGTGTGGGTGTGGGAGGCCCTTGGAGCAATGCTCTAGGAGCAAAAAATAATTTCTCCCTTCCAAGGCTACCAAAGAAACACCTCTTACTATAACAGAAATGCGTAAACCATATCACAGACAGTCGAGAAGAAACTTATTCTCAGTGCTTAGCATAGATATTCTTTAGTGGATTAGCATATTTGAAATACAAACAAGGCAGGGGTAATGCAGTCATTACATCAACCCAAAATTTATATGTAATGTGGATAATAAATGGTTGTTCCCCATAATTGCCTCAAAGCACATTGAGAGAGGCAAGCTGAAACCCATTTTAATTCCCATTACTTTACGGAGCACCCAGCGGTGCCTCCTTGCAATCTAAATGATGAAAACCATACAATTTTGAAGGCCAAAATTAAGAACTAAATGACCCATAGATTAAAGAAAATGTGGAGGGTGGAATGATATTCTTAAAGTTAACTTGCTATATTGTGTATCCATATGAAGAAAAACAGTGCGGTGCGCAACTTTCAACAAATCTAACAAAAGCATGCCTTTTGAGTATCACCTGGCAGTCCCCAGCACCAACGCGAGCAAAGATACAATCACGAACAGAAATGCTAGCTTTGTCGCAAGGAACGAAAGATCCGACTTGCGCCATCAAGATGTTCACACCAACCTGCATGCTCATAAAAAATAGGAAGATAAAACTCCTAATAATATATTTACCCAAAAAAAAAACCTAGTAATATTGACTTAGTTTATTGTATCTAAAACACAACGATAGCGACTTGGTTTGGTGTCGGCAATGGATAAGCAATCCAGTAGAGTGACCTCAAAACAGCACCTATCGGATAGACTTCCAAATAGAATTACAGACAATAACACCAGATAGAAACTTCCTAGTTGCATGTATGGATGAAGAAGCTACATACAATTTACCTTGACAGGTATGGATAGAAAAAGAAGAATCGCACCACAAACATAGAACCCATACCTGCCTAATGAACGTGGATTTTCCACCCATGTTAGGCCCTGTGATTATCTGAAACCAACTTTTCCCCCTAACCTGTTATGACAAAAACCAAAGATACAACTGAGCCACTTTCTTTAAAAACAAAAGGACAGTAAAAACAAGAAAAGCATAATCTCACCAGTCTACAATCATTTGGTATAAAATTCACCCAATCTTGTGCCTCCACACAAGGATGTCTACTCCCTTCTAATACGATATCACCCACATCCTGTTATCAAAGACATTATAATAAGCATACCTGGTGAAAGAAAATTTTCTAACGAGGTTGGGCATCGTTAGTACAGCAATAGACCAAAAGGCAGCAAAAAAAATGCAAATCATTACCAACGGCGTGATGTCCGGCCTTGTGTAGGGAGTTGGGGAACTAGCAGCCAGGTCAGCAAAACTAAGTAAGACATCCAGTTCAGAGAGCAATACTGCCAAAGACTCAAAGACCTGCACAACTAAAACTTCCGTTAGTTGACAGAAACATCCAGATTGAAAGTAAACCATACTGGAAAATAGAACTACCTCACAGAAAGTTGCAGCAGTTTGAACTACTCTGGCAACCAACACTTTTTGACAATTCTTATACTCCTCCAGTATCTTCTGGTACTGATCCCCTAACTTCTTGAGCTTTGTGTTTGTAAACTTCACCCCATCCTTGCGAGTTTCAAGAACAATGAAGTGGGTATTAAGCTTCTTCCTGATTTTTGGTTCTTCCTTCTTTGTAATTCTAAAGACATGGCCAAATTGCGTGCCCTTATCCAACTTGAGAGCCTTATCTGCAGCCAAGTCAAGTTCATTAGCTGTTTGCTGATGCAATCTATGTATTTGCTGTTCCAATGATTCTTGTTCGTCCTTCAGTTGACGTAATTTGGGGTCATAACTGGGTGAAATCATGTATTCCCCATTCTCAAGTTGATCAAGGTCTACTGCAGCTTCCACAAGGCTAATGAACCTATTCAAGTGACTGTCATCTGTCAACTCCTCCAAAGGGTCCAGATACCTCTGCTTAATGAGTGATGAAAATTGCCCTTCATACCTTTCCAAGGCACTTTTAATGTATGGAAGTCTAATGCTGGACTGCATGCAAAGAAGAGCATAACATATTAAACTGCCAATTCACTAAGAAATATTACCAGAAGGTCTATTACAAAAATTTAAGCATAACGCCTACTGAATGGAGGGAAGCATGCATTCTCAATCTAACTGCAAGTCTTCAATCATCTCCCATCTTTTTTTCATTTTCCGTTTTGACAAGTGATTCAAGCTGTAAAAGCTTCTGCGTACGACCACATTTAAAGTGACCTCTAAAGAAATATTAAGACACTACTTGATTAATATTGTAACAATCAGTTACGGAGATCACTTCTTTCCAAAATCTGTAGAAGGTGAAACACTCATCATTATATATATTGTTTATGTAAACCAGAATAATTTCACTAATACAAAATAATAGTTTCAAGATAGGTCATTTCATTTAAAAAAAAATATGCATAGATAAAAGGTTTTGAAAACTGTCAACCATGCACGTTAATAGGAAGTGTTTTGAAAACTGATTCTGAAAACAAATAACCATACAAAGATTAAAAATGACAGAGAGACAAAATACGGAGCTCAAAGGGATGTTGACAACTAAAACCAAAAATTTAAAGCTATTCACATCACAACTCAGTGATTAAGTACCTGATAAAGCTTTACAATTTGCTGTAAGTTAGCTCTCCGTTTTTCAAGATAGCGCACCAGTCGCTCCATATCAGAAATTCTTTTTAAGTGCTGCCTCAAATCCTGGCGAAGAGCAGCATCCTCCACAAAAGTTTGTACCAAATCCAACCTCGAGTTGATTTCATTCACGTCTAGTAAAGGCTGTTTCAGCCACATGTGCAGTAATCTCTTACCCATCCCAGCAGTACAGGTTCTATTCATGAGTCCAAACAAACTGAAATTTTTGTTAGCGTCAGTTTTGCTCTCCATGACATTCAGAGCTCTCATAGCAGCAGAATCCAACCTCATGCAGCTGTTAAGGCTGTATTCTCGGATACTATAACTTCCATAATTGCTCTCATCTGAGAGTAATTCCGCATAGGAAAGCAATGAACCCAATGCCCCATTGGCAAATTCAAAGCCAGATACTAAATCCCGAACAGGTTCAATAGAACCTTTGACAAGTCTACCAAGATCCTGCACCAAATCCCTTCCTTTGAACTCAGTTTTCTTTCTCTCTGTTAGCATCACACCACATCTTGACAATGCATCATGTAAGGGTTTACATTCACTAGATTTTGCATTGTCCATAGGTAAAAGACATTCCTTACAACCAAGAGAAATTAGTGCTGACTCCACATTTGTGAAGTGGCTATCATCTAGAAATTCAGCCAACCCAAGCACTCTCTTAGTAAGATCAATGTAGCCCATCCCAACAGTGCACTCGTTTTCGCGGAAATTTGTTGCAAGGGCAACAATCACAGGAGAATCCTGCATCTCATTGTTGGCAAACAAAATTTCTTCAAAACTGCCTAGATTTCCGGGGCTTCCACTTTTCACAAGTCTCCAATTTGACCCACTCCCTTCATATAGTTCAAGAGTATGGTCTGTTCTCTCCAAGAGAAGATCTCGGGTAAGGGTCTCAAACATGCTTCTACTTACACTGACACTTGAAATAGCATCAGACCCATTACCCAGTTGTCGTAAAGCAGTAGTAGTATGATAATACGTCTTTGCGATGAAAGTTGCATTCTCTCCATGAGCGGTATAATAGTCCTGATTGAATGGAACAATTATTCTTTCCAGAAAAAGGAAAACCAATCATGATTGTATCCTTCAACTGGTTATTAAGAAAGCCCATAGTGATTGAATAAATGTTTGCCAGAAAAATCACAAGCATTGGCAAAAAAGTCATATACGCTTTGATTCAAAGAATGCGAAGGAATATTAAAATGGGTAATATTGAAAAAATAAGAACTATGGTTGGAAGGAGAATATTGATATCTGGTTGTAACTAACAAACGAGTGGAAAAACCTACAGAATTGGGGGGAAATTGGATTAATTTTGATAAACTGGGAAAGAGAAACACAGGTACGAGTGTAGAATACAACCTTAAGAGAACAAGTGGTATTTAAAAAGAAAAAGGAAACACCAAACCTAATTAATGCTTATGCGCCCTAAATAGGATAAGTAGAATCAATTTGGATGGTATTCCTTAACGGGACATTAACAAGTTGAGCACTAACAACCAATTAGCAAGCTAAAACCACAAAGATGCAAATTCCAACTCTCTACCGCACAACAAACAATTGATGAAACATTGATCTTTGAAACTTAGGCAGGAAACATACTTGGATGGCTGCTAGTTCATATGTCATCTCACATATCTATCATCCACACATACAAACACCCCCACCCACCCACCCCCCCCCACACACACACACACACACACACACACACATATATATATATAGAGAGAGAGAGAGAGAGAACTCACCCGGCGATCGAATAACCGAACAGACCTAGGGTCCTAAAAAGAGACCAAGCAAACAACAAAAATTAGGGGTTTGAGCTCATACAACATTTCCCATTCAGGAATAGAAACACAATCAAATCGATTGGGAGAAAGAAAAAAAAAAAAAAAAAGGCAAGGGTTTTGCTTACACGGGGTAGGGTTTTGAAGAACGAGAGAAACCCTTGAGCTTGCTTAGCATCTATCACAACATCACAAATAAACAAATCACCAAAAAAAATTATATAATCATCATATATTCAGTAACTAACACTAAAAGCAAAACAAACTCGAGCTAGAGTTATTGAATTTTTCTTCTTTGTAGGGACGTACCGAGTTTGAGCTCAGGAAGCTTGTTAAGTTCCTGAAAATTTTCATCCATTGTTCTTTTTTTTTTTTGGTGGCGACAAATGTGGGGAAGAAGGGGGTAGTCTAGGGTTTATAATGAAGAGTGGCGATTCAAGAGTCTGAACACTTGGGTGCTTCGTTTTGTGTGTTAGTGGACAATTGGTGTGTTTGGCGTATGGTTTTGCTGATTGGAAATTGGTGGGAAAGAAATTGGCGGGAAAGAAATTGGCGGGGTTTGGGGAAGGGCGAGAGCCGGGAGGGAAAAGGGGGCGCGCTTGCACACGCTTCGCTCGCTACACCCTTCCGACAAATTAATTTGGCTGTGAGTGGCGTTGCGACGTTTTTTTTTGGAACTGGAGCGTTGCGACGCTAGAGAACGATTTTTTTCACATCATTTGGGGGTGTTTCACTACCAAAAAATTGTTTTTTTCTAAACACCGAGACAGGTCATTCTCTCATAACACATCACATGAAAAACCGTGAAAAATCAATTTTTTCCAAAAACCTGGGTTAGTGGAACACCTCCTAAACGAGGTGATCGCTAACCAGTAACCTGGGTTAGGATGCAAGGTTTCTGCCTCTTATTATAAATCATGGTCAATCAACCTTTGTTAAAGGCAGATCAATTGCTGATAACATTTTGCTTATGCAAGAGCTAGTCAGGAACTACCATAGGGACTCGGGACCACCCAGATGCGCCATTAAGATTGACTTAATGAAAGCCTGTGATTCGGTAGCCTGAGAATTCTTGTTTGAAATGATGATAGTCATGCAGTTTCCAGTTCAATACATTAAATGGGTTATGTACTGTGTATCTAATGCATGGTTCTTGGTGGCTATCAATGGGGATCTTGAAGGGTTTTTCAAAGGAGAAAGGGGTTTACGGCAAGGTGATCCAATTTCACCAAGGTGATCCAATTTCACCCTGGTGATCCAATTTCACCCTATCTCTTTCTTATAGTAATGGAAGGTTTCTATGCTATCCTACACTCCAAATCCATTGCTAGTCCATTTACTTTCCATCCTAAATGTAAAGATTTACAGCTCCATCATGTGGCTTTTGCAAACGACCTTTTTGTTCTGTGTGGTGCTGATCAAGGGTCTTTCTCTACAGTTAAATCTGTTTTAGATGACTTCCACTCCTTCTCTAGTCTCAGTCCTAACCTTCAGAAAAGTGTTGTCTATTATTCCGGAGTGAGCAGCGAACTTAAAGTGATATTGGAAGCTATTCTCCCTATTCCTCAAGGTAACCTTCCAGTCAGGTATTTATGAGTACCCCTCATTACTTCTCGGCTTTCCTATTCTGATTGTGTTCAACTCAAAGAGAAGATCTTGCAAAGGATAAATAGTTGGACAACTAAGTTGTTATCGTTTGGGGGTCGTTCCCAATTAATTAGCTCTGTGTTATGGAGCATGCAAGTGTATTGGTGTTCTATTTTTATCCTTCCTCAAAAGTTGTTAAAAGATATAGAGGGTTTGCTCAGGTCTTTTCTGTGGACAGGAGTTCAGCTTAGGCAAACAGGGGCTAAAATTCAATGGGATTGGGTGTGCACTCCTAAGGATGAAGGCGGATTGGGGTTTAAGCCTCTTAAAATATGGAATAAAGCAACCATGATTAGGCACTTATGGGCCTTAAGCAAGAAATCTGATTCATTGTGGGTCCGATGGGTTCACTCTTACATCATTAAACACAAGTGTCTTTGGCAGATGAGTATTCCCCAAGACTCTTCTTGGACGATCAGGAAGCTTTTCAAGCTTCGAGAGGTTGTGTGACCCCTTATCAAGTATGTAATTGGCAATGGGAACACTACTTTTCTTTGGCTGGATTATTGGCATGATGCAGGCCCTCTCTACAAAGTGTTTGGTGGTACTATAGTTAACCATGTGGGCAGTTCTCTCTTGGCCAAGGTCTCATCTATTGTTCGTGATGGGAATTGGCACTGGCCTAGACAAAGAAACCGAGCAGTTATGAATATTATAAGGAATACTCCTCCAACTTTCAGACCTAATCCAGAAATTGATGATTATGTGATTTGGATGCCTACTTCCAATGGAAAATTCTCTATTAAGTCTGCTCTGGAAGCTCTCAGAACTCCCCTTCCTAAAGTTCCATGGGCTCTTATCGTCTGGTTCAAACAAAGTATACCTAGATGGGCTTTTATTATGTGGCTTGTTTGCTGGGGTCGTCTCTCTACAAAGGATAGGCTTCTCTCTTGGGGGATGCAGGTGGATCCCTTGTGTGTTTTATGCAACTGTAGGCATGAGTCTCATTTGCACCTTTTTTTTTATTGCTCTTTCTCAGCCTGCTTATGGGGTAGAATACTTCAAATGTTTGGCATTTCTAGGAGGTCAGTTGAGTTGGGGCGTGAGATAAGTTAGGCTATTCATCATGTAAAGAGGGAAGGGTTCTCCTCTGCTCTGTACAAGTTAGTTATGGCTGGAACTGTTTGCTGGTTGTTTTCTGTGGGTTTACCCACGTTTTTCTTGTATTCCTTTGTTCTTTTTGGTAATAAAATCCTTCTTTACCAAAAAAAAACCTACTCAACTTTATTATTATTATTAAAACGTGTATTGATGACGTGGACCTTACACAATTTTCATCATCAATAAGTATTCACTAATTTGGGGTACCCAAGTGACATAAGTCGTTATATTCCGTAGTGATCTCAAATGTAAGCCATCTATAATTTGAATTTGAGATCGGAACCGTACAATTTGTCAGAAAATGTTGAGCAGATTATTCATGCAAAAAATTAAATTAATTGGATATTGGCACCAGCCATATGTTCTGATACCATTTATATGGATGACCAATATCATTTGGAAAATACATTGTAAGACAAATTTGTCTCAATTATGTTTCTACGAATCTCCTATGATCATAATTTTTTGTACCCGTAATGTGCTTAACATTCATGAAAAAATGTACGGTTACGATCTCAAATGAAGATTTTAGAGGGCCCACAATTGAGGTCACTACAAGGATGTAGTGACTTGGCTCACTACGGAACCCCAAGTCCAATGTTCACCATCTTCAAATGACAGTGAGCAAGTGGTGGCTAGCTCATGCGGTAGAGCTTTTGGATGCCCCACACTACATCCCGGGATCGATTCTCATTTCCCCTCTCCCCATATAATAGATTTTAGGAATAACGAATGACCAAAAAAAAAAAATAAAGGTGAACAAAATTGGACTCGCGACATGGTGCCTAACACCCTTGTCTGTCAAATATTTTCAATGGGACCATATACTAAGTTATGATGCAATAGATAAGAGTGTTAGGACATTACGTAATAGTGCCCCTAGACCATTGAATAATAATTATTCCTTCTTTTGCTACTTTGGAGCGATTATTCGTGCCACGTGCCCCAAAACCCTTTTTGACCACACATTGGGATCAAGTCTACGCATTTGTTTTAGACCTCACAAACGTGTTGTGAAAAAAGGGTTGGCGCAACTACGTGACGGTGACCCAAAGACATTGAATAAATTTGTCTTAGTTGTGCGAGAGGTGGGTGATCAAGGGCGTTTGAGAGACCAAATTTCAGATCTTGCATATTGCATTTTTAAACTTTGCAGTTGTGCTTGGTTGTGTTTCTGGAGATAATTCTTTCATAGCATCGCATATTTTTTCATCTTAAGTAAATTTTTGTTTTTAAAGATTTTAACAATTTTTTTAAATATTTTTTATTGCATTTAGACTAGACTCATTTGAAAAGGAAAAAAATATCATAAAATATTAAAAACGAAAGCCGTGGATGACGAAGCTGTCAAAAAAATTTATGCTAAACTTTGGGGAGAAGAAACAAATAAAGCTTCACGTTTGGGAACTGATCGATGTATTATGAAAAATGAAGAATAATGCTTAATAGCATGACCTCACTAAAAAAATCTGGCCTAATAATGCCATTTGCCTTGGTTCCACCTGTCACTATGTCGGGAAAGACAATGCAAAATTCAAAAAATACAATCCGAAGAGTTTTTGGAATTTTGATTATAACTTTATCAACAAATTATTCAAATCACGTTCACGAACTAAACTAACCAGAACTTCATCATGGCAGCCAAGCTATTGGGGCGTAGGGACTGCTGGTGCAAAATTTGAGCACTGTAGCGGTAGGGGTCCCAAGGGTTGGGCCCCCGGCCTCGGCTGCATCCCCGAAGGGGTGAAGGGTCTAGGGCACTACCTTCACCTGAGCAGCTCAAGGAGGCCAGACCCCCTAGGCCCAGCCGAACGGTCTCCCGAGGAGGGCTACGAATATCGAAACTAGGGTCTCGATCACCAGGAGTGCAGCCCAGATCTCGGGAGCCTCGGAGACCTCGGCTGGACTCCTCCCCCTCGGGGACCTGTGCCCGGATGAAAGATTCATATAGGCCTCGGCAGCCCGCGGGGGCCTTGTCTCCGAGTGCTATCTGAACTGAGTCAATCGACCTCGATACCAAAGGGTCACGCCAGATGTCAGAGGCTCGATCGAGGCACGCCTGATAGTTTGAGCGGCTCATTAATGGGCTCAACTGCCCCGCATGGAATGCATTAATGGTGGCAGCCACCTACCCTGCATGCCACGTCTGCAGGAGTACTTGATGGACAGGAGATTATCCCCTTGACAGGTGACTCTTCTGAGGAGGACAGCGGTCGAGGCGCCGTCTGAGGGATGGGCGTCAATCCATGCATTTAATGCAATGGTAAGGACGGAGTGCGTGAGGCCCCCGAGGCCCTCACCAAGCTCACTCAGGATCGCCCTCTCTACGTTGAATACTCTCAACTGCACTCTCTCTTTCTAGAGCTCTTCACTAAACTTCTCCCTCCGTTGCTGACTTACCCATAGGAGTGCCTTTCCGGACCACCATCGTCCGGGCTAGGCACTAACGTGGTTGCTCCCTTGTGCAGGTCTTCCGGCGTGCCCAAAGGACTCCAGCTCTCTTCTCCGACGAGCTCTTAGAGCTCCAGTGAGGTTCAGCCAGCTCCTCCCTTTCTGTACAGAACCAGAGCCAAAAGAGGTCATTCCGGTGAAGCATCCCCCCACAATTAGCTACTCTGCTGGGGACAGAGGTTATTCCTCCCAGCCTCATTACTCTTTAGTGGTGGTTCTTCACCCTTGCTCAAGCCTCCTATTCTATTTCTTCCAAAGTTACCAAAGAGATGGCTAACCTCACCCTTAGTATGGACGCATTTGACCCTTTCGGCGAGTTTGTCAACAACACCGATCACCACAGATACCACCAAGTCCGGAGCGACTTGGGGCTTGCCCTCTCCCCCACTCTTAACAGGGACGGGACCGTCATGGTGGCGTCCAACGCCGCCGGCCCCAGTAACGTTAGGACGGGGAACGTTCTGTTCAGCATGAATGGGATGTGGTCTCTCTCGACAACCTCACTGCTCCTCGGGAGATGTTACCTCCTCCTCCTCCCCTCACTATCGAGGCTGAATGGCCTTACTAAGAAAGGAGGTACTGGCTTTAAAGCAGGCCAGGAATCACCCCACGACCTCAAAGTCCGGTGGTTGAACAAGGACCAGAAGACCCCCTTCGCTAAGCGCGAGGAACAACGAGAGTGGAAGAGCCCTAGTCTTCAGCCGCCTCGGCCCGATCATTGAGGTGGATAGCTGAGGTAATGCCTTCGTCATTCCCTTAGAATGTGCTTCCTCCCGGGATTAGCAGACCCAGGGGGAGCAGACGAGACGAGCGGAGTACCCTGAAGACAGCGCCACTGCCTAAAGCGCTAGGACCCCGGATGTCTGCAGAGACGCTGAGTACGCTCGGCAGCTACAGAGAGATTCAAAAATCCTCAAAAATGATTTAAACGGATTTAAAAATCCTCCAAAAATGATTTAGACGGATTTAAAATCTTCAAAAGTGATTTAAATGGATTTTAATTCGATTAAGATCCTCAAAATGAAATTTTAAAAAAAATGATTTAAACGGGATTAAATCCCTCAAAGTGATTTAAATGGATTTTAATTCGATTAAAATCCTCAAAATGTTTTTTTTAAAAATGATTTAAACGGGATTAAATCCCTCAAAGAGGGTTTAAACGGATCAAAAATCCTCAAAATGATTTAGACGGATTAAAAATCCTCAAAATGATTTTGAATTTTCATATAATATTAGTAAAATCCATCGGCCAGTCACCAAAAATCAAATTCGTGAGCGAAATACTTAGGTAATCTGCTCGGTTGTTCATCACGTGCGTGCAAATCATGAGTCAAACTCAAACTGCTCCAGAAATATTCTAGAAAGACTTGGGAAGCCTTAGAAACAGACTAGTAACATTAATCAGTCATAATTGGGTAGCGCCACGTGGCAGCTGGATCAGTTTGTGAGACGCCCACATTGGTCAAATCCAGGCACCTGGATTCAATATAGGCGCTTGGAATCATGCAATCCAGGCGCCTGGATCCCTTTCGGGTGTCTGGATTCCCAAAATCGTGAACAGTTGTAACCGTTCAGGTCTCATCATTTCAGTCCAAGTGCGCCCTATTTCGGTCACTTCTCTTCTTCTTCTCCAAAAAACCGATCATCCCCTTCCCTCTCTCATCTCTCTCGGTCTCTCTCTCTCTCAATTTCATCAATAACCAAAATCAAAAACCTTGATTTCACCCATCAAGTCCTAGATCTATATTGTTTTGCTCAGTTTTGGTTCGAAATCCTCCCACCCATCGACTTTAATGGCGGAACCGAGCACTACAAGAACATCTTCGGCCCATTCCGGTTCGTAAAGTGATGATGGAAGACAAGAGGAGGTCCCACCGGCAGCGGGGACCCCCGTGGGTGGTGCGACGGAGGAGGCCGTGGGAGGGACCCACGGTACTGGGGATGCCATGGCCGGACTTGAGGAGATCCAGTCAGCCACCACAACGGCCGGCAAACATGGAAGAGCACCACCCAAACTCCGATCGGCCCAAATACCCATGGAAATCTCAGATCCGGACCGGGTAAGTGACATTCGCGTGATCTTGAGTACTTCAAGTAGTTCACGTACAGTTGTTGATCTCCCTGTTAGTAGTAGTATTCCGTCTACTGTTGATATTGTTGATTTGGTGGCTGCTGGAAGTTTGGGTGGTGGTGATGTTGGCGGTGGACATTTAGTGAGTGGCGGTGTTACCGGTGGCAGTTTTATGGGTGGAGATGTTGCCGGTAGGGGTATGGGTGGTAGAGGCCATGGTGGTGGAGACGTAGGTGGTGCTGGTAGAGGTGTTGGTGGAGTTGGTGGGCGAATTCTGAGTTTAGGTGGAGTCGATGTGCTCGTAGGGGATGACGTTGTGATAGAGGACTTGGGTACTGGAGGGGGGATGGTGATGGTTCGAGAGGTGGCGGTAGTTTGGTGAGTGGTGCTGGTGGTGATGGCGGGGGTAGCCGCGGCGATGGTTCGGCCCCTGACGTATCTCTAGGTGACTCAGGTGAGGGGACGAGCAGACCGGATAAGGGGAAAGGGATTGCTATAGAGACGACAGACGTTCCTCCGGTGACTGAGGAGACTACTTCTGAGGTGTTGAGGGAGGTTGAGGCTGAGGAGAGAGAGAGGGCGGCGGGTCCGAGAGTGTCAGTGGTGGAGGTGGCACGACGGGCACTGCTGGTGAGGCCGGCTTCCACGCAGACACTTATGACCCTCTAGTGCACCATATAGTTCCATCAGCGATAGACAGATACGTCTCGTTGCAGGAGAGATACGATGGAGAGGAGGTCTTGTTGGACGCAGGGAGGTACCTTTCCCGCGATTGCTTGGAGGTACGAATTTACTTTACTGCATTCTCCATTTGTCGAATTTATCAAAGTTATGCGCTTGAATCTGTAAACTCCATGAACTCATGTACTAATGAAATGTCTCTCTGTCTCAACAGGTGAACAGGTGTTTGAGTGTGAATGGCTCATCCGGGAGGACTCTGACTCTGTTTGAGGATTTGCACGATGATGTGAGAGAGTTGGTCGTCCTTGCAGGTTTTGAGCCGTTCATACAGACGCAGACGAGGACGATGCGCGACCATTTTGTGGTGACAACGCTGGAGGAGAGGTGGAGGGATTCTACGAATACCCTTCACTTGCGGTTTGGAGAGGCAACGATGACGTCGTTGGACTTCTCAGCGATCACAGGTCTGCGAGTCGGGGGAGAGCCATTGCCTTTTGACTTAGGAATAACCCAGGATGACAATGCCCTTCGACACTACTTGGGCTGGAAGCCCAACTGCGGGTCAGACTCTGCTGGTTATGGTCAGTTTGCTGATCACTGTCTCGGGAGAC
Source organism: Vaccinium myrtillus (assembly GCA_016920895.1). Taxonomy (NCBI): domain Eukaryota; kingdom Viridiplantae; phylum Streptophyta; class Magnoliopsida; order Ericales; family Ericaceae; genus Vaccinium; species Vaccinium myrtillus. The sequence continues at coordinate 21,653,633 of CM029277.1, forward strand.
CCACGTCACGGCCTGCTGCGGAGCAAAAGGCCCGGTGTTACCTGCTTTACATGTTCGGCGCGACTCTGTTCGTGAACCGACGCCACCACGTGCACTTGGGTTACTTAGCAGCACTGAAAGACTTCGACCGGGCTGCCAGATATGACTGGGGAGGTTGGGCTCTAGCCTCGTGTTATGCTTTCATGGGATCCGTGTCCCGAGGCGTGGTAACGAGCATAGGAGGACTGTGGTCTGTTTGGGAGGTAAAACATTCAATTTCGCATCTCACGCTCATATTTTGCTGAATTTCTGTTTGCTTGCACATTGTATATTTACTGACCATTCCCCAAAATGCTTTGCAGTTATGGGCTTACGAGGTGCTGAGACTATCATCTCCGGAGTCCTCTTACCGAGACCAGCGCGTGATCCCTCGAGCTCTTCGTTGGGGACAGGGGTATAGAGGGAAAAGTGTCGTGCGCGGGCAATTGGATTTCTTCCGCGGAGAGCTTGACCGTCTTGCTTCTACAGAGGTATATGCAAACTTTAGATCTCATATCAACGTTGTTGCATACTTACTGCATATTGTCTCATGAACTTCTTGCTTTCTGTGCAGGTGCACTGGCAAGTATGGGATCCACGACGAGTACCTTGCGCCGAGCAGAGAGTTGACGCAGGGGAGGGTACTACTAGAGTGTGCGTACGGCTGGCAGTGGTATCTCGGAGACAGGGTACTACGTCAGTCGATGCGTGCGCCAGTACAAGTGGTGCCAGGACCTCTCCCGCCACTGGTTCTGAGGACTGAGAGCTACACTCTGGCAGAGATTGAGCGGTACACCATTCTTGATACAGGCTTGGACCAGTACCTCCGACCAGCAGAGGACTATGAGACGTACAGGTGGCGGTACCTGGCTGGTCCACTAGACGTGGTGGGGTATAGGGAGAGAGCTACAGCTGCACGAGAGGCTGCCGCGCAGGAGGCTGCAGAGGCTCTGATTGCTGAGCAAGCGGAGAGGGCTGGAGTTGAGGAGCAGGTTAGTAGGGGAGCTAGAGTGAGAGAGGAGGCTGGCCCTTCTATTGTGAGAAAGAGATGAGGGTCTTCTACAGGGGGTGAGAGAGAGAGAGAGAGAGGTTTAGAGTAGAGAGAGAGAGGACGAACGAGGATGTGCCGATGGAGGACGTTCCTTTCGAGGGAGTAGGTGTTCAGGAGGAGGAGAGAGAAGAGGTGCAAGGAGGGAGTGGGCTCGTGCCTATTCTCAGAAAGCAAAACATCCGTTTTGATCAAGTAATCAATTTTTTTAGTTTTGATCAATGTCTGGATGAGTCGTGTGTGTACAAGAAGTGCAACGGAAATGTGGTGGTGTTTGTAGCACTATATGTGGATGATATCTTGTTCATCGGAAACAATGTGGGAGTGTTATCTTCAGTATAGGTGTGGTTATCCAGCTAGTTCGATATGAAGGAGTTAGGAGTAGTCGATCACATCCTTGGGATTAAATGTTTGTGAGATCGCAAGCAAAAGATGTTGGGCTTCTCAAGCTTCCTATATCGTTGCGATCCTTACTCGTTTTAGCATGCATGATTCCAATAAAGGATTATTTCCTTTTAGATACGGAGTCAATCTATCCAAGGATCAGTGTTTCAAGACATCTGAGGAGATGGAAAAAATAAAGGCAGTTCTTTATGCTTCAGCTGTAGGAAGCCTCATGTATGCTATGCTGTGAACTAGACTTGATATTTGCTTTGCTGTTGGCATGGTTAGCAGATTTCTGTCTAACCCCGGAAAAGAAGATTGGACTGGTATATACATATACTCAAGTATCTGAAAAGAACTAGGGATTATATGTTGGTTTACCAGTTAGGCAATCTAGTGCCTTATGGGTACACAAACTCAGACTTTATATCAGATAAAAGATCCGGAAAGTCAACATCGAGATATGTGTTTACCCTAAGAAGGGGAGCCATAAGTCGGAGGAGTATCAAGCAATCGTGCATTTTCAATCTGAAGTAGCCAAGGAAGTCGTTTGGCTCAAGAACTTCTTGATGGATCTAGAAGTGGTACCTCGGTACAGTTAGCATTTTCAATCTATTGTGACAATAGTGGTACAGTTGCTAACTTGAAGGAGCCAAAGATTCATAAGAAAGGAAAACACATCGAGCGTAAGTATCACCTAATTCGAGAGATTGTACAGAAAGGTGATGTAGCTGTGACCAAGATTGCATCAATAAACAACCTAGCTCCTTTTACGAATGGCTTACATGCCAAGACTTTTGATAGTCACGTAAAGGGAATGGAAGTGAGATGCGTGTCAGCCTGGTTTTGAGTCTAAGTCGAAGATTGTTAGAAATTTATACTAAAAGTCATGCTTTTATGTAATGGATTAATATTTAATTAGTTAATTATTAATCAGTTTTATCTCTTTTTTGATGAGAATCTATTATGGGCAATGTTTGCATGATATAATTGTATGTTGTGCATGTGTCTTTTATTCTACATAGTAGATGATCCAGTGTATAGAGTACTGCTTACACACATAAGATTGGATCATCAGTTCTTGTGGAATATAAGTTTTGGTTCACAATCTTAGATGAAATTTGACACACCATCAGTGGGATTGTAGTACAATGTTTTAGTAGGTTTGTCTTGACTACAAGAAATGGTTCTAGTTCCGACTCATTGTGCAAGTGTTTATATATAAAATCAACACATTCAGTAACTAATTGACACGTAATTAAGAATGCCAAATATTGGCGGCTCGTTGTTAATGAAAAACATTGGATTAATGGTTTATAGATGAATCAATACGATGTCGTATTAATATCCAGTTTGAAAGGTAGTTATTGGTAGTTATAAGCCAAAGAATAAAACAAAGAAATTGGCTTCGAAACCACACTTTTAACTGTTAAAAGGCATGAGTTACACGTGTAAACGTATAAAACAAGACATTTGACAGTTGAGACACGTGGACCAAATCGTGCAAGGCAGTTATTATTTAAAACTAATCATATGGTTTGTTTAAATAATCGTGCAAGTTTAAACTTAAAACTTCTGGAGAAAGATTAAAGGGATTTAAGTTCAGAAGCTTTTGGAGGGAAGAAACTACCTGTTTGAAATGAAATGATGGAGTTCGAAGTCAAAAAACCAAGCAGGAAGTTCAAATTACAAGCAAGGCCTATAAATAGAAGAAGTTGAAGAGTGAAAAAGTCCCGGGACAAATCTTCAACAAACATCAAAAATGATGCTTGGTTTGTTCGTTTTGGCTTTCTATTTGAAGTTGAAGAAGAATTCTAAGTAAGTGTGCTTTAGATTTTGAATCAAAGTCTCTTGTTTCTTTATTGTTCTTTGATTTCCTAAGTGAATTGGTTTATATTTCTTCACTTTGAAGGAAAAATCCTCTTAATTGAGGTAATTGAACCATTAAAACACAATCGTCTGATTAGATTTGGTTTTCCAAAGTTAATCTAAGAGAGAAGACTTAAAGGCTTTCTCTGGCACGTTCGCACACAATCATTTTCCATATTAAAGAAGTAAAAGAACCAAACAGCTAGTACATTTTGTATGTATTGAACATGACCGCTTTAAGGTAATTGTCATAGTACTGACATTTTAAGACAATTAGAACCTTATAGTTATTAAGAATACTTATGCTCTTAATCCGGATATAATTAATACATATATACATTTAATGTTGTTGTCTTTGATTTATTATAAAATGAGATCTTTTTCACGGTCAATAGTCTTGGTGAGTTGGGTCACGACATTATATGCATGAAATATATGGATATTAATTATTGATGCAATCCACATTCCGTTAGGGATTGATAATACCCTCTTGAGTAAGCTTATAAGCTTCGATTATGTCAAACCCTGCAGGTGGATTTTTGTATCCGACATATCGAATGAGTTAAGTGGAAAGTCTCAAGGTATTTTAGAAGATGTTGATTAGTGGGAGATTGTCGGTAATTTAATGGAATCAACGGGTATCTGTAATCTTAACATGGGGAGATTAATAAGTATTTAATAACGTGGAGCTCGAAATATAATCGAGATAAAGATGGGAGTATAATTATAATTCTTTAGTGGTGTGAATTACAATTTGTGAAATAAGAATATAATCCGGGTGAGATTAGGTTTTCTTATTTACACAAGGAGCCCAGATTTATTTCTCCTTAGGTCCTTGCTCTAGCCCTATAAATATATCGTTATGTTCCCTAGGTCTCCCAACAGTCATTCAGAAAATTAGAATAGAGGCTGTGAGAAAGAGAACAAAGAGATCACATAGAAGTCCACACTTGGCTACGTGATCGAGATATAAGAGAATATGGCAGAAGATCATGAGGTATTATCGAGCAGAGTTTGATGCGTATAGTAATCGGGTCTGTCAAGTTCTAAAATAAACAAGTCAACCAGCGTTCATGTCTACGGATGAGAGATAAACCCTAATTCCGCCTCGTAGGGTTTGTGTTTATTTTTATTGTTTAATCTGTATGTGTAATTGCTGGGTTCTAGGATTCGTTTTCCAACATAATCATGGTACCAGTGGAGACTTTCCATAAGTCTCCTGTGAATGTGGTAGAGTACTCAACTGCAAGTTGACCAATTGAAACCAGATTTCGCTTTAACTGCGGAACGTGTCTAGAGTTGTCAAACGGGCTGTGTCGTGCCAGCATGGCCCATTTAGCTTCATGCCAACTGTGCTTCGTGTCGTGTTGTGCCGTGCCGGTCCTACCTGTTTACTAAATCGTATCGTGCCGTTTCTTAATTGTGTCGTGCCGTGCCGGCTCGTTTTACTCAATCGTGCCCCGTTGTGCCGTGCTATATTTTAGTCATGTCGTGTCGTGCCGGCACATCTCTGAGTTTCGTCGAAAAAAAAATTGTATAATCCAACCAAAGGTGCATAATCCATTGCATGGCCCATTTAGCTTCGTGTCAACCGTGCTTCATGCCATACCTTCCTGTTTACTCAATCATGCCGCATCGTGCCATGCCATCTTTTAATCGTGTCGTGTCGTGCCCGTGCCGGCACATCACCGAGTTTTGTCAAAAAAAATTTGTATAATCCAACCGAATTTGTATAATCCATTTTTTGTGTGATAATTTATTGGTTGTAGGGCCCACAAAAATCAGAAGTCCTAAGAGTCTCTTGTGTTTAATCCGTAGGTTTTCTTCTTGGCACATTGAGAGCAAGCTTATTGCATGTTTCCTACATGTGAGTGAACATCGAAATTGGTAAAACACAGATGAGGTCTTCACACCACAATAAGCATCTCATTGGAAACATAAAATTTTGGAGAAAGCGAAATATCTGTAGCTTGAGAAGATTGAAAAATGAAGTAAGGTTTTCATGACATTAAAAGAAGCAACATGGTACTATTTGACAAAATAAAATTGCAAGCCGGAGAGAATCAGCTAAGGGGGAGGATAGAAAGTTCCTCAGTTTCAGAATTTCACGGCAGGAATACAAATAAAAACAAAGAATATCGTAGAATCTTCTAAAACAATAGCATCATCATAATATCTCACCAAACAACAAAGAAAATGATTCAAGCTGGTAGATGAGTTGAATCCTAAAAGAACTAAAGAAGTGAGAAAAAAATGCGCAATCAGCAATTCAAAGTCAAACATACCTGGACTGGAGCAGCTACACTTATAACCCCTGCCACATCACCACCTAAAACGCTACTGTTAGGCCCATCAAACGCCACACTTAACCCGCCGGCTCTGCTGGGCTGAACACCACTCTCTAAGAGCACGAATGAGCCAAAAAGACGGAGGATCTCAAAGCGTCCCTGCAAAACCTACATGCACGAGCATCTTGCATGATTTGAGATTTTAAATAACTGAAGATGCTGAAGATGGTGAAATCGGTGGGGGCGGAAAAATTTGGAGTTAAAATTTTGATTTTTTTGAATTTTTATTAAAAATTCATTTACTTAATGAAATTGCATTCCGATCAAGGACCTTTTCATACCCAATTCAGCCAAAATTTTACAATATTGATTTAATTAATAGGCACAACAAAATCAACGGTCTCGATCATCTTGATTGTGTCGCGGCACATAGCCGCTGTATGTTCAACTACAGCACAGGGTTTAGTTTGCGTCTCGATCAAGGACCTTTCCAAACCCGATTCATCCAAATTTATGATATTGATTTAATTAGAAGGCACAAAAAAACAACGGTCTCGGTCATTTTGATTGTGTCGCGGTCACGTGGCCGCTGTACATTCAACTACAACACAATATTTAGTTTGTTATCAGCTACATTCAGTGTATAGATTTTAGAGGTTATTACCAAGTCAATTTTTACAATAGTCGATCTGAACCATTACAATGTCACGTCTCATTGATATCATCACTATTGCCGAAATTAGAGATCATCGAACATCGACGACCGCGTGATCAGATGACATTTAATGCATCCTGAGGCATTAAAATCTTATAGTGGACAACCCAAGCTCCAACTTAATTTTTTTGGATGATTGGAACTGTCTAACTTTTACATATAATGGAGTCCATCATTCGTACAAAAAATTAAGTGGATCACATATCCGTAGTCATTTAATCATAAGAAAAATATCATTCAAAAGAACAAATAGAGTCTAGATCGACGAACTTTCTAAGCCTGATCGAGCCAAAATTTTACAGGAATGATTTAATCAATAAGCGCAACAAAATGAACAGCCTCAATTGTTAAAATAGTTCGCTTTATTGAGATCAGCTTTATATTTGTATAGAAGATTATTACGAAATACATAACATATGATTAGAAAATACATTTTTGTCACAATAAATCTTAACCAAGGTTAACTTGGGTTAGAAAAAAAAAAAAAAAGCTTTTGTTGTGTCGTGCCGATCCACTTCTATGTTGTGCCGGTCCAAGACCGTGCCATGCCTGTAACGACCCAGATTTTCGCTCTATTATTTATTTATTTATTTATTATTATTATTATTCGCGTGTTGATTTTTAATCCGTGATATTTATTCGCTAGTTACTATTGAGCTAGGATCCTAACTTAATTTTTTTTTCCCGTTCCTATAGTAACTATGCATAGTATATAGTTAGTGTCCTAACTATTTTTCCTAAACTCCATTTACTTCCCAACTAAACTCAAAACCCATACACATCAAACTCAAATTTTCATCACATCTATCCATCACTCTTGTTTAGCCATTTTTGGCCATCCCTTTATCTCATCCAATTAGAGCTTAACACACTCCCTAAACACTTTCCTCTAACCCCTAGTCACAAGCCCTCACCTCTCATTTGTTTACCCATGAGTTTATGCCTAAAGCTAAATCTTATATTGCCTCTCCCCATTTGTTTGGGCAGAAAAACAATAGAGAGGAAGAAAAGAAGAAGAAAGAAAGGAGAAGAGGACAAATGTTTCCATGCACCCACACCACCAATTCCATTTTCGGGTAGCCCATGTACCCTTCATAAAACTCCATTTTTCTCCAACTTGGAGTGGTTTTTAGGCTTAGGTTTCTTCATGAAAGTTTTAGATCACTTCGAGAGCTAAGTTTTCGACACAAGAATCATCCAAAACGGTTGAAGTTTGACTGCTCTACTGCTGTCCGAAGTTCAGTCCATTCTACGCGACCGAGGCCCATCCAATTCACTCCGGTTTAGCTTAATCTTCGGAAGAAAGGTAGGTTACATCCTACTGAACCCATCGGTTTACAATAAGTCGAATTTCGTTGAGTAGAAACAAAACCCGAGCATTTCGTTAGTTGCATGGTAGTGTAAATTCGTTTTTGACATTCTGAGCTGCTGGGTCCCGTCCAAAACAATCTGAACCCAACTTTTTCCATGATAGAGATGTAGTTCATTTCATAACGAACATTTTGATATATAATACGTTGATTTTCGTTGAATAGAAACAAAACTCGGGCATTCCGATCGTTGTGAAGTAGTATATATGTGTTTCTGACCTTTCGAACTACTGGGTCCCATCCAAAACAATCTGAACCCAACTTTTTCCATGATAGAGATGTAGTTCATTTCATAACGAACGTTTTGATATATAATACGTTGATTTTCGTTGAACAGAAACAAAACTCGGGCATTTCGATCGTTGAGAAGTAGTATATATGCGTTTCTGACCTTTCGAACTACTGGGTCCCGTCCAAACCACTTCAAATCCAACTTTTTCTGTGATAGAAGTGTAGTTCATGTTCCAACGAACATTTTGATATATTATTTGTTAATTTTCATCGTGTATAGACAAAACCCGAATGTTTCGATCAGGGGAGTATATGAGTACCACCCCACTCCGTCTAGTACACCGACTTGTAATCAAGTGAATAAATAGTTTGGAAATTTTTTAGAAAACTAAACCAACTGTCGACCTCTGGCCCCACTTTATTCTTATAAATTTATCTTTGTGTTCAAGGAATTAGGCGAGCATTTGATAAAAACTGTTGCACCTTCAACCAGTTTTGAGCATATTAGAATAGTCATATATTAAAAGTGTTAATTAGCATTTGGATATAATACTTTGTGGAGTAAATTATGAAAGCTTAGCTTATGTCATTACTCTGTTATTGTTGTATTATTATTTTGCACTCGAGTTCTTAACGCATGTTTTAGATTATCTTTTTATAGTAATGTTGTTATGCAAATTTGTCAAATCCCAATAACTTAGACGGACATTTGCTTCATGGGTGGGTTTACGGTTTGGAGATTTACATGTAGATGTAAATTGAAAAGAAATGAAAAGGGGAAATGTATGGAAACATTGTTGAGCTGACGAGCTGTGGTTCCGGGGGTGACCGGAGTGGGCCCCGGACAGATGAACGATTTGTATACGAAACCCTAGATAGGACATGGTGGTGATTGGCTCTCAAGAATGGTCGGGCTATAAGGGTGGCACTATGCTTGCGTCACAGCCCGGGGGTGAGTTGTGGGGCCGCACTCCCGGTGAATCTTGTTTCTCGTACCTTGGGGTCATGGAAGTGGTACTCGAGTATGTAACCCAGGTTCTCTGTCCGGATCTTTGCAAGGGGGAGTCGAATCACACCAATTGCCCTATGCTAGAGGTTAAGAGAGTAGGATGGATCTCGTGGTTGAGAATCCTAGATGACACGTAGGTAAATGGTTAGTAATTAATCAGTGATGCTATTTGTATATCTCCTGTTATTTATTTATTATGCATGTTTATCTGTTAGCTATGTGGGGTTAAGTAGAGTAGGATATTCCTATTGGGCTTTTTAAGCTCACGGGTACTTGTACCGCGGTGATTTATCACCAGGTAATGAAGACAGAGCTGAGGGACCGTACAAGCAAACAAATATCAATACTGCTGAGGAGGAAGCCAACGAGCATTTGTTTCCGTATGCTTAGTCGCTCTGAACAAATTTAGTCGACTACATTTTGAAAGCTTCAAGTCTTATGGAAAATTGTAATATTTTGACAGTTTAACTTTAATTCGATATGGTTGTAAAACTATAACCATTGCTTTCAGTATGGTATTATGATGGATCTATGAAATCTTTTTTTAAATTGGCTTTTCAATTTATTTTAACGTTTCGAAAAATCGGGGCGTTACAATGCCACATTTAAACATGTCATGTTGTGCCGTGTCCATGCTAGCCCAGCCCGTTTGACACCTCTAAACGTGTTTGACATCCTTCAGACACCACTTGAACCCTTTGTTTTTAAATTAAGTCACCTTTTTCCCACGGAACTGCATATGGCTTATCATCAATCAAGTATACTTGAACCCTTGCTTTTCAATGGAAAGAGGCACCTGAATCAATCACCCATCACTTGGCGATATTGTCCATCGAAAGAATAAGTGTATCGTGCACGATTTGAGCCTCCTACTCATTGTTATTTTTCTTTAAAGCCTTACAGACCGATGACATGTGACCTACCTAGTCACAGTTCCAACATTCACCTTTTATTGCACGCACTTGCAATTTCTCTCGGTTTCCTTGCCCCCATGATTTTGACTGGTTCTTGTTCTGATTCTGACCACCCTTGGTTTGGCTTTTGTCTCTCTTCTCAAAACTTAGAGCGGAATCTGAACTACCTGAACCTGACACTACCTCTAGCGATTTTCGTCTAACTTCCTGAGTCAGAGTCAAACTCACAATCTCACGCAGGTTCAATTTTTCTTTCCAAGCCAAATTACTAACCTCAGATCCTGTACCCTGCCAGACTTGCCTAGTCACAGTTCCAACATTCACCTTTTATCGCACGCATTTACAATTTCTCTCAGTTTTCCTTGCACCATGATTTTGACTGGTTCTTGTTCTGATTCTGACCACCCTTGGTTTGTGTGGACGGTCGTCGCGGGCTGCCCACGCTTTTTGGGTGTGTTTGTGAAAAAGGGCGATCCGGGAAAAAGGAAAAATTTAGAGTCGCCACCCGGGGTTTAATTTGTGGAAATGTTAGGTACCCAAGAAACCGTTTAGAAAAATAATGACTCTTGTGCCGCTGAAAAAGGGTTTGATCTGCGAAAAATAGAGATTTGGGTTCGGGAGCCAGATTACTCGCGGGGAAGGTTTTGTTCGAAAAATGCATCTCCGTGCCCGAAATTTTCCGGTTTTTTACTAAATCTTTGTGGGATTATTCTTTGAAAATATTTTATTGAAGACTTTATTTCACATAAACAATATATCAACTAATATTATACTTAAAAGAAACAGATAATGATAATGAATCATATAGTACGCAATCAAGTATATAAACGCGAGAAAATCAAACAAGAGGGGATGCGAATACGGAAACGGAAAGAAAAAGGGGTCGACTGCAATTTACCCCACTGGTTTTCCAAAAAAAAACAGAGCATCGGGTTTTTGAAACAGAGCATTCAAAATATTTTTCCAGTGACACCGTACGGTGTACAAAATCACACCGCACGGTACAAAAGGGATGCCGTACAGTGCCTCTATGAGTTATAATTTTCAGAAATTCCAGATTTCACCCGATTGAAAGCAAGCTCTATTTTTTTGTGCAAAAACCACATTATTTGTTAATGAAAACAAGTTTGGAAAATAGTTTTATTGAATGAATGTACCTCATTTTAGGGACGACATCCCGCGACAATCGATAATGTCGTGCGATACCTACCCGAGAGGTTCGAGCTTTACTGAAAAATCTCCTTTTAGACTCGAGGAAGAGTTATGGAGCCCTCCTCAAGCCCGATGGAGACTCCCCTCAGAAGATTGTTGCGATTTGAATGCGAAGGTTTATACCTTGAAACGAACCGAATGGATTGAAACGGGACTTTTGGCCTTCTGGATTTGTAGGGGTAGAGTACAGAGTAACGGGATTTTGAAAGAAGGGTGATTCTGCTAGGAAATTTCCAACTGGTTTGTACGAAGCGAATTCGGGTTTTGTTTTTGTATGATTTTTTTTTCCAGCTCTCTCTCTGATTGAACTCTCGAAACCGCCGGATGGCGTCGGATTTTATAGGCGAAGGTGGGCAAGGTTCATACGCAAAGAAGTTCTCATCATTGCCGAATATCATCATTCGCCGAATATCATCATTCGCTCTGAGATGCTGGAGCAACCCGGGAATCCTGATGGGACAAGGAACGTCGTACGGCGTCAAAAGTGTGCCGTACGGTGCATAGTGTAACACCGCACGGTGCAAAGAGAATTTCAAGCCGTACGGTTATGGGTTTCAAGCCGGACGGTTCAGGTGGGTTTGGGTTTTTGGTTCTTTTGATCCATCCGTTTCAAGCGACTGTTCCAAGGTACATTTCGCGCGTTCTTTTCATCATTGGGGATGCACAAGTTATCACAAATTGGGGTGTCTACAGTTGCCCCTCTTCGACACGGCTTGGTAACCATCATGTTGGTGCAAGTCGTGCTAGAAGATTCAGACATCCCAATTTGAACAATCGTGCGGAAAACAAACAAGAAAATTAGTAAATTTGGTCGAGCTCGGAGCTTCCTACGTACCTCGTTTGAGAGGATCAGACCAATCGTAGTTCGTCGGGGCCGTCATGAAAAAGTTGGCGCCTCATTTTTCATCGAGGGAAAAACGAATGATGTTTGCAAAAAGTGAAAGAAGTATTTCGGAGGCTCGAAGCAGCCGTTAAAAATATTTGGGGGCAACTGAAAGCCGTTAAAAAAATATTTAGGAGGCCCTGAGAGTCGTTAAAAATAATTCAACGATTGTGGAAAAATAATCGCCGTAGAGGACTTAGAAAATTTGAAACAGTAATTGCCGTAGAGGACTTAGAAAATTTTGATTTGATAAATACCCAGAAGACATGATTTTGGGTGTATTGGTGGGTTTTTGTGAAATCATAAGAAGGTAGAAGGGAAAAAGTGTAATTTTTGTAGTTAAAATAGAAAAGAAGCCGTACGGCGTCGGTATGTATACCGCACGGTGCACATTGACATGCCGCACGGCGCAAGTGGAATTTCTGTCGAGATTGATTTCCAAAACCGCCAAAACCTTCTATTTTTCGCATATTGTGTTCAAAATACTCTGATCGGTTACCTTTCAGTGAGAGACGACTTGTCCGAGATCTTCTTCTTTCTCCTCAAAATCTTTCGATCGAAAATCTTTGTGAACCGAACCCATGGCGAGTTCAAGTGATAGTGAAAACCGACTGTTGTCGTCCGGTGAGGGGCATCCATCGTCGTCCGGTGAGGAGTATTCAACGCCGGCTCAAAGAGAAGAGTATGGCAACTCAATCGACCGTGGGTGACCCATCTCCGACTGAAATTGGTGCGGCTATGGTGGGTTTTGATGGTACCGAGCACCGTGCGGTGTCGATTGGGGGTGAAGCACCCCGTACGGTTGAGGCTACGATTGAACCGAGTGACAGAGAGCCCTCCACGGCGACACCCAGCAATAATGTGGTGGCGGTAATGATTGGTGATTCAAATAGCGGTGGTCTAACCACCGTGGCGACGCACGGTGCTCTGGGGAGTGGTGTTGTTACTGATCGGCCCGAGGGGAGTGGGGATGCCGCCATGCAGGGTGGCGAGAGCAGTCCAGGGCCCCATGGAGGTTGACGTGCCAGGCACGGGTGCACAAGTTTTTGAGGTGGAGATGGATATTGGGGGCGTGCATGTGATGGTTGAGCAGAGATCCGCTGGGGAGGGTACAAATGCTAGTTTTCAGGAGAGTTTGGTACCCAGCGGCCTTTCGAGTGTTTCTTTGGTTACTGAGGTGCCCATTGGAGGAGAGTAGACATCAGTTGTCATCCCAGTGGTCAGGAGGAACTTGGGGAAAGATAAAGTGATAGTGGAGGAGGCTCGAGACTCGAGCAGTGGGGGTGAGGAGATGGATCTTGGGGCTTTAGACCCACTAGTTGTTCCTGTTGGTAGTTGGTTCTTCCCGGACTCCAGGTTATACTATGGCTGATACGCTGGAGGGAGTGAGAGACGAGGACTTGGCACGGACCCTTCAGGAGGATCCGACTTTTGCTGCGGCTCTGGCTAAGGAGGGAGTGCCTGAGCACGTTCAGGATATGCTTCTTGAGGAGAGACAAAGAGAGGCTGAGGCTGCAGGAGAGGGAGTGCCTTTGTCTCTGGTGGCAGAGGTGGAGAGGGCTCAGAGGGTGAGGCCTTCGTTTGATCCAGAGACTTACGTGCCACGGGTGCACTTCTTTATACCGCTGGGGTGTGACGTGTACTCGCCGATACACTTGTTCTATGATGAGACCACTTTGCTGAGGGACTCGGAGACCCATATTTCGGCACGTCCACTGGTACGTACTTTAATTGTTGCATTCAACCATTGTACTTGCCTTGAATTCCTGTATTTGCATGCTTTCCATTGCTATTGTTTGGAAAACTTGCATTTGTTTTCTGAAACAAAGAAACACCTCTTTGCCTGTGTACGGAGGTTCGTCCGACTCCTTGGAGTGCTTCCGGGGCTTGCCAAGGGCAGTGAGAGGGGTCATTGAGGGTACTGGCTTCATGGGGTTTATTCGGTTTCTGGTGCCGACGCGGGCGGACCGCAGGTTATTGAGAGCTCTGATCGAGCGTTGGTGGGACACCACCAACACTTTTCACTTGAGGTTTACTGAGATGACCGTGACGCCATTGGACTTCTCGGCGATCACGGGTCTGAGAGTAGGTGGTGAGCCGGTTCCGTTTGACTCGGGGCTATACAGAGACAGCGTAGCTATCAGACACTTTTTGGGAAGAGAGATAGGCGATGGAGAGCCTATGGTGAGATATGACCACTTGCCAGCCTTGTGGGACCACGAGTCGGAGTCGCCGACAGAGGTAGCTCAGATGGCTAGAGCTTACTTGTTGTACTTGTTTGGTGTGTCCCTGTTTCCAAACAGGCGGAGTGAGGTTCACCTTGGTTGGCTCCCGGCACTGGCAGACTTGAGTAGAGTGGCGAGCTTGGACTTTGGAGGCGCTGCTCTTTGTACCCTTTACTGTTTCTTTGTACCCTTTACTTTACATGCTTTCTTCTTGCTTTCAAGTTTTTGATATATTGCCATGTAGACCTTAGCTTGCTAATGATACCCTTTAACCATGCAGGTGTGGGCTTATGAGGTGCTGGGGATGTATCCGCCGGCGAACAGTCATGAAAATGAGTTGGTGATCCCACGAGCAGCAAAGTGGGACCGAGAGCACCGTGGCGGTAGTGTACACGCAGGGAGAGTGAACGACTTCCGTCGTTTCTTGGACCAGGCTGATGGTAGTACGGTACATTTCTGAATTCTGTGTTGCTTTCAAACTTGAGCTTTCTGTTTTGCTTTCAACTTTTCTAAAGAGATTGAGTTTCCTTGCAGGTGAGATGGCATGCCTGGGACGCAGTGACTGACCATTACCTGGAGAGGAGCAGGGAGTTGACACGGGGGCAGATTCTGTTGGAGTCCCCGTACGGTTGGCAGTGGTACTTGGGGGAGAGGGTGCCTCGTCAGTCCCTCAGGTTGGCGCACTTCAGGATACCGGGGCGTATACCCCCTGGCGTACAACGGACTGACGAATACACACGGGCTGAGGAAGAGAGATACACCGTGTTGGACACCGTGCTTCCTTTCGGCAGTTCTCCAGACTACGAGAGCTTTTTGGCTAGCCACCTGGCTAGCTTCTTGGACATGGAGACTCGCATAGCAGCCACGGAGACAGCTTTGCTAGTGCTGAGGAGAGAGATAGAGGTGCAGACGCCTGGAGGGATGATGAGAGTGTTGGAGGTTCCTCGTGTGGCACCCCCGCTTGATCCTACCTCTGTTCAGGTAACCTGTAGAAAGAAAACACATTTTCAGTTTGATTCCCTTTAAACATTATTGAAAATACCTGAGCAATGTTCTCGCTGTTTTTGCAGATTCCTACCAGTTGGGCGTCAGAGTCCTATCAGCTGAACTTGGACTTGGAGGCTTTAGTACGCCGGCTGGTGGACCAGGTCGTGGTAGAGGAGCTCAAGGAGCTGAAGGTGGAGCTCGCGGTGGTGGCGGTGCTGAGAGAGGCCGAGGCGCTGACAGAGGCGGTGGTGCCAGAGGCGGAGGTGCCCGGGGGGCTGAGAGAGGTGGTGCGGCCGAAGCTGGTGGAGCAGGTGTAGGCAGGGATGCCAGAGGAGCTAGTAGAGGAGCTGGTGGACCCAGTAAAGGAGGAGGGCGTAGAGCTGGTCGTAGCCCTTCTCCTGGCAGAGGGAGTTCTCAGGTAATCTTCATGCTTTGTTATTTGAACTGTGTGATTTCAAACTTGTATATCAATTTTGTACATTGATGGAATTCCTTTGCTTTGTGTAGAGTATGTCCCCACCTCCGAGGACTGAGCGCAGGAGGTCGTTGATGAAGCAAGCCGGAGGTGGTCCCGCGACTCCTCCTTTTGACAGAGTACTTCGAGGCCGCCAGTCTTCTGTGGAGAGACCAGGAGGTAGTGCGCCAGGGAGTTCAGCTCCACCATCACGGTGGTCTTTCAGGGAGGCAGAGAGCAGCGGGGAGGAGGATACAGGTCCCTTTGAGTCTGAGGAGCTCAGGCCACGTTCGCGGAAGAGGCCTCGTGCTTGAGTAGGTAGGACAGGCCTGTGTGCCTGCTTTTGGATTTGGGCGCCTGTTTGACTGTTCTTTTCTTTCTTTTTCATGGATACGGCCTGCGTGCCGTGGTAGTAGTTTTGATGATGTCGGGCCTGTTTTGCCCTTGGATAGATGCACATTTTACTTATGACATGGATATCGATTTGGTTTTTATAAAAACTCGCATTTCCGTTATGCAGAATGACTTACATTAACAAAGACTTGAATCTTAAAAACCAAACCTAGCACTGAGAATGTATGACACGAGACACTGTGGGGCGATGAAATGTACATGAGTTTTGAAACTGGGAAAGACATATGGATTGACTTGATAAAACCGGATACTTTTGTCTTTTTGTGGGAAGAACTGGAAAAAATGATGAGAGAAGGGAGCTTAGAAAAAAAAAAAAAAAAAAAAGTCCCGTAACTAGATGTCTTGACTTGATTGACCAACAAATCTCAAATGTATACAACAATGCTTGCAAAACCAAGTAAATCTCGAAAAACCATAATCTGGTGTGCCGTGACTAGATTTTCGGCAATCCCGAGTCTTCCGAAAGAACGAAGATTCGACCAATTCATGAAACACACTTGATGCACTCTTCTTGAGTTTGAAAATGCATGACATGCCCTTGCTTGAAGTGAATATTCCAAAGAGTTTGTGGAAAAGTTACGAAATTTTGTCCAAATCTCGGTATCCGGGTTTTTTGGCGTATCTGTTTATTGAGATATCCTTGAAAATGTCAAACAATTCTTCCACTGAGCCTTTGATACTCATTTTGAGTTGTATGCACGAGAAAAATGGCCAAAAGAAGCTCGAAATGAGTCTGGAGGGCCAAAATTGGAATTTTGGTCGAGAAATAGCCAAGTACGCCGTACGGCGTAAGAAATTGCACCGCATAGTGTAGGCACAATGCCGTACGGCACCGGCCTTTGATGCCCCACTTCTGGCGCTATTTTCTGCAGTTCTGATCCCTTGTTTTGGCTTTCCAATGCATGCTTGCCCGTCCCATAACCTTGAAATGCTGAACCAAAGTCTATCTTGAGGAAGTTTACAAATTTTTGCATTATCCTCACGTTCTTCGATGTGGCACGCTTCCCGAGGCGCACATTTTCTAAGATTTTTGAACTGTTCTCCCTTGAATGCTTATAAATAGCGTTGTTTCCACAACATATTTATCCTGGAAATCGCATTCTTCATCTCCCTCCATATCTCGTAAATGGCTGTGAGTATCTCAGCTTTGGTTCGTTCCTGGCTTGACGAGCTCGATGGTCTGGGTTGGCTAAACTTCTGGGATCGTAAGTTGGCGTCTATGCGTTACATTCGAGATGTACCCATACGACCTGAGTTGCTCCATGCTGCTGTCCGTTTCTGGGATCCGGAAGTGCATGTGTTTCGCTTCGACCTTCAAGAGTTGTGCCCCACGGTGGAAGAGTTCCACGCGTACCTCAGAGGTTTTGACCTGGAGACTCCCGTCATTCCTCTTCAAGGAGTGAATTATGCTGAAGTGTTATCCTCAAAGCTGGGCTTGAGTAAAAATGCGGCGAGGTCCATGATCCAGGGAGGCATGATCAACTTTCCGCGCTTGATCAACCAGTTTCGACCTGAAGGTTTTGCCTTATGTCTCGCCATTCTTGCAGCGTTTCTGTTTGTTCGCTCGGACAATCAGGCAAGTGCGGTACTGGTAGGAGTAGCTAAGTAGATTGAGGAGCGCAAAGATGTAGCTCCAATGGTTCTGGCTGAAACTCTGATGGGTTTGGATGGAGTCCATGCTGGGCGGACCAATATTTTTTAAGGCAGTGCTTTGCTCCTACATGTAGGTTTCTCACTCAGCTCTCCTTTTTCTGGTTTATCTCTCGTTCTCTTTTACCTCAACGCTCGGGTTTAGGCTTTCTATGGCTCCTTACTTGTTTTCTCTCTCATGCAGACTTGGCTTTGTGATAAGGCTGCCCTTCTAGAGGCGGTGCCGCGGAATAGGGTTCATGAGACGCAAGGCTTTGTTCAGAGGGAGTACCAGGAGTTTCACAGGAGTGTTCCTGGTTGGTTCAGGTGCTTTCCCAGCTTAAAGAGGACACAATTTCTTGGCGCTTGAACTGGATGGATCATCCGACCATGACGGTGAGCAACATTGGACGCCATAGGATTGTTTTGGCGGGTTTGACTTGCTGGACCTTTTACATTCCTTACTGCATTCTCCGTCAGTTTGGTGTTGATCAAACAATACCACTCGTGAATCCCGAAAATTTCGTCATGCGAAATTTCAACCATGCAACTATCCAGGTTTACCAGTGTACTTGGAGGGAGCGTGTGACTGTTCCCAGAGATTAGCATCCCAACATTGTGCTTCCGAGGCATTACAAGAGATGGTTGGTACAAGAAATTGAAGCAAGAGAAAACGGGAATCAAAATTGACATCTGCTTTAGTCTTAATGTACCCGAAATAAATTGCTGACCCATGACATGTTTCATGTGGGTCGATGTTTTGCTTTTTTGTTGTTTAGTTGTGTGAAAGAATCATGCTCAGCCATGTAATTGAAGAAATCATTTTGAATAAAATTGAATTGTGAAAGTTTTCCGCTTTGATTCTCATTGATTGTGATTGTAAGCGCGAGTGACGGCTATGGATCAACTCAAGAGATGCATAAAAAAGGTTGCGACCGGTCCCCAATGTGAGGATGCCTACGTATCCTTAAAAAGGAATCAGGTCATGACGTAGTTCATGGATACAATTTTGGCTAGGGTTCACTCGAGTATTTTCACTCTTCTTTTGTGCTCTAATTTTTGCCCAGTACCGCCCTTTCGGGTTTTCGGTCTAGCGAGCTCTTCCGATTTATTTGTCTTGAAATTTTGCCTAAGCCGCCCGATGTGGGTTTCTGACTTAGCAGACTTGCTCTAATTTTTGCCTGGTACTACCGCACTTGCGGTTTTCAGTCCAGTGAGCTTCTCTCAGGGGTAGTATCACTTGAGCTGATCCATGTTGACCAATGTAGAGAATTCGTTGCCGTCGAGATCGATGAGCTGAGTTGCGCTTCCAGACAAGATTTTCTTGATAATGTATGGCCCTGCCCATTTTGGCCGAAACTTCCCTCGTGGATCAAAAATTGGAGCTCGGATCTCCTTCAGAACCATATCTCCTTCCTGCAAATTCCTGGACTTGACTTTCCCGAGAAAGCTTCGTACTTCCTTTTCCGTCCGCGGTGGCTCCATTTCGAGAATGGCCTTGATCTTGGAAGGATCTATCTCGATTTCTCGTGTAGTGATCATGAATCCCAACATCTTTCTAGTTGTGACACCAAACGTACATTTCTCAGGATTGAGACGCAACTGGTACTTGCGAATTCTTTCGAAGAATTTCCTGAGGGCGGTAAATGCCCTTCCCTTTCCTTGGCTTTGACGATCATGTCATCCACGTAAACTTCGACTTCTTTGTGAATCATGTCATGCAGTAACGTTGTGGCCGCCCTCTGATAGGTTGACCGGCGTTTTTCAGTCTGAAGGGCATGACCCTATAACAGTAAGTGCCCCACTCTGTGGTGAAAGTAGTTTTCTCGCGGTCTTCGGGAGCCATGAGAATTTGGTTGTATCCTGAGAAACCATCCATGAAAGAAAGAATCGCATGCCCTGCAGTATTGTCCACAAGTACATCTATATGCGGCAATGGGAAATCGTCTTTAGGGCCGACCTTGTTCAGATCCCTGAAGTCTACGCAGACTCGAATCTTTCCGTTTTTCTTAGGGACAGGAACGATGTTTGCAACCCACTGAGGGTATTCCGTTACCATCAGGAACCCAGCGTCTATCTGCCTCTGAATTTCCTTCTTAATTTCGAACACCCAGTCAGGCCTCATTTTCCTTAGCTTCTGCTTGACAGGCTTTGTATCCGGATAAGGCGGGATTCGATGCTCCGCAATCTCGGGGTCGATACCAGGCATATCTGCGTGTGACCATGCAAAAAATCCTCGAATTCTTTCAGGAGATCCGAGTGGGCTTTGAACTCTTTTGGAGATAGTCCGGAACCAATTTGAACCATGCGCGGATTGCTCTCATCTTTCAAATTTATAGAAATAATTTCTTCTTTTATAGGCTGAGCATGCCTTTCGTCTTCCCTTCTGATTAGAGATCGAAGTTCTTCTAGAATTTCTTCCTCGAACTCAATCCCTTCATCGTCGGGGTCAACACAATTTATTTCGGACACAGCAAGATAAGCAAAGTCTACTTCATTGATAGCAAATGCGGGGGCCCCAGGGGCGTGATACATGAAAGTGGACTTGAATTCAAAAGAAAATGACGCGAGAGAATGACAGATACATGTTCGGGGTCAGACTCAGACTCAGTGCTAGACTCAAATTCTGACTCAAATTCAGTGCTAATGTAAGTGATCCTAGTACAAAAGAGCAATTTTTATAAATTCCATTGGCATCCACAATGAGTGCAATAACATCTCCAAGGGCATCATGGCTCATCATTATCAATTCTACTTCCTCGACAAGCTCCAAATCAGGCTTCAAATCAAACAGCATCGCAGCAGGCTCGTCCTCTCCTACACTTATCAGGCTCTCTTCCCCAAACAACGATTGGAGATTCCCTGAGTCAAGAGTTTTGATCCAGTCAACTTGAAGTGCCTTAACCAGCTCTTCCCTCTTCTCGGCGTCATCGTCACTGTCCCAAGTATAGTTTGCAAAGATTTCGAAGCCTGGCAGCTTAGTCTTTGTTTCCATGTCCCAGAATGGTTCTGGTTCCCATTGATAGATAGCTTCAGGAGCCTTCACAAACTGAATGGGCTTCTTCTTGGCACCAGCTTACATCTTCTTTCCTTTTCTTGGTTCGCCGTCAGTTGACTCGTACCCAAGACCGAAGCTGTGGTTATTTGTCGAAAACTTGGGGAATTTAGCCATCCCTTGATTGTTCAGACCTAACCCCAGGCCAGGCAGGTATTCCATCTTCCTCATTATTTCCAAGGCAGTTGAGCTGACTGAGAAGTCCTCATCCATTTTAACAGCAGGGACTATTCCTGAAGTATTGAAAGAGAAACCACCGAGAGTGACATCTTCTCCCTGAGCGATTTCAAGTAGTGGCACATTGTCAGGGACATGGGGACGGATTCCTGAATCTCCATGAATGGTTAAAGTTCCTGAAGCCAGACCGAGTTGGACTTTCTGGTGTAGAGAAGAAGGGACCGCCATGATATCTGATCGATGGAGCCAAGGTCTGCCCAACAGCAGGTTAAAGGATGACGAAATGTCGTGTACATGGAAATCGATATCTGTTTTGAAGTCTTCAATAGCCACTTCCATTTGGATTATCCCCACTACATCCCTACGCGTGTTGTCATATGCTCGCACTCCGAGGTTAGAAGGTTGGAAGTCTTTCACTTTGTTCACTTCACCTTTCCAAAAAAATTTCCAAAAATATTTTTTCCCCATCTCTCATCTCTCCAATCATTAATCACATTTCTCTCTCTACTCATACCCTTCTTTCCAATGATTATTCTCATTTCTCTCTCTATCTCTCTCCAATTATTACACCTCTCTCTAATTATTACTTTTTCCAAAAACTCATCCAAACACTATCTCAAAAATATTTCTCAAAATATTCTTCTCAAAATTATCAACCAAACACAGCCTTTGTTCTTGAAACCCAAGTAGTAGGCTGTCCGCAGAGGGCATACATTTAGAGTGGATGCGTTGTCAAGCAGAACGACTGGGACCCACCTTCCCATGCATTTAAGAGTGATGTGCAAAGGTTTGTTATGACCAGCTCCTTCTGGGGGTAAATCCTTTTCAGTAAAGACAACAACGTGTTTTGCACGAGCTGGAGTGAGCAGTGCCACCGTGGTTTCCGGGGGAGTATCAGGTGGTACTTCCATGTTGGACAGAGTTTTGATTAGCTTTTGACGATGTTCCCGGGAGGAAGAGAGCAAACCCCAAATTGAGACTGATGCTGGAGTTATTTCAAGTTGTTTTTTGAACCAAGTTTTCTGCTCTTGCTCGGTTCCTTTGAGGTGGTTGAGTAGTAACTTCTGGCTCAATCGGAGATGAATTTTCCTGAATGGGATCGTCCCAGATAAATTCTTCTGGCTGAGTTCGGTGTGAGATGTTCCTTTGAAGGTTGGCCGACTGGTAGATTCGGTCGCTTCTCGTCACCCGATTGATTGTATCTTCCCAGAGTTATTGGTTTTCACCCTAGAAATCTTCAAATCCTTCACCGACTTTGCGCTTGCCAGCTTTGATGGCTTCCTTCTTCTGTTTTTCATGTTGATCTTCAGACCACAAGTCTATCAAACTGCCTGGAGTTTCCTGACTGCTGATATCAACCGTTTCCAATCTTGTTTTCAGATCCGCCACCTCTGAATCTTGCCAGAAAGACTGGTCTAGCATGGATTTATTGACTGTCCACACTTCATCACTGCTGACTCGGATGTTGATAACTTCATCTTCGTTCCATGTGGTTGCATGGGGATCTGTGACCAGAACCGATATGTTGGAAGTGTGCGGGAATGGCGCGGATGACCGCGGGAGAGATTCTCCGACAATGTATGCCTGAGGGAACCAATCATGATCACTGAAGACCATTTCGATGGCTTGCCGATTTCCTTCTTCGGGAAGTTGAGGTAGTGAATAGCTGCCTGAAGAGCTGTGCTGAAATAAAGCTAGGAGTGAAACTGCGTCCAGAGGGTCAGCACAAATTTCCATCTCTTCAACTGGCTCGGGTCCCAAGAGATTAGCAAAGAACCGAACAATGTTTGTTGGGAATCTTCCCATTCTTGATCGTTCATGGCCCATTCTCCTTTAGCGAGGTCGCTCCATTTGAGTTTGGGCTTCCGTTCAAAAGTTCTGATGGCGTAGATTTCCAGGTCATCCGGCACCGGGACGAAGGGTTTAGGTTCAGTGATTGGCACGATGTACATGCTTGGATTGAACTGAGTAGAGTCTGGGCCTTTTGAAATGGAGCTGAAGGATATTTGGTTGATCTGGATGTTTTGCTTGTGGCTAGGCAAGGAATTGGAAATGGTATTGGGTTTCTGTTTGGGAATTGGGATGGTTCTGTCATCAACCAAGTCTTGGACTATGTGTTTGAGGCGGATACAATTGTTGGTATGATGACCAGGCATTTGGTGGTAGGCACAGTAGACATTTGGGTTGTGGTTTGCAGGAAGCTCTTTGGGCAGATCAAGAGGCTTGATGGCTTTTTTCTCAAGGAGCTTTTTGTAGACAGTGGTAAGAGGGAAAGGGAATTGGTAAAATTCTCTTCTTGGCTGGGATGTGCTTTGGATAGGTGGTGACTGGGTGGCTATCTGGTCAAGTGGTTCAGTTTTGATTGGCTTGGGGTTGGCGGAACTTGCTTGGGCTGGATTGTAAGTGTTTGGTCCGAAAAGGGTATTGCTGTTACCGGAGTAGATTCGCTTAGGTCGAGAAACAGATTCTCCTTTGTCAAATATGCTAGTGCGGATTGCGTCTTCAACTGCAAGGCCAGCTTCATAAAAGGTTTTGAAGTCGGCGGAAGTCTGAAAGACCACCAGGTGTCTAGCAAAGTCTGGTTCCAAGTTCCGAGTGATAATCCTCATTTGCTCTTTTTCGGAGGGCCTGTCCATCATCTGTGAAGCCTTTCCTCTTCAGTGTTTGACAAAGTCGGCGAAAGATTCATTCTTTCCCATCTTTGTAGATTCTAACTCGCGAATGGTCATTTCCAACTGGATGTTGTAGTTGTATTGAGCCATGAAGGCTGCCCCAATGTCTTCCCAAGTCTTCTTCTTTGAATTGTCCAAGTTCAGAAACCAACCGAGTGCCGATCCCGTCAAGGTTTGCTGGAACATCTGCGCCATGGCATTTTTCTCCACATCATACATGGATAAGGTACCCACGTATGTTTGCAGGTGTGCTTTCGAATCACCGCTTCCATCAAACTTGTCCCAGTCAATTGGCTTGAACTTGTCAGGTAGCTTGGCATCAGGGAACATGCATAGTTTCTCCATATCAATGCCTATAGCAGCGATCTTTTCTTGCTTCTGAATTGATTCCTCAAGCTTGGCTACCTTGGTCGTCATGGTTTCCATTTCCAAGTGATTATTTGATGATTCCCCAGAAGGCAATCGGGAAGTAATGTCTTGGATTAAGATCATCATCTGGGCCATTTGCTTGCTATTAGCGGCTCGTTGATCTTCCAAAGTTTCTTTGAGAATCTGAACCTCGGTCTTCTCTGTCTGTTCTGTGTTCTTGGTCATGACTGGAAGGCTAGCTGACTGTTCTGCTCTTGACTCCGTCCGAATTAATCGTTGTTGGGGAGTTTGAGCCCAACCAGGTGCAGGAGTGTTCTTGTTTTGCCAATGGTTATGTACTGATGGTATGAACAAACTAAATCATACTGTACATGCAATCTATTTATATGGATGAATGATGTGTTATGCATGATGAAAGATTGCCTCAATTTTCTCTGGTTCTTACTGAATACAACGACCGAACCGTGGTTGCCTACGAATCCCCTTGAAGAGGAATCAGGCCGTAACGTAGTTCAGGACTGCAAATTGGCTCCCAAATTTTTATGAAAAGATGTCTTTTTTCATTGATCACCGAGGTATGGAGTGATACAAAAGGAGTCCCGACAGACGGAAAACAGACTCGATAAGCAAAGTACAGGTCATTACAGACTCAGTAAATAACCCGTACAGAAAACAACAACAGACTCGATAAGCAACTGCAGCAGACTCGACATTCAGACTAGGCAAATAATGTTGACTTTATTCCAAAAGAGCCCTTGACGGCTTGATCAGATCTGGTTGTGGTGCGTGCTTCAACTTGTTCAGGTTATGGCTTCACGGGATGGGATGAGTTGGGATGTCCGGGGTAGATGGTGAACTGGCTTCACCGAGCTTCTGCTTTCCCTTGCGGGCCTTGGCTTCCTCTTCCTGTTGTTCCTCTTCAACATGCTGTTCCTGGAGCTGATGGGGGGATATACCCTCATTGTTGAGATGGTAATCCTCGTAGCAGCCATCACAGTTGCATTCATCTCAGTATTTGTGGCCAGTGACTGGGTCAGCAAAGTAGTACACCGGATTTCCCCATTCATCAAAGTACTTGACTGGTGGCATGGGGCAGAAGTCTTTATCATTTTCTTCATACATGACAGTAATCTTGTCTGGGAGCATATCCGAGCTGTTATTTGGCGTGATGTGGAACTTCCAGCCTAGATAGCTTTCAGTGTTGTCCCACTGATTGGGCTCGATGATCTGGTCAACCCATTTGTAGAGCTTTTCATCTTCAGGGGTCTTCTCTTCAGGCTTGGGGGATTCGCAATCTTCGATGATCCAGATAGGGGCGTTGTGGTAAGTGGAGAAGATAGACTTGAGTCTCTTGTTGCTTGGTTGGTCAGCCATTATTTTCTGACAAGAGGAGTACTGGTTTTATTTGGAGAAAAGCGGAGCCTATTTGCAATGGTTTTTGAAAAATGGGATTTTTATTTTTTTAATTTTTTTTGTATTCAGTCTAACCAGAGATTATTGGGGTAATCCTCAGGTGAGTGAAGTGATAACCTAGGGTCAATCTAATTGGTGTATGCATGCAAAATGAGAGCAGTATATACAAAAGCAGTAGACAAGTAGCATGGTATGTGCGAAAAGCGATAGACAGGTAGCATGCTGACAGGGTATAGGAAAAGAGTAAACACGTAGCTGGATATATCACGAAATCCTACCCTGTGGGTCCTGTCTTAGGTTGGAAAGTTCTAAGGCTATCTATATGCAAAGACCGGTTTTGGTTTGAGGGGGTTCCCCAGACTAGAGCCAATATTTGCCTCCCCTGAGCGAAGAATACTAATGTGGCAAGGGTAGTAACGACAGGCTGACTCATCATCGTCCAAGGTTGCCGAGAATCCTGGGATGTCCTAACACCAGCAAGCTGGGTAGGGTAACCAGGACGCAGCGGCGAGGCTAGTAACCATGCACGTGCAATGCAAAAGTTTAACAATAAAATCTTTTCAAAAAATCCAACAAATATTTTTCAAGTTTGGCTCGCTTTTTAAATTAATCAAGACCTTGAAATTTTACCCAAGCAAACAACCGGGAAAGTTCCAGTCCAGACTGATCGGGCTTTCACCCTGACATCAATCCTTTCTAGTACAGCGTGAAACACGTACTTGGTGTCAAGCTTTCAAAGGGTCGTTTTACAAGTGTAAAATGTCAAAATAAAGATTAATTTAAAAAATATCGATCCCCAGCGGAGTCGCCATTTTGTGGACGGTCGTCGCGGGCTGCCCACTCTTTTTGGGTGTGTTTGTGAAAAAAGGGCGATCCGGGAAAAAGGAAAAATTTAGAGTCACCACCCGAGGTTTAATTTGTGGAAAATGTTAGGTACCTGAGAAACCGTTTAGAAAAATAATGACTCTCGTGCCGCTGAAAAAGGGTTTGATCTGCGAAAAATAGAGATTTGGGTTCGGGAGCCAGATTACCCGCGGGGAAGGTTTTGTTCGAAAAATGCACCCCGCGTGCCCGGAATTTTCCGGTCTGTAATAAATCTTTGTGGGATTATTCTTTGAAAATATTTTATTGAAGACTTTATTTCACATAAACAATATATCAAGTAATATTATACGTAAAAGAAACAGATAATGATAATGAATCATATAATACGCAATCAATTATATAAACGCGAGAAAATCAAACAAGAGGGGATGCGAATACGGAAACGGAAAGAAAAGGGGGTCAACTGCAATTTACCCCACTGGTTTTCCAAAAAAAAACGAGCATCGGGTTTTTGAAACAGAGCATTCAAAATATTTTTCCAGTGACACCGTACGGTGTACAAAATCACACCGCACGGTACAAAAGGGATGTCGTACGGTGCCTCTATGAGTTATAATTTTCAGAAATTCCAGATTTCACCCGATTGAAAGCAAGCTCTATTTTTTTATGCAAAAACCACATTATTTGTTGATGAAAACAAGTTTGGAAAATGGTTTTATTGAATGAATGTACCTCATTTTAGGGACGACATCCCGCGACAATCGATAATGTCGTGCGATACCTACCCGAGAAGTTCGAGCTTTACTGAAAAATCTCCTTTTAGACTCGAGGAAGAGCTATGGAGCCCTCCGCAAGCCCGATGGAGACTCCCCTCAGAAGATTGTTGCGATTTGAATACGAATGTTTATACCTTGAAACGAACCGAATGGATTGAAACGGAACTTTTGGCAATCTGGATTTGTAGGGGTAGAGTACAGAGTAACGGGATTTTGAAAGAAGGGTGATTCTGCTAGGAAATTTCCAACTGGTTTGTACGAAGCGAATTCGGGTTTTGTTTTCGAATGATTTTTTTTCCAGCTCTCTCTCTGATTGAACTCTCGAAACCGCCGGATGGCGTCGGATTTTATAGGCGAAGGTGGGCAAGGTTCATATGCAAAGAAGTTCTCATCATTGCCGAATATCATCATTCGCCGAATATCATCATTCGCTCTGAGCTGCTGGAGCAACCCGGGAATCCTGTTGATGGGACAAGGAACGCCGTACGGCATCAAAAGTGTGCCGTACGGTGCATAGTGTAACACCGCACGGTGCAAAGAGAATTTCAAGCCGTACGGTTATGCGTTTCAAGCCGTACGGTTCAGGTGGGTTTGGGTTTTTGGTTCTTTTGATCCATCCGTTTCAAGCGATTGTTCCAAGGTACATTTCGCGCGTTCTTTTCATCATTGGGGATGCACAAGTTATCACAAATTGGGGTGTCTACAGTTTGGCTTCTGCCTCTCTTTTCAAAACTCAGAGCGGAATCCGAACTACCTGAACCTGACACTACCTCTAGCGATTTTCGTCTAACGTCCTGAGTTAGAGTCAAACTCACAATCTCACTTAGGTTCAATTTTTCTTGTCAAGCCAAATTACTAACCTCAATAACCGTACCCTGCCAGCTATCTGGCAACTCGGATAGGATCAACAAGGCTTGATGTACTATCAAATTGAACTCATTGAGATGAGATATAAAGGGACACCTTCATTTTATATTGAAATTAAATAGCTTTTTCATGAGCTGCACCTTATTTGTAGCATATGGTTGTTCGTACATCTTAGCTAATACCTCCATGAGATCGAACATTGTTTTTTCCATCAATACGTTGTGGGTTACCGACCTCACGATCGATAAATGGATCAAATCCATTGCCTTCCGGTCAAGGATATCCCACTCTTCTTCGCTCTCTACCTATTTTTTTTCTTTCCTTTATCTTTCAGAAGGCAAAAGTTTAAACCCTTGAACTTATTGATCTTCGATTTCCCTTCTTCGAATATTTTTTATGTTTCACGAACTGTCAGAACGACCTTACACATAAGCCAACCCAATCCTGGACAAAACACCACCAAACCGACTCAGGCCAAAAGCCAGACTGGTTTTGTACTAGAGGTCTGGTCAGCCTAAGCCTGAATCAGGCTTCACCATAATATTTATGTACATAAAGATTCCTAAAAATAATAATAATAATAATAATAATAATAAATCTTGAGGATTGTTTCCGTATCATAGCATTGCAAAAATTTACGGGATATTCGGAAGGGACCAAGTAGTACATGAGTACATGACTACACATGCAAGGGGATTTGATCCACTTCGTTCCGCATTTGCTTGGAACTTTCTCAACCTCTAGTCTTGTCAATTGAAAGATATTCCATTACAGCAGAGGCAATTAAAGTAATCTCAACCTCTAGTCTTGTCAATTGTTTTGGCATCTAGTAGAAAGGAAAACGCTACAATACACATTATTATTTGTGTATAATATGCTGTCTTTAAATTCATTAAATTTTGGATTAAGGTTATAAATTACTTATAGAATAGTTACGATTTCGAGATTGATGTTGTAAATTTTTTTTAATCAGAATTGTTATAAATCAAGGGGGTGCATATAGTACACCTCCAATAAGCATATGTATTCCAGTTCAAAAAAAAATAAGCATATGTATTGTAGCTAAATCCTATTACGAGGAGCCATCGACAAGGTCATGTAATCCGTACTGATGTTTGGTTTTGTTTTCTTGGACATTCGTGGGGCGTTAAGCTTAAATAAATAAAAAAATTAATTATTGCATTATCTAAGTGGTTTGTTCCATGTTATTGCAATGAGGAAACATTATTTTCACCGCCGATGGAAATAAGTGTTTCCTCCAAATCAATCATAGCGGTCCGTGTGATTATGTAGTCAATGTGATTGTGTAGTACATAATCACACAGACCGCTGTGATTGATTTGTTTCCACCGCCGGCGGAAATAACTTACTCTCTATTGCAATATCTTGGTTTGTTCCATTTCAAGGTAATGTGTCTGATCACGGATACGTCCACCGAAGTCAGCATATGTTATTAGTATGATTAGTATGAACAAACGGACATACACACATCCTATCCCAGGATTGGAGCCCATGTTGGGCTCCTTATTACTTACCCAAGTAGATAAGATATCATTCATATTTTTTATCTCGACTAAGATAATGCAAAAATATCACGTTTAAGATTTCAGTTTTAATTTGACTTAAAATTAAAGAGATTGCAAACACGTGATCGGAACCCATTTATCTTATTTATCTCAAGGAAAGCGCATATAAAATCATATCCACCCTGATGTCGGATCAATGTAAAATTTTCTTATTATTGTAGGCAGAGCCAATCGTTAGCTTCGACCTGGGGGTCGACTGGGAGTATGGAGTATTTTAAAAAAAAAAAATTCTAAAATCAACTCACAGGGTTGTCGTTAAGGTTTAAAACATGGGGGTGTACATGGTCTGGATTGTATCAGTTCCGTAGAAATCCAGGAACCAAACCATATCTAATAGCTCCGAAAAATTGAGAACCATAAGTTGACCATTACACATATGGAAACAAAACACAACCAATCATAGACCAGTCAGTTTGGTTCGATTGGTTTCTAGTTTTAAACCATGTTAGCATCCAATAATTGCAAAATAATAATAATAATAATAATAATAATAATAATAATAATAATAATAATAATAATAATAATAACAATAATAACAACATACTAATAGTTCGTTAAAATAGCTAACAACAGCTTTCATTAGTTTTGGAAAACTAAATTTGTCCATAGAATTGTTGCAACTTCTTTATAAAACTACTACTAGTAAACCAGCCATCAAAATAAATCTAGAAGCCCTACAAAATCACTAAAGAAACAAAACCTTGAAAAACAATAGGAAATAATGTATATATATATATATATATATATATATATATATATATATATATCGAATTATCCTGTCAAGGATCCCGGAAATCCCGGATTGAAGCGTTTTGAAGCATTTAGAAAATGTTTTTGGAAAATCCGAGCCGTCCAATGTGTTCAAAAGGTGTTTTCCAAGGTCCACGCGGGAAATCTTCAAAAAAAAATACCCGGAAGGGCTTGATCCAAGCATTTTTTCAAAAATGTACATTTCTGATTTTGCGGAAAAATGCTTGGATCAAGCCCTTCCCTATTTTTTTTTTTTGAAGATTTTCGCGTGACCTTGGAAAACACCTTTTGAACACATTGACGGTTCGGATTTTCAAAAAATATCGGGAACACAAAAAAACACCCCCAAGGCTTTCGGGACTCCCGGACTTGAATCGGTATATATATATATATATATATATATATATGGAGAGCTTCTCCTCGGAAAAAAATCCGGAAAACCTCCATGATCCGAGCACTTTTTTTTTTGTAAGGGATCCGAGCTGTCCAATGTGTTCGGGAAGGTGTTTTCAAGGGTCCATACGGGAAATCTTAAAAAAAAAAAAAAAAACGGGAAGGGCTTTGATTTTCCAAGTAGTTTTATACATAAAAAGAGCTTGGATCAAGCCCTTCCCGTGTATTTTCCCAAAACAATTTGCAACACAAAAAAACACCCCCAAGGCTTCAATCCGGGGTCCGGACTAGAAGGCCTGGGTATATATATATATATAACACAAGAAGTTTCTATGAGGGCTCCCTCACAAAAAAGTCTTTGGAAAACACATACGACTCACAATTTTTCCCCATATTTTTTTTTGAAGATCCCTGACCTTCGAAATGCTTTGAGGACTCCCATTTTTGATCAAATTTCGACGATCCGAACCGTTTAATATGTCTGAAACGTGTTTTTAAAGGTCCATGTGAGGATTCATAAAAAAAAAAGGCCGGGAAGGGCTTCATCCAAGCAATTTTCGATAAAACTATACATATATATATATATACATATATATACATATACATATATACATATATATACATATACATATATACATATATATACATATACATATATACATATATATACATATACATATATACATATATATACATATACATATATACATATACATATATACATATATATATATATATATATATATATATATATATATATTGAACTCGGACAAAGCTCTTCTCGAGTAATTTTTTTGATAAATTTTCTTCTCGCGTGGACCCTTAAAATCACGTTGTAAACACATTGAACAGTTTGGATCGTCGAAATTTGATCGGGAAATGAGATTCCCGCATTTTCGACAGAATGGGAATCCCTTATAGGATCCGCCATGTATATATACAGAGCATATCCTATGAGGGCTCCCTTATATAGGCTACGGTGCGGAATTTTTTATTCGGGATCAAATTTCAACTATCCGGACCGTTAGATGTGTTTAAAATGTGTTTTTAAAGTCCAATGCGAGGATTTGTCAAAAAAAAAAACCGAAAGGGATTCATCCAAACAGTTTTCGCTTGAAATGTACATATACCCATTTTATCGAAAATGGCTCGATCAAGTCCTTTCGGGTATTTTTTTTTTGTTTGACGAATCCTTGGGTTAGACCTTAGAAACACGTTTTAAACACATATAACGGATCGGATCATCGAAATTCGATCACGAACAAAAAATCCCGCACCGTAGAGTTTAAGGGAGCCCTTAAATATTTGTTATATATATAATAAACAAGAAACTTCCAATAAGGGTCCCTTATTTAAAAATTCCATGCGGACCTACCATTTTTTGACTTTTCGGACTAAATTTCGACTATTCGAACCGCTCAATGTTTTTAAAATGTGTTTTCAAGGGCCTAAGCGAGGAATCTCCAAAAAAAATATCCGGACAGTTTTCGATAAAAACTGTACATATATAGTTTTTATCGGAAACTGCTTGCATCAAGCCCTTCCGAGTATTTTTTTTTGGAGATTCCTCGCGTAGGCTCTTGAAAACACATTTTAAAAACATTGAACGGTTCGGGTCGTCGAAATTTAGTCCGAAAAGTTGAAAAAGGGGTAGGTCCACATGAAATTTTAATATAAGGGACCCTTATTAGAAGGGGGTATATATATATATATATATTTACACATACACAACAAGCTTTCAGTCAGGGATCCCTGACTGGAGGTTTTTGGGTGTTTTGAAGGTTTTAAAAATTGTTTTTGCAAAATCCGAACCGTCCAATGTGTTTAAAACGTGTTTTAAAGGGTTTCCGGGAGAAATTATCGAAAAAAATTACCGAGAAGACCTTGATCCGAGCATTTTTTCACAAAAACTGTACATATACAGTTTTGTGAAAAACTGTTTGGATCAAGCCCTTCCCAGTATTGTTTTTTGATGATTTCTCGCGAGGCCCCTTAAAAACGCGTTTTAAACACATTGGACG